>BPTQ01000001.1:41400997-42000997 GCA_019973895.1 Chrysanthemum seticuspe
TGGATTGATTTTCATCCTTGTTTAGAGGGTTATGGTAAATTCTTCCAAGCATGGAACCTAAAACATGCCTAAATGCGAGTGCCTCATTATCGATCTCATGAGGATTGGCACGTATATGCAAGCTGCAGTTTCCAACACAAAATATATGCATAACATAAGCATATCCTAGTATTACAATTCAAGATTAACTCACAACTCAATAAAAAAAATTATTAGTTATTGTCAAACAGAATGTCGTTGGCAAGGTAAATTATATGCAGCTATCTTTCCGATAAAACTTGTTAGGGATAATAATATAATAGGGTGTATTTATAAAAAAAAATAGGTTAAAAATATATATAAGGAATAATTATCTTGTAAGTAATTTATATCATATTTTTTTTAATTGTTATCTTCATAATATAGATTCCTAAAATACAAATTGCAGGATTTTTTTAGCATCTACTTATTTGTATTGATTTGAAAGATATAAATCAAAAAACAATTTACTCTAGTGGTAAGTTGTTTAGAAAACTCATGAATGACCCAAGTTCAAATCCAATACATGTCTTCTTTTTAATTAAACAATTTTAAAATTAAAACTAACAAATAAAAAACGAATTTTAAAATTAAAAAAAATAAAATTGTACATATATTAAATTAAAAAAAAAAAAATTGTACATATATTAAATAAAATGCCACATCATTAAAAAAATTAAAAAAAATGCCACATAAATATAATGATGACATGGAAATATGACATGGCATTATGGGATGCCAAGTGGCATTTTATGTGGCATGCCTCCTCTTATATATAATGTATATATATATATATATATATATATATATATATATATATATATATATATATATATATATATATATATATATATATATATATATATATATATATATATATATATATATATGAAACTTTGTTAATTAGTTAGTAACATTTGTCGTTCATGATAATTTTTTATTTAGTCATTTAATCAATCATTGATAAAGTATTTATATATAAATCTATGGTTGTCTAAAAAAGATACGATCACTCTTTCACATTTTATGACATACGTACCTTTTTATCTTCATTCAGGTAACTCATCGGCCTGTAAAAGGACTAAGTTAGCAAAGCAATATTAATTTATCACTGTTTAAAATAATTTTAATTTCAAAGGAAATTTTGTGTTTTTCGTACCTCTCTGTCTTTCGTCAAGGCTTCGTCTATTGTAGAACCATATGTTTTTGTAGTATCGTCCAGCTTGAGGTTGGGTGTATCATGGGTTCCTTAACCCTATTTCTCCAATTTATTACAATTCCAGATCACCACCTACACCAAAAAAGGATATTTGATTGAAGCATTCCCAGGGTAAAAGCTCGTTAGATTCAACAAATTATCGAGGCTAATATCAGCAAGGCGAGGGAACATGATGTTTTCGGCTGGTATAACCGTATCAATTTCACCTGTACTTGTTTCCTCATCCCCATCCGTGATCACTTCCTTCAAACTGTCGTACCACCCAATTGTTAGCTCATGCAGATTAACAAGCCCTTCTGCTACACTTACACTGAATAGCTTTTCTAGCTTGGGACATTTAAGAATATCAAGTGTCACCAGGTTGTTAAGGCTTATATATTGATCTGGACAATTCCATATCACTTTCAAACTATTCAAGCAATTTAACGTTAGTTGTTCCACTTCCGAAATAAACCTTCTATTCTGTTTCACCCCTTCATGGATTTCAGATGGATGAAAAGTTTGCATTTCATCCAAAACCCTTGAGTCCACCGAACACGATAGATATGTACACTTATGTATGTAAATATACTTCAAACCAAAACCCTCACAAAATTTTGTTGTATTATCAAAAGATTTTCTATTGATAGAAGAATTATATGATTGCATAGCTTAATCAATTTTCTAGCATGCATCAAGTGTGAGATATCAAGATAAAGCGTTTTTAGAATCAAAAGTCTAGTACCTACGAAACCCAAAACACGACCTTCTTCATGGCCACCAATTTGAATGGAAATTTTTTTCAATCTATAATCACCTTCGGGGAAAAGATAAATATGTGGAACACATAAATATAAAGATGTGAGCTTCGACAGTTTACCTATCTCCATAAGACTGTTATATTTCCCCTCTTCAACGGGATAGTAACTAATACTCAACTCTTCCAACCAATAAACCTTTGATAGTACACCTGGTGCAATATGAGACAAACGACACTGTGCAGCATCAAACAACCTTAAATTTACTAAGTTTCCAATATCTTGAGGAATTTCTGTAATTCCAGCCCCAACAAAAATTAGAATTTCAAGGTCTTTTAGCTCCCCAAGTATAGAAACATCATAGAGAAGTTTATTTACAAAAAGATTAAGCATACGTAATCTTGTGAGTTGATTCAGTGATTTTGGGAGGGAACTGATGTTATTATCCCTAAAATCGATAACCTTAGCTTCTTTCATGGCTTGGGTGAACTCATAAGAAATTTCTGACAATCTTTGATTTCCTTGTATGAGAAAAATCTTAAGGCGTGGAATATTAAGCTCATAACCAGATGGAAGCTTACAGATATCATTATACATGAGTGAGATACCTGTGTAGCTTTCCAGACTTCTAATTCTTGGTTCCCATTCTATCAGATTTTTTCGAGCCTCCACCAAAAAATTGTTATCATCTTTGGAAGCAATTAACAAGGCCACTTCGTGAACAACATCATGCATTTTGGTAAAGGATTCATCAACCTCATCAAATAACAAGCAAGAGGATTTGAGGATTTTCACCGCACCTTGAACTTTATTTCTTGCATCTTCCAAGATATTGAAGTCTTTGAAAACTTGCAAGCCCACAAAATAATATGCCAAATTTTCTAATGGAACGTGAAAGTCTTCTAGGAACAAACTACATAGTAAGAAGATTGATTTTGCTTCTTCGTTTTTGACGTAAACAAAGCTTAGCTTTAAATGAGAAAATTATGACCTTATATACGGAGCAATATTTGAAGTTTCATCTTTCTTTATGCTATCAAGTGCACTTTCCCATGCTTTGACATTCTCTTCGTCTTTTAAAGCTTTTCCTACAGCTCGAAGGATTAGTGGCACTCCACCACATCCTTTAACAATCTTTCACGCAACTTGTTTTAATTTGGCATCGGTTTCTACTCTTTCACTAACTATGCATTTGAAAAGAGCCCATGCTTCTTCCATTGGCAAAGACTCTATCTATATTACAGTGTCAGCGTTCGTTGTGGCACAAACACTTCTCTGCCTAGACGTTAACAAGATCTTACAACTTGGGAAGGCAGTTCCACATGGAATACCCACTTCATGTAGCTTCAATTCCGTCCAGACGTCATCTATGGTTATAAGAACCTTTTCACCTTTATTTATCCGCTTTGATGCAATTTCAACCTGTGTTTTAATGGTTGCAAAATCTACAGGTTGTGAGACAGTTACAAATACATCAAGAAAAATAGGTCTTTCACTCTTGCAGCAACTTCAGTGGCTAGTGTAGTCTTTCCTACACCTCCCATGCCATAGATTCCAGTGATCTGAATGTTTTCATCTAAGACAGATTGAGTGATCTTTTTGAGTAGTGACTTATGGGTATCAAGATCATCAATTTTCACCCTTGGATAGAGCTCCAAGATTCCGGGTGAAGCAGTAGGAACGGAGATCTCACCTTCAAAGAGTGCACCATGTTTTTGGTGTTTTTCAAGGACAGAAACCTTGTTTATCGCCTCCTTACTGTAGTGATGCAGTGTGTTGGGGTTGACACACATCCGCAAGTTGAAGCAAGTCTTCTTGGCAATAGCTTCTTCTTGAAGAAATTCTTCGGTTGTGGATATGTGATCGATCGCCTCATTAACCCACTATTCCACACTAGGTAGAAGTATATTACCATTATCAACAACTTGTTTTATTTTTAGTTCAACCCTCTCCTTCATATTCTTGAGCTTACTTTTCTCACTCCTTAACTTCTCAACATTTTCCTTGCAATTCCATGCATAACCGATTTCCTTTTTAAGCCTAGTTAACAATGAGCCCGCCGCTTCTTCAACAAGCTTATCAGCGACCACCTCTGCCATTTTTTTTACTTTATTTTTGGGGAAAGATTTTTATAGAACAATGGAAGGATATCTAATAAGAAAAGAAAGATTTATTGGATATAAAAGGGAAATCTGCAAGAATGATGTAGTGATAAGGGGATATCAGCGACCACCTCTGCCATTCTGTTACATATTGGATTTCACAAACACATCAAACCATGACAAATATGGGGCGTATGAATATATGGTTTTAGAGAGAGAAAGTGGAGTGTTCTAGAGAGATAAAACAAATGGAAGGTTAGATTATCCAATGAACATCCAACCCTCTCCCTTGTAGGGAGAGGGCTATTTATATGAATGACTACGCCCTCCTTCGGGCTGTGGATCAGGGATACAGTGGGTAAAGACCCGTCCTTCTTCCACTGTGTTACTTACACTACTGCTAATCTAACTAATATACAAATACGTCTACGAGCTATAATATGCTAAACATATGTTGGGGTGACCGACACTTCATCATGGATTTTCTAAATCCTAACAATCTCCCCCTAAGGGAGGTCACCCCAATAATTACATTGGAAAACGTCTTAGCAATTAAACATTAATCATTGATAATCAAGCTCGTAGACTTCATATCTCCAGCAACTTAAACATCATGCAGTAGTAGTGATTCCATGACTTGGAGTGGTTCATTGATATGTGATTAGGAGCATACTTTGAGATCATCATCATCATTCCATCTCTACATTGTCCGATTGTGGGATTGCCTCTGAGGTAGTGACTTATGGACCGACATGCTCACATTTTGGATCATGATTTCACCCTATCAGAGTTGCAGAAGCTTTAGTTGATTCATGATATTTGCAGCAGCGTAGCAGAAGCATGGAGTGACAATATCAGAGTCGTTGATGCACTTATCATGATTTCTTTAGAAATGAATGTGTTGTGTGAGCATCTCCATTCTGATCAACTGCAAACGTTGGGTGTACCTGCATACAACAGTTAGCAATAAAGAGCACGAAAGTGTCTTTGATCACTTTCGTTGAATTGAGGTACACGGCCCATGGTTTCCCGTTGATCAGTACAAGTACTGCCTGTGATCAAGTATAATTCCGAAGAATCTCCTTGACAGGGTTTCGCAGCTGCTCTAGCCGTTCTCAAACAGGAACGTCTCAATGAAGACAACACGGGGTGAGTGAACCAGCGAATTAAGATTCACTGATTAATAAAAAGAGATTTGAAAAACAATCGTGTACTGCTAAATATAAAGTGTTTTTGCAATACAACGAAAGTTTTAAGGGAAATCAGTTATCAATCATAAACACCTTTTATTTTGAAATATTAATACACAATTGATGTGTTAAAGAAAATAATTTTAAGCACAACGACCGGTTTCTCAATGGCATCCGTCAATCCATTTCTTGGACCAAGGTTGATTCAATAATGAATCTCCCAATTGTTTCAATCCATTTGTCACAAGTTTGATCTATTAGATAGATCTCACATGTTACCTACCAAGAGCTTGTTTGATGTTGGCTCTAGAAGGATTTCCATCTTCATCATGAATATTTTACATATCACTCAGATGTTCTGGCAATACCACAAGGATAATGCGTAGGACTCTTAAGATATAATCTCACTTTCCACATTGTGTGAAACAGTATGTCTTCATTAATTTTGTGTCCTAATGAGATTTATTGATGATCTCGTGGCTCTAGACTCAATTGTGCATATTTGGTTTCCTATGCCGGAGACTAGGGTGAGGGTCACCTTCTTCAATATCAACAATCTCTAGGAGAAAGTCGATAGATTATGTAGGTTCCCTGTGAGAATGAAACAAGTCCTTTTAAGAGGAACTTAAGTAGCTTGGGAAGTTGTAGTGCAGTGCACCACTGGGTTCATGACGTCTTGTGTTCGATACCGGTGTTAAATTGGTAACCACCAGTAGCATATGAATTGAACCCGGTTTCTGCCCTAAGGTTGAAATAATGGAGGGCTATTTCTTTTCACCCTTTTCTCATTCATTTCTTTTTCATTCTTCAACCCCTTCAGTGCTTACCAAGACTTCATTACTAGAACCTTGTTGTGTTTGTTCCAGTACTAGCTCTATGTCAGTCCGCACTCTTCCCATATTCTTATTTTTCTCCTTTTTTTCATCATACCTTAGGACTCTACACTATCTAGTGGATTGTCCCTGGGTAGATCTCTCTGGCTCTGGCTGGATTGTGGAAACGAATACCTAACCTAACCATCCTTATATCTCCATGCATAAAATAAATTTGGTTGGTCCTTTTGGTATTGTTCTTCTGCCATTGAAACCATTCGAAAACCATTTGAATAGTCAATCCAGGTACTTGTGATACATAATCAAAGCATTTTGTACCTGAATTGTTTTTGATATTTCATAAAAAGCTCCCCCTCAACATGTACATCGTATGTTTTAAATCGTTTTGGCACATGGAGGCAAGAGGATTTGAAAATCTTCAGATTGAGAATTAAGAATTCACTTCTTTGATCAACAATTTCTAAAAATATCCACATCACTTTCCTGATCAAAGTTAGTATTTAAATACTTTGTAAAAAATAATTTTAGGAAAGGATGTGGTTTTCAAGAAGTTTCTCCCCCTCAATATGTGCATCGAGATATTTGAAATATTTTAACACATAGAGGAAAGGAGTTCATTTGAAGTACATCCGCGATCGCAAAAGCCTTAACGAAACCATTAGAAAATCGATCAAGGTACTTTATGTTGAAACATAGAAAAATTAGTACCTTGAAAGTTTATTTTCCTTTTTAAATGCTCCCCCTCAATATGTGCTTCGAGATTCGAAAGCATTTAGCACATATGGGAGAGCAATATGCACATTTAGCACCAAGGCGAACCACACCTAACACAACATCGCCTACCCTTTATACGGTGCTAGGCTAACCACCGAGTTCTTTCACACCAAGGAGAACTAATCCTATCACAACGTCGCATACCCTTTATTAGGTACTAGGCTAAGCACCTAGTTCCACTACTATGGAGGAACTACTACCCTTCACAACACAACACCTAATATCAAGGAGATCAACTCCTTGTTACACCATCATCAAGGATATCACCATCCTTGGAAATAAATACATACTTATGTGTATAACGATGCACCTCATCGATTATACGACCTAGGCATTCTTCCTAAATGCGACTTGATTTGATTCTTCGGCATCTTTCACTAATGCCTTTGACACAACGCTTGGCACCCTTCACTAATGCCTTCGTCTTGACACCTTTAGCATTCTTCACTTAATGCTTTGACACGGATGATGAGCACCTTGCACTAATGCTTTCATCTTGACAGTTTCGGCATTCTTCACTAATTCCTTCAACCCAACATCTATGGAGAAAGGAACAACTATCAACAAGAGAACCTTAGTTGTCTTGATGATGACGAAGCATGACAACTCATGGACTTGAGCTTGCACGTCTTCAAGAAGTGGTGATCTCGCCTTTAAGAGGAACCTAGAAGATCACACAAAAACAAAAGACAATCTACATAGATCACTTGGATCTGAGGTTAGAGGGTTATAATACTTGGGGGAAGTGTGTATGTAAAGTCTTGGTTAGAAACAAAGAAATGACTCTCTATTTATAGAGAAAATTCTCTACTGTTCCCCGGATCCCACGGATCCCTTCCACTTGGGATCTGGCTAGCACAAAGCTAGGGATCCGTGGAACGCTCCTCTTTGCCCATGGGTATATTTGGTTATGGGTCATGGGTCATGGGTTATGGTTTGATCCATGGTTTTCTTTCTAGATACAATGAACTTGGTTAAGTGGTATATATAAAACCATGGGTTATAGGTCAATACCATTTGCTAGTTTTTACCTATTTAGTATATACTTGTTTTTACTCATTTAGTATATACGTGTTTTTACCCATTTTAGTATACTTAGTTTAAGTATATGCTAACCCAATATGTAAAAACTAGTTGTTGTACATATGTATCTAAATCATAAAATCAATTATACTTGTTTTAGTGTTTTATGTGAAAACGTAAGTGTGTTAGGAAACTATTAACTCAAACTATTTACGTATTCTATTTGTTTAGTTAAAATGATTTTACGTTTGTTATCGACAAAACATTAGAAGATCGTAAAATATAAATAAACGTTTTTACGGCTTATTTGTATTAACAATCCCCCCTTTTTGTTGATGAAAAAACAAAAAATTATTTTAAGAAAAAATCTAAAATTCGTAAAAGTTTGAATTTGTAGTTTTTACTTTCTTCTCCCCCTTTTTGTCGAAACAAAAAGTGTTAAAAGAAACTAACACAATTTTTATAAGAAAAGATGTGTAAAAAAAAATGTAAAGAGAGCAAGTGACGTGAATGGTACTCGTCTTAACTCCCCCTTGACAAGTCCATCCCTTTGAAAGGGCGTCAAGGACATGACGTAAAATAAACTAATTGTGTTTGCAATTATGTTTGCAAATGGTTCGTCTAAGTGACGAAAACGTGCTCCCCCTTGAAGATTGCAAAGTTGCAATGGGGTGTCATGAAACAATCGTATTAAGTTGCAAATGTTTTTGCAATTTCGTTTGACACAAGGCCCCCCTAGCTTTATGGTGTCAAAATGTTCATGTGTATTTTGAAAATCTACAAAGTAAAGGTTAGAAAATAAGAGTATAGTGCAAATTTTGCTGCAAATAAAACTCAAGTTAGTAGAAATTTGTGTTTCTGTACCACGGATCCCACGGTTACCTTCTTGGAGGGATCCGTCTAGTCGTTTTGGAGGGATCCGGCTATCTGGTGATAGTTTCTTCAGCAGTGAAGAAATGTCAGGCAATGCTAATGAGGAAATGAGATATATGTACAATGTAACAGGCACAACACAAAATAATCATAGCATATAAGTATTCATTCAATAAAACGAGAGATACACAACCAAATCTCTAAAATTAAGAGAATGAACTTAGCCATATAAGTACTAATAATGCTAATCTCATTACTAGATTTAAAAATCGACAATGTGCTTGAGTCTAGGGATGAGTAGACTTGTGGAATTGATCCAACTTTGCAAGAAGATGATTAAACATGAAATGTATCTCATTTCGTACTTCTTGAGCAAGTTCTTGAGTTTTTAGACAATTTGGGCAATTATTGTCTTGGTTTGGACCCAGAGGGAAATGGATATTTTGAGGAGGCTCAATGTGTGTTTGCGGGTCATCATTTTGAGAAGTAGAAAGACGTTCTAAAAATGAGGATGGTAATGGAACTTCTTCCATATAATCAAGGTTGTTCCTTGTCTCCCATGATGGGCTAGTTGGTGTTGTAGGTGGTTCCCGATTCAATGAAAAGGTTGGTGAATGGGAAGTTCTTGGTGGTGAATGGAACAATGACTAGATGTTTGGGTGAGGGAGAGGCTCATTCAAAGAGTGTAGTCCATGCTCAATGAATGATGGTTTTGATGGCTTGCTAGAACTAGCCATGTTTGGTTTAGAACTAGATGATCCTTTTTCTAGTTCGAAGGGTTTGATGCTAATCCTTGCGGTTCTCTTAGCTTTTGTTGGATGGGTTTGATGAGGTGGGATTGTAGTGTCATTATCTCTAATGGGAGATGTTTCGGTGGATGAAATTTCATGGATCATTTGACCCTTTCTTTTGGATGATCCTATGTTTGAAGAGTTGTTGCTAATGTGAGCTTCTAATTGCTGATTTTTGAAAGGTAATTGAGGATGATGCCATAAACCTAAGATTGTTTGGTTTATAAAGAATAATTTGAATTTGGGAATTAAATTCTTGGCCACTTAGAAGACTAAGCATGCTCTTGAGGTTTTGATCAGCTCTAGGAGGACAATTAATGTATGCTAAAAGTGGTTAGAGAACCAAAAGGTGACATGAATTTGAATATAGGAGCTGGTTTATGCTCTCTGCATCTACGGATCCCGCGGATCCCTCTCAGCAGGGATCCGCCTGGTTAAAGACCAGGGATCCGGCTATCAGACAGGGTTTAGGTGAAATCATTATGCTTTTGTAAGGTTTGTTATTAATGCTTTAGCTGTTGGATATCTCAAATCCTTAACCATAACAAGTAATGGTGCTTAATGATGGTTTTGGCCAAGAAAATTTGACCTTAGGTAGTCTAACTATATGTTTGACAATGATTCCATTTAATTTGATGTGGAGAAATGGTGATAACAGGTTCTAGAAGCCAGATGATGTCCTAAGAAGAATTTACTAAAATCTTTAAAAATAGAAAGAAATTGAAAAACTAATTTTTGAGCCTAATTTTGAGTCAAAGATGATTGAGAGCAATTTGCTAAAATTAAAGGATAGGCCAAACTAAGTGCTATTAAACGTGATAGATGTTGTGCGAGTGTTGGAGCGGAATTATGGTGAGTTTCGACTAGTTGATAAATCAAAGATATTTTGAAAAAAATATTCTAGATAATCCATGAATGAGAGTGAGGTTTTAAACTATTTGAGAAAGACTTAGTTGGTTCTAGTATCTTATGTTTGACTTGTTCTAGGTGATCTAGTAGACTATTTTGATGTAGCCAAGTCTGTATTGCATAACAGATACCATGGATCCCGCGGTTCCCTTATGGGAGGGATCCGACTAGTTCTAAAGCTGGGATCCGCCCACTGCAGATCAGAGAGCTTTCAGAAAATGTGCATCTTTGCACTTTTATAGCAAATGCTTTTCTTAGTTGTTGCTATGGGGACTAAATGCAATAATACAACTAATATAATGTATATCAAGGTAGGAAGAGCTAAAATTCGTAGAATGAGTGACAACAACCACTCAAAGGGTCGTAAAATCTCATTTTCCAAGTACCTAAGTTAGGATTGTTTAGTGCCAAGATATGGAAATACCTACAAACTACAAGCATAGTTTAAAATGTTTACAAACCATTGTTTGAAATTGTTCATCATACGTTTGATTCCTAAAATCTTACCTTTCTCCTCCTTCTTCACTTCTTCACCCGTCCTCCACTCTTTATCAAACTATCTTCACTTCTTCTTCTTCAAGAAATTGGCGAAGCATTTGAAGATTCCCTTGGTTTGTTGCCATTCGGGTGATTCATTAGGGATGTTTGGCAATTGGTTAATGTAGTCCAAGGGATCAAGATCGATATTTTCGAGTGGGTTGCTACTACTCCCTTCACCTTCTCCTTGCCTCTCCCTTTCGTCCGAGGAATCCGTGGGTGGGTGTGGCCTCTTTCCTTCCACCATAAACCTTGTTGTTCTACCTTCGGTTAATGGTACCATAACCTTATTGCAAAAGCTATGATCAAGGGATTATGGAGAAGGGTCTAATGCAAAGATGAATTTTGCAAGACGGGTTAGGAGCATTGCATACGGAAGCACCATGTTTTCCATGCTTCTTACACTTGCCATTCTCTTGACCATGTAGTAGGCAAGGTTAAATTGAGTATTGGTCACTAGGCAATAGATCATGAAGCTTAGACATGCGTTGGGGTGGTCCTTGTTTCCTACTAGGCACACCACATTTTCTCTTATCACATCTTCCCATTTCCTATACAATCCATACATTTCTGAAAGCTCTATTTGAAAAGGATCCCTATAGATCACTTTTGACTTCCTTGTGACTCTTGACGGTGATGCTCTTGGCATGAACACAGTGTCCCTTACCGTGGTTGCTTCCGGGATCAAAGTGTTGTAAATATCATGATGATCAACCATTGTGTGTAGTTGTTCCAAAGACCATTCATTCGAGTACATACAAACGCCTTGATATGGAACCCCTATAATTCTTCTAAACTCTATAAGTGAAAGACTAAACTTTCGCTCATTGATGGTGAATTCAATTGAGATGGACCCATCATCATTTCTAATTATACCCATTGTCTTGTAGAATTCAAGCACAAAGACCGGGCAAATTTCCTCGTTTATATCCAATAAACAATCAAACCCAATAGTTCCAAATACTTCCCTTATGTCGGTATTTGCAAGAAATGATGGTTCAACAACTCTACCTTCGTGAAAGAGTCTCCTTTCAAGCAACTTAAAGGCTTTCCTATCATCCGAACTTAATCCATCTTTCCTATGATACATGCGTATGTAGTGGGCGGTGTCTTGGTAATCTTGTTGCTTGGCATGATTGTTCCTAAACAATACAACCACAATGTGGTGTTAATTATGAATAGTAGCTTAGAGGGTTTGATCACAATTTTGCTCAATTCATTTTTATTGAATTCAAGAAATGAGTTTAATTTGTATTAACAATGTTAATTCTTTGATTTGGGTTATCTTAGAAACCAATGTGGTAACAAATTATGACAAAATCATTTGAACCCAAACTCTAAAATGAAGAACTTGTAATCCTAGTAATCAAAGAATGAAATCAACAATGTAGTAAAGATTATACTTACACAAGTGATTGTTATGCTTGAGAGAGATGATCAAGTTGCTCCTGTAAACAGTAGTAAGGTTTTTGTTCGTGAGTCTTTAAGGGGAAAGTAGTTTGTGGAACATCCACAGTGATCATTCTTTCATTTAAGCTGTCTTCTGTTGCGCGGATCCCGCGGATCCCTCTCATTTAGGATCCGGCTAGTGTAAGTCTAGGGATCCGGCATGACAACAAAAATTAGCTCAAGCATTCCTTGATACCTTTGGTTTGGGAGTTCTAAAGCGCTTAGAGTTTTGATATTTTAGGTTCTAAAACTTGTGGTTGATATTTTGACGATGTTAAGCTAATCTTATTTTACGTAGTTTCCTTTTAAAGAATTGGTCATAATTCTTTGGGAGTTATTTTTCAAATATTATAATAAAATCCCATTTTATTATAATGTAAGAAGTTTCACATGAATATTTATTGACATAGATGAATTGTCAATACTTCCTTTGTGATAATAAATGATTGAGGTTATCGAATAACCAAGATATCATCATTACAAATTGGTAATGTAGTCTATTTAAATAGGTCGAAGAGTACTATTTAGATGATGACTATAATATGAATAACTACTAGAACAATTACTAATAAATCAGGTAATTAAGATTTTAATAATAACAATAAAGGTAAGTAATCAAAGATCGTATCTTTGCTAAATATTCTTTTTAAGAAAAGAAGTATTTAGATGTTTTGTGATCTTCTTGGAATCTCCAGATTAATGTTGTAAGAATACTAAACATTCTTTTTGCGAAAAGAAATATTTAGATAAATTCTTTATGATCTTCTTGGTAACTCCAAATCCAAGTATGGATAATGCTTAAAAAAAATGTTAGAACATTCTATCATTGTCTAACAATAAACAATATAATGATTTTTGAAATATGACAAAAATAATCCTTCTTTGTAGTTATCAAACATCCATGGATCGTATCAAGTTTTTAAAGTACCACATACTCTAAGAAACTTGGTAACGAAGCTCTGATGCAAATTGTGGAAAACTAGAAGGGCGGGGGGTTGAATAGTTTAGCCAATTTAAAACTTCCCTTTGAATATTTAGATCGACTTATGTCAATCTATTTAATTGTTTATGTTGGACGTTGATAGATAGATATATAAAACGTCTAATGAAAGATAAAGAGTAAGAAGCACATCACCACGACACAAGTTATTTATAGTGGTTCGGCTACAAGGATCCTTGCCCTACTCCACTCCCCGAGTCACCTACTCGAGAGTTCGTAAGCACTACACCAATCTCCTTATGGCGGAGAAGCCTTCACAAAGTCGCTTAACCTTTTTCCTGTACAAAGCTAAATATCGAGTTCTTTCACACCAAGGCGAACCACACCTAACACAACATCACCTACCCTTTATACGGTGCTAGGCTAACCACCAAGTTCTTTCACACCAAGGAGAACTAATCATATCACAACGTCGCCTACCCTTTATTAGGTACTAGGCTAAGCACCTAGTTCCATTACTATGGAGGAACTACTACCCTTCAGAACACAACACCTAATATCAAGGAGATCAACTCCTTGTTACACCATCATCAAGGATATCACCATCCTTGGAAATAAATACATACTTATGTGTATAACGATGCACCTCATCGATTATATGACCTAGGCATTCTTCCCAAATGCGACTTGATTTGATTCTTCGGCATCTTTCACTAATGCCTTTGACACAACGCTTGGCACCCTTCACTAATGCCTTCGTCTTGACACCTTTAGCATTCTTCACTTAATGCTTTGACACGGATGATGAGCACCTTGCACTAATGCTTTCAACTTGACACTTTCGGCATTCTTCACTAATGCCTTCAACCCAACATCTATGGAGAAAGGAAGAACTATCAACAAGAGAACCTTAGTTGTCTTGATGATGACGAAGCATGACAACTCATGGACTTGAGCTTGCACGTCTTCAAGAAGTGGTGATCTCGCCTTTAAGAGAAACCTAGAAGATCACACAAAAACAAAAGACAATCTACATAGATCACTTGGATCTGAGGTTAGAGGGTTATAATACTTGGGGGAAGTATGTATGTAAAGTCTTGTTTAGAAAGAAAGAAATGGCTCTCTATTTATAGAGAAAATTATCTACTGTTCCCCGGATCCCACGGATCCCTTCCACTTGAGATCCAGCTAGCACAAAGCTAGGGATCCGTGGAACGCTCCTCTTTGCCCATGGGTATTTTTGGTTATGGGTCATGGGTCATGGCTTATGGGTTGATCCATGGTTTTCTTTCTAGATACAATGAACTTGGTTAAGTGGTATATATAAAACCATGGGTTATGGGTCAATACCATTTGCTAGTTTTTACCCATTTAGTATATACTTGTTTTTACTCATTTAGTATATACTTGTTTTTACCCATTTTAGTATACTTAGTTTAAGTATATGCTAACCCAATATGTAAACACTAGTTGTTGTACATATGTATCTAAATCATAAAATCACTTATACTTGTTTTAGTGTTTTATGTGAAAACGTAAGTGTGTTAGGAAACTATTAACTCAAACTATTTACGTATTCTATTAGTTTCGTTAAAATGATTTTACGTTTGTTATCGATAAAACATTAGAAGATCGTAAAATATAAATAAACGTTTTTACGGCTTATTTGTATTAACATGGAAGACTTTAATGATTTCAAACGCTAGGCCTTCAAGATCTTTTGGAGTGATTGACGAAATTCCCTTCTTATCATAAAACCACTTCATGAAGCTTCCCATATCCTCTGTAATGTGAAGAAGAGAGTGTGAAGATCGTTTATAAGCTCAGATAGGGATCAATAACAAAGACTAATAACATGCACAGCGGAATAACAAAGTTCTTCGTCATCATCTCTAAACTACTAATCGACTAAACATCTCTAACTAACCCTAGGCATTTATAAGACAATACGCCTAGGACACACACACACACACACACACCTTTGGTGTTCACATCTTGACACACTAAAACCTAATTCCCTGCCTCTCTTTATATATTAGAGAGTCTAGGGTTACAATTGACTACTAGGGACTATATAATAAATATTATTTTAACAAATAAGTCCCTTGTGTTTCTTTCTTCATCAATTGTCTTCATAAGTCCTTCATCTTTCATATTTTGTCATAATCAACTCAAATATAATTCCTAAAAGAGAGTCTTCTGCTGGGGCTTCATAGTTGGTCGTAATGGTAGTGGCCCAATTGTTGTCAAGAATTATTGAGTCAGACTCAGGAATGGACCATGAAGGTTCAGGAGTTTGAGGTTTATCTTTGATGAGCCAGCTATGAGTCATGTCCTTTGAAGGTGCAACTCTAGATGTTTTGATGCGTTTACCCTCAATGTAAGCGTCCCATCAATCTTCTTCTTCAGTAACTTTTGGGATATGCTTGGTGGAAGCATCATCGTCTTCAGATTCTGATTCTTGCACATCATAAGACTCTTCGTTAAGCATCTGGTCTTCAGGGATAATAGAGAATGTGGGTGTAAACTTGGAATCAACCGTGGTCCAAGCCGTAGACGTCTTCTAAGTACCTTGACCACCAGATGAACTGGTTTGATTAGAGGGTTTTGGTGGAGGTTTTGTTGGATTTGTCTTATGAATTGTGGTTGTGCTAGAAGATCCACCAGTACCAGAAGTTCCAGCTCTACTAGTTGGAGGAGGAGGAGGAGGTGGAGATTTAGGACCTCTATGCAATAACTCCAACACAACAGTCCTCCTTTTCTTCTTTTCCTCTCTTTCTCGAATGTCCTCTAGAAACTGCAAATGATTATCATGCTTTATCGATTCTTCGAGAGCCTCGTATAACTTCTTATGGACCTCATCCAGATGCTCGTTAGCGTCATACATTTTATCTGAAAGAACTGCTCTTATATCTGAAATAGGCAAGTCTTTAAACCGTTGAAGCAGTGGAGCTAGTATTGCCCATTCTACAGCATCTTTAACTTCGGCTTCAATGGCATCTGCTACAGCAATATCGAAGTTAAGATTCTTCAGCTTGGATACATGATGATTCAGTTGCGTGATGGATTCGGGCAAATAGTGCTTTTTGAGGACTTCGATTCTTTTAAGAGCATCTGCGAGAAGTTGTTCTGTAGACTTTGCTGGAGGTGGTGAAGCTAGTGGTGTGGTAGTGTCACTAATTGTGACAACTGGTGATGGATCTTTAGCGAGTTCGGGTGGTGGAAGTTCGGTTGTTTGAGCAGGTTTGGGTGGTGGAAGTGCGGTTGTTTGAGCAGGTGCTGACATCGGAGGAATGGTTGAGGTGTCTTGCTGAATGGTGACTGATGACATAGACTGAACTTCTTCCTTTTCATCATTTTGCTTGTCAAACTCGATATATGAGGGTCTGTCCTCAAGGAATTGATCACCAAAGGTAAAGTTAGGCTCCAGATTCTTTAGTGATGACAGAGATCTGGTGGATATGTTTGATTCTTCCAGGTGCATGGGTTCCTCAGATCTTGGCTCAAGAATCTCATGTGTGCCTTTCACCAGTTAATTACCCTCAACTTTAGTAATTTTTCTGTCAGTGTCCGTTTGTTCTATCTCTGTCTCAAGCACTGGAACCTCTTTAAGGACTGATTCCAGGCTTTTTGATTGATTATCGCTTGAGGCTGGGGTTTCATTAGGTGCATCAGTGATCTGTGCAAAACAATCAAGTTTTCTCACACAAACCAGCCACTTGTGAATGGCTGACCGTAAGAAACTTAAGACAGTCTAAGCACAAATGCAATGAAGTCCAGGAGAGTATAGTATTTCCCCAGGTCGTTAAGTCCCAACGAGCCGTGCGAGAATAGTCAAACGTTTAGTGATCGAGAAGATTTGAATGGATACAGAGATTTGATTGATTATAACTACAGAAAAAGCCAACAAATTACAACGGCTTAAATGCAAATTAAAGAAGAAAAAAGATAAAATCTCTTAAATAAATGCTATCACTATTATTAAAATGATGTTTTTGTTCTTTTTGTTTTTATAAAACTGAATTAAAAACTACGTGACGTACAAACAAAAATGTGAAACTTACACAATATTAACCCTAAAAATATGAAAATGATATTTTTATAAACCTAATGATAAAAGAAAATTATTAGAAAAAGAAAATTATTTTTATAACTAATTATCTAATTATTATTAATTAAAAACTATTTTTAACTAATAAATAATAACCTAAAATACAAGAAATTAGCAAATAAAGATAGAAAAATAAAATTAAGACTTAGAAAAATCTAAAATAACAAAAGAGAATTTTCAAAACTATTTTTATATTTTTTTGAATATTTTTATATTTTTTATGGATTTTAAACTATTTAAAACTAATTAAATTATTAAAAATTACAAAATAAACTATGAAAAATCTGGAAAATTACTTTTTTTACTTTTTATATTTATCTAAACCTAAGAAAAATGAAAACTTATTTTTTAGAACCTTTTCTGAATTTTTTATATTAAAAGCTAATTAAAAATGCTTAAAAACTAATTTAAATTAAGAAAAATAGCAAACTAACTTGGAAAAATATGAAAATTTCAGGAAAACTCTAAAATTATATTAGGAAGCTAGGAAAAATGGAAAAACAGGTACTTATGTGGAGGAATTTGAAACTGCTAAGCCAAGGGCTTTATCAATAAGCACTTGAATAAGCCAAATGAACAAAACAAGCCACCCACTGATTACAGAAGCCAAACTATGCTACAATAACTCAAATGCAACTAAAAACAACAAGCCATAGCTACTGAATTGCAAGATAGCACAGATTTGATAATTTGAGCTTATAAGCTAAACAGGTTCTGTGGGGTTACTTTGGACACAAGCACAAACTTTAAAATAAGCTGAAAAGGAAAAACAGAAATGGGACTCTATACTAGACCTAGCCAACTACTTATGCACCAAATTAAAGCTCTGGGCAAGCTCAAATGAGCTCTGTGCACAAGCTGCAAGAACTGAGAAAACTCAGCTTATGCTGAACATCTGTGAGTAGGGCATTTTATGCCTAAAAGAGAAGCTTGTTTGGAGCTTATAGAAAAATAACAAAAATCCACAAAAATGCTGATAAGTAAGGGTACCAGTTGAAGTTTTTATAATGCCAAGTTTCACTTAATATGGCTCAAGAATGAACCAATGAAAAATCACTCCAGTTTGCTTCAAAACAGGTTTTTCATTTTTTTGACTTTTGCAAGCAGTTGAGAAAGGTTGACTTTGGTGAGTTTTGCAAGCAATTTTTGGACAGATTATGATATGAAATGATGAGATGAAGCTTCTGCAAGCTTTGTTTATGACTTTTGAACACAAAACAAAAATTTGATTTGCAAAGATCACAACAGTTAATGAGTTTGAGACAGATAAAAGGTAATTTTGACTTGAGTGGTTTGCAGGCATAAAACTGTGACAGATATGAGTTAATTATGATTTAACAAACATGAACCAACAGGTATTGTCCACTGCATACACCTCAAAGGCAGAATAAGCTTTAAACCAAACACACCTTTAATTCACTGATTTGCAATTTAAAACTAAGCTAACACTGGACAAGCATAGATTATGATCAAACTAACTTAATATAACTTAAATACTACTGTTAGAACAGGTTTTAACAGATTATGACTACAAATACTGATTATGCTAAGAACTTGTGAAAATCACTTACAAAGGTCCAAAGCCACAATGGCTTGCAAACAGTGAACCAAAGAACCTCTAACCTATTTTATCCAACCCATTGCTTCCAAATCAACCCACATTCACGTCTGAATCAACATTTACCCTTGCTGCATCACTTTTGCTCCATCTTTGACTTATTTTGACCAAATTCCAAAGTTGCATGAAATTTAAGTTTAAGCTTACATAAAGCTATAATAAGCTTCTATAAGCTTGTTTGAGTGGACAAATAAGCTGTTGGAAGCTTTTACATAAGAACCTGAGTTTTAATTTTTCAACAGTGAACTTTGAAATAAGAATTCTTATCATAAGCTAAAATTGATACTTAAAAAAGGTTGCAATACATTAAAACACTTGAGTTTGATACACATAAACTGGAAATTACACTTAAGAACTATTTAAGACATGTTAAACTTAAAAACGACATACACTTTGAAATTTTAAACTAACTACTGCCTCTCTTCTTTGCTTCTCTTCCCTTTTATACACCAAATGGCTTCCTCTCTCTCCTCTGACTGATTCCCAACAACAATTCTAGCCATTGGATGGCTAGAAATGATCTTGGCCCTTGACTTGGTTTTTGGCGGGAAAAACCTATTTGACCTGTGGACTGTGATATAGCACTAGGGGGTGGCATTTAATGTAGTGGGTAAGGTGATGATGAGGGGGAGGGATAAGGGTGAAAAGGTGAGGTGATGGTGGGAATATTGCAGGCACAAGTTGGGGGGGAAGAGGATAAACAGTGGGGCGGGTATCCTGCTTGTTTGACTTGATTTGACCAAGGGTCCAAATTGGTTTTGACAGGGGGGTCACAAGGGTTATTGGCAGGGTCCATTTGGTTGTGATAGGGTCCAAGGGTCAAAAAAGGTTTAATACATAAGGACTAGTTTTGTAATTCCTGAAAATTGAGGGACCTAAGCTGCCAATTCATCAAAGTTGCTCCAAGGGTGAAAAGTGACAATCTCAAAAAGTACAAGGACCAATCTTGCCATTTTCCAATTTTCCAGGGGCCAATTTTGCCAATTTTCAAACTTGAAGGACCATTCTTGTAATTTTCTCAAACTTTTTATATTTTTCACCAAAGGACTAAATTTGACAAGTTATGATTTTAAAAGGACCTTTGGTGACTTTTCTTTTGAAATTTTGACTCAGGGACTATTTTTGACAATTTTAGAAACTTGGGGGACTGAAACAGCCAATTATGCAAACTTTGCTCATTTTTCATCTGATTTTAAACATTTTGCATCTGAAACATATAAAATGCAATTTTGGAATATTTTCAGTATTTTGATGCATTTCTGAGCATTTTTAGACGTTTTACAGTTCAGATTGACTCAAAAATGATGAGTATTTACACACTCATCAATCCCCCACACTAAACTATTGCTAGTCCCTAGCAATCTTTTGAGAAAAACTTAATGGATTTGAATCACTTTACCAAAAGCCATTACTTCTGGAGTAGCCAAATGTTTCAGTTCAAGTAAGAACCTTGGTACACCGATAACCAAATGATTTTGAGCAAATCATCAGCTTTCAACGGATTTGATTTGTCTTTACCAGAAGCCGTTTGCTTCTTGACTAGCCAACTCTTAGATAAATTATCAATATTATCTTTGGTGAGTCGATTACCAATTATGGATTTTCCACTGCCTTTACCACAAGCCATAAACTTGCGGGCTAGCCAACTCTTCACTTTTTAGGATATGGTGAGTTGAATACCATACAATTTTGGGCAAATTGCAAGCCGTCAACGGATTTGAGATATCTTTACCAAGAGCCGTTTGCTCCTGGATTAGCCAATCCTTTTGTTTATTAGACAAGGCGGACTGATAACCAAATGAGAAAGTGTAAAACACTTACTCCAAAAAAAAAAATTTGGCCAAAAACGGGGGAATTAGGCGGATAATATGATAAAATTCGTGAGAATTCCCCCCCACACTTAGAAATGAATATTGCCCTCAATATTCAAAGTACCGGCGGTTATGCCGAAACTGAGAACGTAAAAGGGAAATACTACGGCCATTATTTAGAAAGATTTTTTTTTTTTTTTTTTTTTTTTTTTTTTTTTTTTTTTTTTATATATCATGTGGGGCAACTCCCCCACACTAGGGTGGTACACACGGGTGAAAACCCATGTTCAGCTACTGTTTTTGATTACCGAGTCGCTAGCTTGACTCGACCCCGAATTCATTGGTTCATGGGGAAGCAAAGTGGAAGAAACAATCTTCATCGGACTTTCATTCAAGATGTTTGGATAAACATTTGAAGCACGTGAAAGTTCCACACCGATGAGATATACATAAAACCGGCTCAAAAAATGATAAATGAAAATGCCGGGATCAAAGATAATGTCTTCATTCCCGAAGGAGTGAAGAACAGGAGAAGTGACAGAATATATGAAGAAAAGAAAGAAAATCATGATAGAAATCATGACTAACTCTTCATCCTCAATAGGAGAATTCATAGTTTCATGAATCTCATCAGTTAAGCTCAATTGGTCTAGACATATCCCGGGTGTGTCTAGATCAAAGTAGAAGTTATCATACTCCGGCGGAGATATGATATGAGTGAGTTCATCTGAGAACTCCATGAAGGTGAATGAATCATATTCAGAATTGATATGAGTGGGTTCACTGGCGAACTCCTCAAAAGTAAATGATTCATGATCAAGGAGAGAATTATGAGAATGAGAAGTGGTACTGCCACTAATCTTCTCTCCCATATTATCAACACAGAAGGCTTTCATTTCCGGATTAGAATCATCGGAAAGAATGTCACTACCCTTAATGGGGATGGGAGATGAAATAGGTTTCTCTTTGAAAGCCTCGATCTTAGAAATGAGAAGACTGACATTCAATAATGTTGCACGAAGTGCTTCATCTTTGATTTCAGTGTCAGTAACTTCATCATTCTCTTCTTCTAAGCTAACAAGCTCAGAAGGTGAATCTTCCACATAGATTATGTCTCCACAAGATAACGAATCATCATCAGAATCGGAGAACATCTCAACATGATCATTTTGGAAGACAATAGGAGGAGGAATATCACACACATGATCAAGAATTCCCTGTGACTCTCTCGGGATTGGGACAAGGTCCTCAACACTAGACTTTATGAATTCGTCCGATTCCTTTTCAGGAACAGTGTCAAGATGCTCGTCCCCCATGTTCAGAGAGTGAGTGGGAGCCTCGGGTGTGATAGCAGTTGTTTGAGATGGAATCTCAACTGCTGGGATATCAACTGACTAAGGGAGTTGAGAAATATTATCTTTAAAAGGATAAAAACTCTCCTCGTCATCATCATATAGAGCTGCCTTGAGAAATTGGGAACGCCTTAGAGCTGCTTGCTCTAGGATTAATAATTCTTCCCTAGATTTGCGAGCCTCTCGTTCTTCTCGTTCTTCGGCCAGCAATTCTCCTATGGTCTTTCCACCACTCACTTGATTCTTAAAGTTACTAATCATATCATCAAGTGTTTTCAATGTGGTTTCAAAATCGTGGGAGATTTCTTGAGACAACGGCTCAGGTGGAGTTTGAACCGTATAGTGCTGTGGAGGTTGGAAATTTTCAAACATGTGAGAGTCATGATTGTCACAAGGAAATGGATTTCCTATTTGACAATCAGAGCTGAAATGGGGACCTCTACAGTACTCACAACAGTAAAACTGTTGAGTCTGGACAGGTGAATCATATGGATTTTGGTCATAACCAAAGTTCTGAGCATCATTGGAAAGCTGTTCATAGACAAACGTGTTTCCGGATTGACACTCAAATCCTAGGTGAGGACCTCCACAAAATTCACAGCAGATATGTTGATTATATGATGATAAGTCGGGCTGTGGTGGGTAATTGGAAAAGTTTGAGGGGTCGTTAAATGAGTTCTGATTAGAATCATAATCAAATGAATTCCTCGAACCACAAAACAAACAACTCCCGTTATGAATATCATTACCACGTTGTACACATGTACACCAACGACAGGGTGAACCATAAAGAGGCTCACCACAACCGACACAAGGAATAAACGATTGCATTTGAGAGTTATGAAGAGGAATCAGTTTATTCAAAGAATCAACAAAACCAACATGGTGATCCGAATGACTATCAAGTCTCGAAGAACATTCAGAAAAATCCGGAGGTGGGACAAGTGGTGTGCTCTGAGAGCTAGCAATTTCCACCACTTCCGTTATGGTCTCCGGTTTTGGTTCTTGAGAAACGTGAAGATTAGGCAAGTCATTCTTGCTAGTCACCGGTGTTTGAACGGGTTCATCGTAATCAATTCTAATTCTCGACCTTTTTTCATCGGCTTGAATTTGTTCGATTAGATTACGGGCTCTATCTTCAAAGAAAGTGTCCTTGTAATCCTCGGTGGGTGCTTGGGGTAGCTCCGACGTTTGAACTGGTTTGTCAAGATTAGAATGTATTTCAGGTTGTGGCGGGTGGTCGAAATAACTTTGAAAAGAATTTTTGATGGATAATTCGCACGAATTGCAAAATTCGCTTGAACTAGGCCCTCCACACCGCTCACACACATTTGTGACGATGATGTTGACGATTGTCGACATAAGAATTAAACATATAGAGGATTAAGAAGAGAATCAAATGGTTGAGAGGATACGAAGAATAGAATTAAACGGCAAAAGAGGGTAAGAGAAATAGAATCAACGAATAAGAGGAATGAGAAGAATATTTTTGGGGTTTTATAAATAGAAAACATAAAAGGGAAAATAAATTTTGAAAAGGAAAATATTTTTGGGTTTTTGGATAAGAAAATATAAACATATACAGATGGATGGTATGAACAAAGAGTGAATATCCAAATCACTAATCTGCTAAACGTAAGATAATTAGCACAGCTCCCCGGCAGCGGCGCCAAAATTTGATCTGTGCAAAACAGTCAAGTTTTCTCACACAAACCAGCCACTTGTGAATGGCTGACCGTAAGAAACTTAAAACAGTCTAAGCACAAATGCAATGAAGTCCAGGAGAGTATAGTATTTCCCCAGGTCGTTAAGTCCCAACGAGCCGTGCGAGAATAGTCAAACGTTTAGTGATCGAGAAGATTTGAATGGATACAGAGATTTGATTGATTATAACTACAGAAAAAGCCAACAAATTACAACGGCTTAAATGCAAATTAAAGAAGAAAAAAGATAAAATCTCTTAAATAAATGCTATCACTATTATTAAAATGATGTTTTTGTTCTTTTTGTTTTTATAAAACTGAATTAAAAACTACGTGACGTACAAACAAAAATGTGAAACTTACACAATATTAACCCTAAAAATATGAAAATGATATTTTTATAAACCTAATGATAAAAGAAAATTATTAGAAAAAGAAAATTATTTTTATAACTAATTATCTAATTATTATTAATTAAAAACTATTTTTAACTAATAAATAATAACCTAAAATACAAGAAATTAGCAAATAAAGCTAGAAAAATAAAATTAAGACTTAGAAAAATCTAAAATAACAAAAGAGAATTTTCAAAACTATTTTTATATTTTTCTGAATATTTTTCTATTTTTTATGGATTTTAAACTATTTAAAACTAATTAAATTATTAAAAATTACAAAATAAACTATGAAAAATCTGGAAAATTACTTTTTTTACTTTTTATATTTATCTAAACCTAAGAAAAATGAAAACTTATTTTTTAGAACCTTTTCTGAATTTTTTATATTAAAAGCTAATTAAAAATGCTTAAAAACTAATTTAAATTAAGAAAAATAGCAAACTAACTTGGAAAAATATGAAAATTTCAGGAAAACTCTAAAATTATATTAGGAAGCTAGGAAAAATGGAAAAACAGGTACTTATGTGGAGGAATTTGAAACTGCTAAGCCAAGGGCTTTATCAATAAGCACTTGAATAAGCCAAATGAACAAAACAAGCCACCCACTGATTACAGAAGCCAAACTATGCTACAATAACTCAAATGCAACTAAAAACAACAAGCCATAGCTACTGAATTGCAAGATAGCACAGATTTGATAATTTGAGCTTATAAGCTAAACAGGTTCTGTGGGGTTACTTTGGACACAAGCACAAACTTTAAAATAAGCTGAAAAGGAAAAACAGAAATGGGACTCTATACTAGACCTAGCCAACTACTTATGCACCAAATTAAAGCTCTGGGCAAGCTCAAATGAGCTCTATGCACAAGCTGCAAGAACTGAGAAAACTCAGCTTATGCTGAACATCTGTGAGCAGGGCATTTTATGCCTAAAAGAGAAGCTTGTTTGGAGCTTATAGAAAAATAACAAAAATCCACAAAAATGCTGATAAGTAAGGGTACCAGTTGAAGTTTTTATAATGCCAAGTTTCACTTAATATGGCTCAAGAATGAACCAATGAAAAATCACTCCAGTTTGCTTCAAAACAGGTTTTTCATTTTTTTGACTTTTGCAAGCAGTTGAGAAAGGTTGACTTTGGTGAGTTTTGCAAGCAATTTTTGGACAGATTATGATATGAAATGATGAGATGAAGCTTCTGCAAGCTTTGTTTATGACTTTTGAACACAAAACAAAAATTTGATTTGCAAAGATCACAACAGTTAATGAGTTTGAGACAGATAAAAGGTAATTTTGACTTGAGTGGTTTGCAGGCATAAAACTGTGACAGATATGAGTTAATTATGATTTAACAAACATGAACCAACAGGTATTGTCCACTGCATACACCTCAAAGGCAGAATAAGCTTTAAACCAAACACACCTTTAATTCACTGATTTGCAATTTAAAACTAAGCTAACACTGGACAAGCATAGATTATGATCAAACTAACTTAATATAACTTAAATACTACTGTTAGAACAGGTTTTAACAGATTATGACTACAAATACTGATTATGCTAAGAACTTGTGAAAATCACTTACAAAGGTCCAAAGCCACAATGGCTTGCAAACAGTGAACCAAAGAACCTCTAACCTATTTTATCCAACCCATTGCTTCCAAATCAACCCACATTCATGTCTGAATCAACATTTACCCTTGCTGCATCACTTTTGCTCCATCTTTGACTTATTTTGACCAAATTCCAAAGTTGCATGAAATTTAAGTTTAAGCTTACATAAAGCTATAATAAGCTTCTATAAGCTTGTTTGAGTGGACAAATAAGCTGTTGGAAGCTTTTACATAAGAACCTGAGTTTTAATTTTTCAACAGTGAACTTTGAAATAAGAATTCTTATCATAAGCTAAAATTGATACTTAAAAAAGGTTGCAATACATTAAAACACTTGAGTTTGATACACATAAACTGGAAATTACACTTAAGAACTATTTAAGACATGTTAAACTTAAAAACGACATACACTTTGAAATTTTAAACTAACTACTGCCTCTCTTCTTTGCTTCTCTTCCCTTTTATACACCAAATGGCTTCCTCTCTCTCTCCTCTGACTGATTCCCAGCAACAATTCTAGCCATTGGATGGCTAGAAATGATCTTGGCCCTTGACTTGGTTTTTGGCAGGAAAAACCTATTTGACTTGTGGACTGTGATATAGCACTAGGGGGGGTGGCATTTAATGTAGTGGGTAAGGTGATGATGAGGGGGAGGGATAAGGGTGAAAAGGTGAGGTGATGGTGGGAATATTGCAGGCACAAGTTGGGGGGGAAGAGGATAAACAGTGGGGCGGGTATCCTGCTTGTTTGACTTGATTTGACCAAGGGTCCAAATTGGTTTTGACAGGGGGGTCACAAGGGTTATTGGCAGGGTCCATTTGGTTGTGATAGGGTCCAAGGGTCAAAAAAGGTTTAATACATAAGGACTAGTTTAGTAATTCCTGAAAATTGAGGGACCTAAGCTGCCAATTCATCAAAGTTGCTCCAAGGGTGAAAAGTGACAATCTCAAAAAATACAAGGACCAATCTTGCCATTTTCCAATTTTCCAGGGGCCAATTTTGCCAATTTTCAAACTTAAAGGACCATTCTTGTAATTTTCTCAAACTTTTTATATTTTTCACCAAAGGACTAAATTTGACAAGTTATGATTTTAAAAGGACCTTTGGTGACTTTTCTTTTGAAATTTTGACTCAGGGACTATTTTTGACAATTTTAGAAACTTGGGGGACTGAAACTTCCAATTATGCAAACTTTGCTCATTTTTCATCTGATTTTAAACATTTTGCATCTGAAACATATAAAATGCAATTTTGGAATATTTTCAGTATTTTGATGCATTTCTGAGCATTTTTAGACGTTTTGCAGTTCAGATTGACTAAAAAATGATGAGTATTTACACACTCATCAATCAGGCAAATCTTTTTCCACTCCAGACTATACTTGTGCTAAAGATGATTTAACATCTCTTTTCTTGAGTACAAATTGGGAAGTTGTATTTGGAGGTGGAGAAGAGATGGTCAGTAGCATTTGAGCGGCTTGTTCTGCTTCTACTCTTGCAATCCCTTTACCTTTGTCTTGTGTAGCAGGTGTGGCTTGTCGTGGTGCTGGCACTGGTTCTCGTATCACAACTCCTCCCACTGGTGGTCTCTGAGGCACGTTTAGGCAATCCAGGCTTTGTTGAATCCCTTGTTGTAGTGCAGCCTCATCTTCATCCATTAAATTCATTTGTCTCTCAGGAACCTTGGATCCTTCATCTTTTCCCTTTCCGGCTTCTCTCATTCTCTTTTTCTGCTTTTGTGGTGAAGTGTCAGTAGATTGAGGTCTATCAAGTCTCTTCTTGGGAAGGGTGGCGTATGAGGTATTCGAGGATGATTTAGCGCGAGAAGCAGACTTTGTAGACTTGGGTTATGAGGGATCGGGAGTATCATCAACATTGGATCTGGATGCCCTTTTTCTGTATTTTCTGAAGTAGTCATCCTTCTTAATACTATCGGTGAGAAGAGCATCAGGAATTGGCATTCCAAAGATCTCTTTATTAACACATTTGGCAACATATTTGAGGTTACCGAGTAAAAATTCATCACTAGCTTCATGGAGGACTGACTCACTCCTTGGATTAAATTGATGTATGTGCTGAAAGTGCTGAATGATAAGCTTCGAGAATCTTACACTGGGAATCACAAGTTTATTTACTGACTTCCTTCCTTTGGCTTGATTCTGAGCATTTTGTCTGTCGGTAATGAACGTGTTCATAGACAACAAAAATTCTACGCAAATGCGTTATGTGACATCAATATCCACCCCTTTGATAATACCCCACAAGATTTGCAGAATAGGAGCCCTCACTTTGTCGAACCCTGAGGTTTTACCAGTTAAGCATAGGTTGAGAATTGTAGCAATGGCTTTCCATGGTTGATACATGCTGGCAGTGATGATATCTGAAGCCTTTGTTACTTTAACTTGATAACCCAATTCATCGAGAAAGTCTATTAGTTCTTCAGTAGTAGGTGGAGAGACAGATGGTTTAGCAGGGTCACATGGAGTGATTCCTAGGGCCTTCCCGAGAATCTCAGTGATGATTTCATACTCTTTATCATCAAGCTTACAGGTGTACGTGGCTGAGATCTTGTCCCATGTAACAGTGTTCCAGAATTGTTGTATGTAGATAGAGGGAATTGTGCATCGCTTGGTCAAAGCACCAAAAAAGTTAGTGTTTTTCAGAATATCAATGGCAATCCTGAAGATTGGATTTGGTTTATCCTATCCATGTCCACAAAGCAGTTGTTTTTGGCTATCTTAACCCATTTATCATCTGGAAGGATTTCCTTATCTGTAAGTACTATGGGTGGAGTAGAGGTAGCAAGGTTCTTGGACGAGGTTGTGTCTGCCATTGAAATTCTGTAGATTCACACATACAACAATAGTATTCGAGAGCATGTTAGGTTATACATGGTTAGTAGATCAACCTTAATGAAACCTCATGACATAAGCACAATAAGTAGCATACATGACAGATTAACTAAAAGAAGATTGATTTACTCAGTAGATAGGCCAAGTTGCTTCAATAATTCTTAGAGTAACAACTCACTTTGACAAGGTTTTCTAAAAACAAGTTGCTTATACTTAATTGTTAAAGACAAATTGCTTTAATAGTTCAAAAATGACAAATCGCTTTAATCAGGATTTCATGAGACAAATTGCTTTAATGAAAGTATTATAGCAAATCGCTTCAATCAATTTGTCAAGACAAATCGCTTCAAGTGAAACCAGAGACAAATCGCTTTTATGAAAGTGTTATAGCAAATTGCTTTAATTAATTTGAGAAGACAAATCGCTTCAAGTAAAACCAGAGACAAATAACTTTTGTGAAAGAGTTATAGCAAATCACTTTAGTCAACATGTCAAGACAAGTCGCTTTAAGAAAACCAAGGACAAGTCGCTTTTGTGAAAGGGTTGTAGCAAATTGCTTTAGTCAACATGTCAAGATAAGTCGCTTTAAGAAAAACCAAGAACAAGTCGCTTGCAAGCAACTGATTACAAGTAGCTACCAGGAACACCCTATTGTATGGCAAGTCGCTATCAAGAATGTCCTACTAATTGACAAATCGCCACCAAGAACAACCTAATTTATGATGAGTCGCCATCAAAAACGTGTGTTGACACATCCAAATGACACTTAACATACAAACATATGAAACATCAGGCATGACCAAATCACTACAACGATCGAAAATGACCACGACACAAGCATATACATAATCATATATCATCAACACATCAATCACATAAAATCCATACAAAAATACGCATAAGGGAGTCCATGAAAAACACATATATGCACCATTAATTCTCAACCAAGGTACCACAAATAATACCTAATCTACATCAATCACCACCATTAATTTGTTCCACAAAAACTAACCTAGAAATGGGATTTTTTTGTCGAAGGTAAATCACTCGGAGGTATCTGTAGATAGAGGTATGTTAGAAAAGGTGATAGACATGAAAGATTCGAAACAAAACTTTAAAAGAAACCTACCACACTCAAATCACTTCGATACAGACCACGTTAGCGAGAGAGATAGGTGTTTGGGATTTTGAAATTATAGCAAGTGTGACAAGTCGCTAGGGCTTAAGTACCATTCTCAAGTGTCACTAATTGACACATTCAGTCCTTGTACCTAGCCTAATTGAGACAAATCGCTAGCTATAGGTTATGATACGTTAGACAAGTCGCTACAACCTAATTGAGACAAATCGCTACACCCAATTGAGACAAATCGCTATAGTTTAAGTACCATTCTCAAATTTCAATAAGTGACACAATTGGTCCTTGTATTATGACTAATAGAGACAAGTCGCTACCCATGTTAGTATCACAGATAAGTTTGTACTATTGACACTTTCAGCCCTTGTACTTAACAAATTGCATGCATATACAGTGGATAAGTGGCATTCATATCAAGAATATGACAAGTATCATACAAGACATAACATGGAAAAACCATCTAGCACAAGGTACATAAAGAAACATGATTTAGCACAGAGTTAAGTCATTCCAAGTAAAGTAACATGCAACAGAAATCCAGAGAGCACATGTCATACATCTAACAATCATGCAGAGACAAGTTGAAAGATTCTCCCCCTCAATCAATGTCACGAATTAAGAGTGAGTGAAAATTGATTGAAATACAACCCCCCCCCCCTTTTAAAATAGAGTATAGCTTCAGTTCGAACTTCATCTAAGGACCATTGTCATTATTGAATGACATTTCTAGGACCGTAGATGTTATCGATACCAAGAGATACATCTTTTATTAGATTTTGTATAAAATTTAAATTTTGATTTTGTATAATATATATATATATATATATATATATATATATATATATATATTATTTTTTATTTTTTAAAGCAATCAATAAGTTACGAGTTCTGAGCAGAATCGATCAGAAGTCACAGTTTATACAAATCAGCATTGACAGGCAGCACTTCCTTGATAATTGTCTTCAAATCAGTTGGAAACCAGGTCATGATGTTCATGATAGAATTGAGCATTGTACCTGAAAAAGACTGAGGAGAATTTGCACTAATAGCACATGTAGTATTGTAAATAGATGGATTAGTGACAGTTGTATCCTCATCTTTGGATATTTTACATTCAGGCCTAGGAGTATCATTGATGGGAATCCCTTTAAGACCAACATTCTTGAAGATTTTCCCTGTGGGCATCCACTTAAGACAAGATCTAGATAAGTAAGTCCTTTTGGATCCTGTGAACTTAAAAAATCTACCAGTAGGAATCCACTTAAAACAACAGCTAGCAGAGTTAGATCCTTTAGTTTCAGAAGAATATGTAACCATTTCCCTGTTCTGAAAATTGGTCCTTTTGCAATTAGTTTGTTTCTTAGGGGAATGGTCAGCCATTTGATGCTTCTTATGTGGACTAGATGATCTCCCTATATTCCTGATCTTAGAGCTTCAAACATTAAGCTAGGGTTTGTTATTCATCATATCGGAATAAATTAGTGAAGTGACAGGTTTTGACAAAACTATATTCTCATCAACTTGGGAGACAAGCTTAGATTTTGATGGTTTAAATCTTTCTGTTCTAAATGCATTTGACTGCCTAACTACAGATCGTGTTGTATTATTACGTACGATTGGCTTACACCAGGTTGATGGTTTTGCAAACTTAGTGTTTACTCTATTTCCAATAGTTTTCCTGAGCTCATTTTTTAAAGCAACAATGGTGAAGCTTTTATCCTGAATTTGGGCTTTGAGGGCATCAATGTCCACCAACAGGGAGTTAGTTTGATCTAATAGTTTGGTATTATTCCTTAATAAGTTCTTCCTCAAGGACTCATTTTCCCTTAATAGCTTGGTCACACATAAAGCCAATTCATCATTCATAGATTTAATCGCATCACTCACCTCACAGTTAAGATTATTCATCCCTATATTACTTTTCTTATGCAGATCTGAGAGTTGTATTTTCAGATTACATATGGTTGAGTCTTTGTCTTGAAGCTGGGTTTTTAACTGGTTATATTCAAAAAATTCTCGAAATTCTAGGAATTCCAGATTTATGCAAGGTTTTGTAGCAAGAAAACTTTCTTCTTTTCGTTGTATTGCAATTTCTAAGGAAATACAATGTTTTTCAAGGATTGAGTATTTGTTTGAAAGTTCATCAAAAACCCTTTTTTCAACCATTTCATTTGTTTTAAAAATTCTAGACTCAGTCTCAACCAAGGAGCATTCATCCGAAACATGTTCAGAGATCAGTTTGTTTAGGTACATTAGCAGATGCATTATGTTGAACAGTTAAGGATACCTCATCAAATGACCCATGTTCAAATGTCGGTCTGGTATGTGCAACCACATCATGTGTGTTAGGAGTTACTGAGCAGCTGGTTTCATCCTTCTTTGTTGTATCAGATATTCTGCATTCAGCATCACCCTACCTTTCAACTGTAACATTACCCGACATATCACAACTTTCTCTTATTTGAACCTGACACTCATTCATATTATCATCCTCTTGAGCAGCTTCCTTAATGTACTTTTCCACATTATCCATAAGCTGGATAAATGTATTGATGAACTCATGAATTTCCATTCCAGTATGTTTCATGAAAGAAATCCTGGTCAAGTGTTGATCGAAGTATGTGGAATATTCCCCATTGATGAACTGCTGAAATTGGTTGTGGATTACCTGAAGTGCAACATTGGAGTCATCCTTTAATACCTTCCGTTTGGTAAGTTGAAGCTTCAGTTGTTCTAAGTTCAGTAGCAAGGTTCTTGTCAATGTAGGTAAGTCCCGACGGAAGAGAGCACTACATGTTCGATCCACAGTTGTGGATAACAGCTGTATGAGGTGCAAATGAAGTAGTTGATAGGGCTCAATGCTGCATTCCATTTGCTTTGCATTATGTATCATTAACAAGTGTGGTTCTTTGTTATTTGACTCAGAATGTAAAGTGTTTTGATCATCATTTGCTGAATCAATCATGGTTAAACTTTCTGAGTAGCAAACACTTTCTTTGTTCTGTTTGGTATCATAGAGTTTGAGCACATTGGAGAATATAGGGTCAGTGGTGTAAGTCATTGTGTTGAAAGCAAATGACATGTCTTACTTTTCAACAAGTAGATGGATATTAGACACAAGTTGCTTGCATTAATTCACCAAGTCGCTACAGACCTTGAAGACAAATCGCTTCTCACACAAGTTGCTAGACACAAAAGTTGCTAGAGTAACAACTAGCTAGAAGAACAAGTCGCCAGCGACACAACTCGCTATGAAGACAAATCGCTAGTGACAAGTCGCTAGACACAGAATTTTCTAGAGTAACAACTCGCTAGATGGACAAGTCGCTAGTGAGAAATCGCTAGACAAAACAGTACATCCACTACTTTGTCCTTTTTGTCATTTTGTCTCAAAAGACAAATCGCTTAGTGCACAAGTCACTTCACACAACATAGACAAGTCGCTTAAAACGTAGAGACAAGCCTCTATGAAGAAATCAAGTACGAGACACAAGTCGCTAGGATGAAATATTCAAAACCACCACTTTTCAATCCAAAAACAACCCAACCACACTGATTCAAGCCTTCCAAATCAAAACCTAAGCACTTATAATGATTCTAAACACAAAAGTACAATCAAAATCTAAACTTTAACACTAGAAATGGTCCAAATGATGCAAATACCACTAAACTTTTTCAAACCCAAAAACCATATAAAACCACTAGAAATCCAAGAACATGTAAGAGAGATGATCAAACCATGGCTCTTGATACCATTTGTTACATATTGGCTTTCACAAATACATCAAAGGATGACAAATATAGGGCATATGAATATATGGTTTTAGAGAGAGAAAGTGGAGTGTTCTAGAGAGATAAAACAAATGGAAGGTTAGATTATCCAATGAACATCCAACCCTCTCCCTTGTGGGGAGAGGGCTATTTATACAAATGACTACGCCATCCTTCGGGCTGTGGATCAGGCATACAGTGGGTAAAGACCCGTCCTTCTTCCACGGTGTTACTTACACTACCGCTAATCTAACTCATATACAAATACGTCTATGAGCTGTAATATGCTAAACGTATGTTGGGGTGACCGACACTTCATCATGGATTTTCTAAATCATAACACATTCTGTATATATAATTAGAATTAAGAGTTATTTTTTCTCTAAAAAAATCCTACTTGTATTAGTTTATATTTTTCTAACAAATCTTAGTTGTATTAGTAACATGTTTAATTTTAAATTAGGGTAAATTTCATCGTTGGTCCCTGAACTTCAGCAAGTTCTCACATTTCGTCCTCCATTTCATTTTAGTGGCATACGGAGTCCCCAACATTTCAAAACGTCACCCATTTGGTCCATGGTACCCGTTTTGGCTAACAAGTGTTAAACTTCGTCATTAGTTGAGTAGTCAAATGGGTATTTTCGTCTTTTCACGTACTTTTTTTGGCGCGTTTGGTTCCTAAGTATACAAACCGTTTGGTTCCTAAGTTACATAAATCGTAACTATATAAATTGGCACGAATTTGGTCCATTACCCGCCTAAAACACTTCAATGGAAAGCTTATTTGTATTAGAGATAGAAGGATCGATTGTTGATACCCAAGAACACACACAAACATACAAATCCGAAATAAGGAAAAGTTGAGACAATGGCAGAAAATAGATATTTTCAAAACGATCAAGAAGAGTATGAAAAAGTGTTAGAACTGATTGTGCAATAAATTGCACTACCAGGCTTCGATGATGATCAAAGGTATGAGGGGTGTATGTTCCAGCCAAGATTGTCTTTCACCTGAGAATAAGAAATACGAAGACACTACGTTAAGTGATTACGCAGGGGTTGGGCCCTATGAACCACCTCCGGCGTGAGAGTAAGTATGAGTTATGGTTGTATAAGTGTGTGTAAGTAAAGAGATGAGTGTTGAATGAGATTACCATAATCCTTTGCCCGTACAACCAACTTATAGTGGAAGAAATAGGGTTAGGGGCACCTCAGCGCGAATGTCAAAGAACATGGGGGCGTCCCATGTTTGTGGGTAACCGCTAGGGCTTAGTGACCCACGCTCTCAAACTTAGTGGGGAAGCCAGGAAAGAGAGGGAGATTGTGGGTTTGACCAAGTCAGGAGGTTCTCCTATCCGTTACTCCTTCGTCAACCATACCCCGAAGGGCTTAGGGATTTGAATGGCGAATTCCCCGTAGGTAACCATTGTGCTTACGAATGATTTGACGCCTACGAATATTCTGGAGACCTAACTTGGGTCTTCATTAAGAAGGGCTTCGACATGTCTCGAAGGAGTGTCCTTCGAGCTGTTCGAAGGGTACATCATCAAGCCCCCCAGCCGAAAGTGATGCATATGAGTGAAGAGACATTACATTCGACTTCATCGTGCAAAGAAAATTATCCTCTCGCTGCAAAGCGTAGCGTGTATAAGATAAGTATGCGCCTAATCTGCGCATTTAATGCCACTTAAACATTCCAGCTACCCGCTACAGTAATCATAAATCCCCACTTTACCCGGTGACCAAAAAGACTTTTTTTTTTAATTTAAAAAAATTTTTAAATTCGGATAAGAGTAACTCTTAGAGACACGTGTGTGGTTTAAAAAATGGTGAAAAAGAGTATTTAAGGGAAAGTGGTTGAAACCCTAAAACATTTTACTCTCTCCGTCTTCTTTTTCACGCAGTAAACTTTTGATCGCACCCCAGCTCCGAAACCAAAGGTAAATACTCCTTCTTGCTTGTAGTTTAAAATAGGTATGGATTCAAAGTTCATTATTAAGAAACAAAAATGTACTTTGAATGCAAAATATTTACACGACCATCTAGCTGATTATCCGATCCTACAAGAGTTTAAAATCATGTTGCCCAAGCCTAATCAGGGTATTTTTGATGCTCCAAAAGGTTTTGTAGGGCTATACACTCATTCTTTTAGCCATTCCAACCTTAGGATTCCACTGCACCCACTTATTTTAGAGCTAATGCAATATTACAAGGTGCATATCTCTAGGTTCAACCCATTTGGTTTAGCCAAACTAACCACATTCATAGTAATGTGCAAGGCATATGGCTATAAACCAACTCTTAAGGTTTTAAGGGGTTTTTTGCATTTGTATCCTCGGGGTAACTTGTTAATTTTGGCTAAAAGACCTGAGGAGGATGTGCCAAATATGTTTGCGAGGGTTTATACCAATATAACAGCTTGGAAGGGAAATTTTTTCTATGTGCAAAACACTATTATCCCACCCAACTATCCAGAGCTGTCGAGTAAGGAATACATGTTTGATGCAAAATGATGCAATGACCCCTTGCCGTATGAGGTGCGAAGGAATCCATGCTATCAGCGCTTGTCTAGATATCCTGCAGATGTGCAAGTGTTCTCCGAGCTAATCTTGTACATGGCTGGGATTGCCCACAGCTGGGAGGGGTCTCCCCACAAGCCTGTTATCATTTATCGTGGACAAAGTATGTTTTTCTACTTTTATTTAAGTAGGACCAATGCAGCACTGATATTTATTTTTTCTTGCTTCTTGTTTGCAGAAATGTCATTCAGGAACTTCATGATCTTGATGAAGACTAGAGCTTCATGCCCGCTGAGAAGGCCGAAGAGTCCTACGATGTTGGTTCACCTTCCACATCTGTCAACAACAATGATGTAGACACCCCTAAACCAGAGCCTGTTGCCTCAACACCCCCATAAGCAGTGTTGGAGGGTCCCTCCCAATTGGTTGAGAACATGGTAGAATCCCCTCCCAACTTCCGGATCCAGGGCAGTGCGACAGAAGAGTGTTGAGGGTAAGAAGTTTGTTAAATCTGCCTTTGAGCTGCTAGATGAGACTGTGGAAATGCATGGTAAGCAATCTCCCCTTTTAAAATATATGAATTGATAATTATGGTAACTAACTTCAAAGCTGTCAAAGTCTATTCCTATCTTCATTGGATAGCCATGAGGATAGATATCAGCAATGGAGAGAACTTCAGGTGCATCCACATTCATTTGTTCAGCCATGTCGTGATCTGAAATAACATTAGCCAAAAGAACCAACATATCGAAAGACATAATGTTAGTCAACAGAAGGTCTTATTGTCTAGTTATTGAATGTACAGTGTCAATGATTGTTACGAGTCCTAAGTCACTTGTATGTTCAATAGTTCAATGATGTCGTGAAATGTTTCGTGAGTTAGTTAACTGTAAGTTTTAAAGTTTATTTTATCACTTATTGTTCACAACATATCAGACGATTTAAGTTTATTAGTGACATTTTTGGATTCGTGATGACATGATTAGTTTATTTACAAGTTTGTACAAGTAACAATTCATCATGAAGGTTAATCCAGGGTTAAGCGTAGTTTTGGCAAAGTTATGCGTAGACAGGTATGATATATGCTTAGGCGTAGACTTACGCGTAGAATCCTATCTTACGCGTAAGAAATGTTACGCGTAGGAAAAGGAGACCTTATGCGTAGAGCTTATGCGTAGGCATATATTAACCTTACGCGTAAGGCTACTCGTAAGAGTTGACCTTAAGCGTAGGGTTTACTGTTTACGCATATCCTTCACAGGATACGCGTAGTCCATTGTAGAACCTTAAGCGTAGAAGCTACGCGTAAGACAGGTCTTACGCATAACAAGCTACGCGTAAGGTGATCCTTATGCGTAGATTAATAACCACCTTGATTCTGAATATTACGTGTTGCAAGCCTGAAATAAACCCATCAAATCATCAACATTAACACATACATACGTTTTAACAACAGATTATGGCAATAACATATGTTACACAGTTATGCGTAGAATTGCATACGCGTAGACTAAACCCTAGATCTACGCGTATGGATTCTAGCCATAGATTAAGCACCAAACTTTTTCTGGTATATCATAGACGTTGTGAGAGCATGTAGACCAAGTTTTAACACTTATTTTGCAGTGAATCAAAAACACCCAAAGTTTATGAACTTTAAACCCTAGTTTCGAATTGATGACCAATTCGTGTTTCTGGGTGGCAATAGACTAAGGAAATCATCAATTCAACAATGCAAAAGCATAACACAACAATCTTTTTGATTAAATCACTTATCATTCGAAAATACCCAAATCGTCTTATAAACCCTAGTTTTCAAAAATCTTCAATTAGTGGATCTGGGTGGAATTTGATGGTTAGACTGGTATCAGTGATGTAATAAGAACGTTTTGACACCAATCATTTCACCCCAAACACACAAGTATTGATTGTGTGTTCTTACGCATAAGCGTAGAACACAAAATCACTCGTAGAGCATGTTTTAGCCGTAGGATTTACTTGAGATTCAAAACCATTGTTTAGAAACATGATCCAAACACAAAAACACTTACAAATTGATAATCGAAAGCACGGATTTGTAAAACGAATATGGACCGTAGATGATATTAGGTGAAATAATAAATGTGATGGAAATAAATGAGGTGGGTGGAGTATTTTGTATAAAGTAACTTTAAGGTTTTGACAGTTATAGTCCCTCCACCTTTTCCTTTTTCACACAAAGCCTTTTAACTTCCATTTTTGTTACCAAACGAAGATTTTTGGGAAAGAAACTTGACGACACTCTCCCTCGACTTGAGAAAATAATGAAAGGTAATTAATTAAAGTCCGAGGAGTGTCTTTGAACCAGGAAATGTACCACCATTTGTAAAAGAATCAACCGAGATGTGATAACATGCAAGTACACAGATGTTTTGAAACAGTTAATAAATTATTTTCTCCCCCTCAACATTTGATCGGAAAAAATACTGAATTTTGAGAGATAAAAGTGTTGACAGAAGAAATGTACTTGCCATGTTTAAAGAAGTATAGATTGGGAGATTATTTTTGTTGTTTTATCTGATTTTATATTTTTGTATTTTGTTTTTGAAAAATTTATTTACAAGAGAGGTTTTGGTGTTCGACAGGTTTTTAAGACTATTTTAAGAGGTCATCCAGTTCCTCTTGAGTCAAACACCTCATACCAATTCGGTGGACCAACTCATTAAACCTAGCGAGAGGCAAGGCTTTGGTGAGCAGATCTGCCAATTGGTATTCAGTACCCACAAAGTATAATTCAACGGTACCCTGTTCCACGTGGTCCTTGATGAAATGATAGCGTAGATCGATGTGCTTTGATTTCGAGTGCTGAACTGAGTTGCACGAGATTGCAATGGCACTCCGATTGTCGCAGTACATCGGGATTCTGTCAAATACGTAACCATAGTCTTTGAGTTGTGTTCTCATCCAAATGACTTGAGCACAACATGCGGACATGGCTACATATTCTGCTTCGGTTGATGACAGCGATGTACAGTCCTGTTTCTTAGATTGCCAAGACACCAGTTTATCACCGAGAAATTGTAGAGCTCCTGAAGTACTTTTCCTTGAGTCTAAGCATCCTGCGTGATCAGCGTCTGAAAAAGCTATTAGTTCAAAACCAGAATCCTTCGGATACCAGATCCCCAAATTAATGGTTCCCTTGATGTATCGGAGGATTCTTTTAGCCTCAGAGAGGTGGGTTTCAGTTGGTCGCGACTGATAACGAGAGCATAGATAAACGACAAAGACAATATCAGGTCTGCTAGCTGTTAGATACATGAGAGACCCAATAATACTTCGGTATTTGGTAGGGTCAACCAATTTCCCATGTAAATCAGCATCTAATTTCTTGGTATGAGCCATTGGTGTGGCATAAGTATCACAGGTAATCATTCCAAATTTGTTTAATAGTTCAAGGGCATATTTGGACTGACTCAAGAAAATACCACGGGGTGATTGATGAACTTGCAGTCCTAGAAAGAACGTAAGTTCACCCATCATGGACATTTCAAAATTTTTCTTCATGAGTTTTGCAAAAGCGATTGAAAACTTTTTATGTGTTGACCCAAAAATGATGTCATCCACGTAAATTTGGACAATTAAGATGTGTGCCCCGTGATATTGTATAAAAAGAGTTGGGTCAACCGAGCCTTTGGTGAAATTATTGGCAATGAGGAAAGATGATAGCTTATCGTACCATGCCCGAGGGGCTTGTTTGAGACCATAAAGAGCTTTGTTCAGTTTGTAGACATGGTTCGGGAACTCAGGATCAACGAATCCGTCTGGTTGGCTGACATAAACCGTTTCTTTAAGTTGCCCATTAAGAAACGCCGTTTTGACATCCATCTGATAGACCGTCATGTTCATATGAGCCGCGAACGCGAGAAATATCCGAACAGCCTCAGGACGAGCAACCGGAGCAAAAGATTCTTCAAAGTCTATTCCTTCTTCCTGACGATAACCCTTAGCAACTAGACGTGACTTGTTTCGGATGACGTTTCCTTCAGCATCCAATTTGTTTTTCCAAATCCATTTTAGACCAATGACGTAGACCCCTGTTGGTCTTTCAACCAGTTCCCATACTTCAAGACGTTTGAATTGGTTGAGTTCTTCTTGCATGGATTCAATCCAGTTGTCTTTTGTCATTGCATCCTTAATGTTTTTAGGTTTAGATTGGCAGACAGTGAGTGCATAAATGCAGTGTTCACCATCTGAGTGAAGACGTTGTCTCGTAACGACTGGTTGATTCGGGTTGCCAATAATGTTAGCCAGAGGATGGTCTTTTGTCCATCTATGTGTAGAGGGTTGATGTTGGTATTCATTGTGCAGATTCTGAGGATTTAAATGGTTTGTTGAAGATTCCGCGACATCTGGTGCAGCAGTCTCATTGGCAAACGGGTTGAAGAACGCATTTGGATCAAAATCTGCAGGTGGGGGTACTTCATTCAGAATATCATCAGCTGGTTCATCATTGTTGGAAGCGGTGTGTTCAACTGTTGTGTTGGAGTCAATTGGTGTAGGTGCATCTTCAACAGTAGTTGTTGTGGCAGGTGTATCAGGTATAGGAATATTATCAGGTTGTGCAGCGGAAACAGCGGATACACCAGGAGCACGTTCATCAATATCGTCACAGAACAGAGGAGCAAATAACCTTTCCATTTGTTGACGAGTTAGCTGAGGGCTTTCTTCAGCTGATGATGGGGGTTGAGGGAAGTTTAAACGGTTGTGACCGGGTTCTAAGCTGTTATACTCAGGTTGAGGGAAGAGTATAGGTGTTCCTTGCTTCTTTGATGTTTTTGGATTTTTTTTTTTTTTTTTTTTTTTTTTTTTTTTTTTTTTTTTTTTTTTTAAGGGAAATAAAATAACTTGAACAACCAACCCTCAAATGAGGGTTTACAATAGTTTATATAGGCAAGGAGCTAGGGCAACACTCCCTCTCCTTCCCTATTCCTTATTGGGCTTGGGCCTCAGCTTATGGGCCTTCTACATAAGCTGGACCTTAAACAAACATAAAGGCCATAATAAAGCTACCTATTACATATGAAATATAAATACTTGAAATACTATTTAGGATTGATTCCAACAATCTCCCCCTCAAGTATATATGAATGTAAACGGTGAAGGCGTTGATGTAATAGTAGCTGTGACGTCTTCTGACATTCTTCTTTCTTGTGAGAGGAATTGTCTTGATTCGAACAATCTCCCCAGTGTAGAGAGATCGTTAACTTTGAGCAGTTATGCTTTGACGTCATCTTTAACTTTGTTCTTTGATCGTTGTTCTTTGTGGTGAAAGTGATAGTATGTTGTTGTCTGCATCAGTCTGCCTCAGGTCTGCTTCGCTGCTCCAGTGTCTCCACGTCATTCTTCAACATGCTCACACGCTCTATGACGTTGGAATTCAATACTGATGAAGTTCTTTAAATCTTTATCATTGTAGATTCTTTGGTTTGACGAAGAATCATTCTGACGATTGTGTTGCTTTTGAATAGAACTTCCATTAGTGTTGATGTTGGCGTGAGCATGAGAAGAATCAGCACGATCATCCCGCTCCGGAGCTTCCATAAGAAGAAAACATTGCAAACGGTTAGTAATAAGCGGTTTCCGGCACTTACAAGTTTGAACTTCGAGAGTGTTAACAGCATAGTGTGAAAACACAACTCTAATTCTTACAAAGGCCGTTCCTGAACTGGAGTCCCACAAGTGAGATAACGCGATGTACCGAAGTACATCTACAGTTCAGATGAGTCGCCGAGGTACACCGAAGCATCACCTCACGACTGTAGACCGTATGAGACACACTCCGCGTAATCCACGGGGAGTTACCGAAGTGACCTGCTGTCAGGGCTGTTTGATGTTGACCCTGGCAGGAGTTTCCATTCAATCACTGAGGATCACAGATGTGAACCTCTCATAAATGTTCTCGACAGATTGCTAAGATCTGTGAAGGACTCGATATGAACCACTGAATCACTGAAGATCTTATTTGTTGATCAACAAGTGATTAAATGTCAAGTGTTCCTAAGAGATCTTTTGATGAATCTCGTGGCTCTAGACTCAATAGTGCGTTTTGGTTATCCTGAGCGGAGACTAGGGAGAGGGTCTCCTTTTTCAATACCAGCGATCTCTAAGAGAAAGCCAATAGATTATGTAGGGTTCCCTGTGAGAATGAAACAAGCTTCTGTTGAGAGAAACTTGAGTGGTTAAGAAGGCTTAGTGCATGCGTCACTGGGTCCATGACGACTTTTAATCTTCAATACCGGTGTCACTAAGTGACAACCAGTAGCATATGAATTGAACCCGGTGTCTGCCCTAAGTTGTATAATCTGGAGGGCTATTTCTTTTCACCCTTTACTTTACATTTCTTTTTGATTCTTCAACTCCTTCTTTCTCCGATTCTCGTTTTCTCCTTTTTATAATCATTCATAAGGACTTCTAACACTAACTAATGGTAGTGTCCTTGGGTAGATCCCTCTGGCTCTGGCGGATCATAGGACGGTTATTCCTAACCTTAGTCACCTTATAACTCCATGACTAACCTATGTTTGCCATTATAACCACTGTAAGTTAAAATATCTCTCAAAGGGTTTGTAAATGAAAAACATGTTTGAACCACTGTGAGAGATAAGTTTTTTGCATAAATACCCCCCCTCCACATGTGCTTAATAGTTTTAATGGTTAAATGCACAGTGAGGAAAGAGCGCGCACTTTTTGAATTGATTCACTGAAGATAGACAATCCCCCGCGAGACACGGTTACGTTGAATAGTTAAAGAGATACATTGTCGGCTTTTAGGTGACAACTAGCTCTAATAACTATCTTGAAGGTGTAGACAAACCTCGAAAGGTTGTCATACCCGTCAGAGTTCATGTCTATCAAGAGTTTCTCGAATGGTACTTTCTACTTGGACAAGTCCTTTGCGAGACACGTTTACATCACTAGCGAACTAGCTTGAAATTATTACCCGTCCAGGACAAGTCTTTTCGAGATACTAACAGTTTAGTACCGTCAATTCGTAGGTTAAGTCTGAGGTACACAGATTCATTTGCATTTTGTACAACATATTTCTTATCACATAATTTTCTCCCCCTCAAAAATGGCATATAAAATTGTTATTTTTGAACGGTTTGAGAATAAATATGACCATTTTGAGTGTTGCGGGAAGAGTGACCACTGTGAAAAATTTGTGAACAAAGTGTTAATTCAAATACTCCCCCTCAACTAGTGATATAAACGGTTGAGGTTTTAAAATCATATGGGGAAGTACTTGTCTTTTTGAGCAAAACCTTGAAAAATGAAAGGTTTGATAGGTTTTACTCAAAAATAAGAAACTTTCGCTCCTTGTATAAGGATTGTGGCACTGAGGCGTACCACAGGGTCCTTTCTTGACCATTACGGGTTGTACACTGTTATGTGTGCACAAGCCATTCACATATAAAATCATGCATCCAAAATTTTATGAAAGAAACAATTCAAGGGGTACCAGGAAGTGCAGTGATGTTTCCAGGAGTGCGCACAGGGCGTTGAAAACCGATGATGTTTCTCCTGGGTCGACCACCAACATAGCTCTCCAAGCGTCTGAACTGATCCCTTCTGAACAACCGTTCATCAATCATGGTGATGATACGTCTCACATCCCTCCTTTCCTGAGAATTCCAGCGCTTAGGATTTCCAACTTTCAGGCGTATATCCTTCAATCTATACGCCAATCCATCCCTAACCATCTTCAAGGTATGATCCCCGAATTTGTGGAGCTCACTACACGCCATTAAACAATTTCTGCGAAGTTCACTGCGGTAAACAATGCCGAAAGGTTTGCTGATGAGCGTAAGTTGTTTGAGCTGGTTGATGTCAGGAAGATCAAGCTGTGGTGGAGTGAAGTTTACACGTTTCTGATATGATTCAACAGCCATCTGGATATCTTCGACACGTTCTTTGATCACAATGCGTCTAATGAAGATGAGAACTGACTTGATAAATTCACGTTGAACTTCAGTCGAGAATTGTCTCATACGACCCTGTACTTTGGCAAGGTACAAGTCTTCGATGTCGTTGAGGGACAAGTTCTCAAAGTCAGCCTCTGAGAATTCATAGTCTTGTTCATCTTGTCGTTTGACTATGATATTCTTCAAGAATGTATAGTCCCACTTAGACTTGAGATCAATGTGTTTGATGGCCACGATGTCCTTTGAGCAATACACTTCATGTTGAGATTTCTGAACCAGGCAGCTTCTGTAGTAGATTCTTCGGCGTTCAGGCCAATGATGAATCCCATACAATGCATCTTGGTCGTATGCTTGCACGTTGTCAGAAAACAAGTGATTTGCACGTTCCTCGATAGCTATGCAGTTTGAGTAAATAGCCGCTGGGAATGGAAGAGTCAATGATGTAGCGTATTTTCGTGAACCATCGCCACCATGGAGAAGAAATTCCAGGTCTTTGTTGAAGAAATATCTGAAGGGAATCCTTGGTTCATCTGGTTGGCCGATTGTTGGTAGAGGTTTGGTCCAGTCAGTGTAATATGGAGGGTTGTTCCGTTTAGTGAAGTCGATGTTTGCTTCTGGGTTGAGCCAATCCATGTTTTTAGACATGGCTCAAGCAATGTTTTCAAGGTGATATTCAACCTCGATTGCACTTTCCGAGCTGTTTTTTAACAGAAGGAATGCGTCATTCTTGATGCGCTTCAACTCGGATTTCGTCATCTTCTTCACACGGAATCTTTATTGCAAGATTTTTGCATGCTCCAAGGTACTACCGTCTACCAATTCTTGACCTTCTTCAGGGTAGGGAGTGTCGTTAACAAGAGTAGCAAACCAATCAAATTCTGCAGTTTTATCGTCATCAAGCCATGATATGACGTCATTCAGAGTCGTTTTCTTCTTCTGTTTTGAAGGTTTTGATGATGATATTGGTTTCTGCACTTGTTTAGGTGAGGTGGGTTGTTGTTGGGGCTCAAGGACCTCTTCATCGTCACCACCCGTGTACTCAAAGTAGTCACCTGTTTTATGAGTCAGGGGTGGTAACTCGGAATCGTCCCGAGGTTTATCAGTAGAAGACTGAGGTGATGGAGACTTATGTTGAGAAGAAGTCCGTAGTGGAGGAGGTGGCATAGATGAAGATTGACCAGACTGCTTCTGACGTTTAGGTGCATAGTCCTTATCCTTATCATCGTCATCTCTTGGTCGTTTGGATTGAATGGCTGACTCCTTGCATGATGATCTGAGTTGATAGTCAAGTAGGATTTCGAAAAATTTAGCTTCATCCGAAGTAAACGTTCCAGATCTTTTAGACATTTGCATCACAAGTTTAGCTATTAGCTCAGATTCAGAGAGATCAGCTTCTTTTGCCATTGTATGTTTGACCAATGCTACGATGTTAGGGGTGAGTTGTCTGGAAAATACTTCTTTTGTCACACTGGGGACAGTGTCGAGAAGAAACTTGTGGGTATGTTCTCTTGCTGATTTCTCCAGTTCCTTTTGGACTTTTGGAACGATATCCTGAAGGTACTTTTGAGTGTAACCTTCAATCATTTCATTTAGTTCCCCCTGACGATGACTTCTCATGAATTCCTGAATAGCTTTCCTATCTTTCCGCATCTCGTCATTCTCATTATGTAAGTACTGCATTTGTTCAGCATACCAATTAAGTTTTCTTTGAAGCATGTCCTTCTTTCTAACTTGTTTGACAGCTTTCACAATTCTTGCATGTGTTTGAGAAATCCAAGACTTTGATGGTTTCTTCACGGATTTGGATGATGATCTGGTTGACTTAGTTGATGGTGGTGGTGATGAATGAGATGAAGAGTCTGATGATGAGGAGACATGAGGAGACTTCATGTCCTTAGGAGTTTCTGAGGTTTTCTCCTTTGAGTGAGTTGGACTGTCTAGAAGAAACTTTGTATAATCATCCTCGTCATCCTTAGACTTTTCTTTCTCAGTTTCCTGTTTCTCAAAATCATACACAATGGTGTCTTCAACAGGCGGTTGTTGTTGCAGAAGAGTGGTGGCACCAGATCCCTTATCGGGTTGATTAACCGCATCAGGATCTGGAGAGGAGTGGGCAGCACCACTTGATCCTCCGGGGCCACCCATTTGTTCTTTAGCAAATTTAGCGGCCTTTTGAATGTGTCGGACGTTGTGAAACTTTTTCCTGTATGATTTGTCCAATTGCTCTTCTTCTTCTTCTTCAGAGCTCTCATCATAAGGTACAATAGCTTGAGTCTTCCCTTTTTCTTGGACAGCTGGAGGACTTGGAGGTTTTGTTACTGAGGCAGGTGTTTCGGTGGCAGTTGCAGAGAAATGAACCTCTTCATCTGTCTCAGTTTCTTCAGAGCTCTCATCCCTAAGTTGTCTCTGTGGTTCAAGTGTGGGAATAGGTTCGGCTTCCTTTACGGGAACAATCCTTATAGAAGGAGCTTTTCTTTTAGGAACCTTCCTTTGACTCGCAGAACTTGTTGTGCTTCCTGCACTTCCTCTTCTGGTTCTCCTGACAGGTGTTCCAGAAGATTTTTCGTCAAGATGACCAACTTTGCCTTGTCTAACTGCTTCCAGATATCTCTTGTACGTTTCGAGCTTTCTGACATCTTCAGTTAGAAGGAAATCTGGCAGCACAGCACCTTGTTTCTTTGTGGACGTTTCCTTGATTCTGACAGAGAGAATAGGTTCCGTCAACATGTCGTGATTGTCGGGGTCATTGAGCCTCTTGGGAATATCAGGATGAAGTCCAAGTGCTCTCTGTATCAACAGTTTTGTATATCTGATGTAGGGAATCTTTGAGCCAAGTTTGTTGAGAAATGACATCATGTCATCCCAAATCAGAGCTTCAATAGCGATGTGTTTCATGTTGACGAATGCCCAAAATATTTGCAGTTCTATGAGCTTAGGATGCTCATAGCCGCTATCACGACCAGAAACAGACTTGGTGATGATCATGTAGAGTGTTCTCCATGGTTGAGGAATACTCTTAAGCTCTACATGAGAGTGCTTAGAGATTACTCCTGTAGCCTCGTCATAACCGATATTGATTAAGAATTGGAGAGTTAGCTCTTCAGCAGGTGTGGCATAAAGTTTGGTTGGATTGACTTCAGGAATAAGGAGAGCAGCCCTTAAGTCTGCAGGTGTAATGGTGACTTGTTTGTGGTTCAGAGTCACCGTCACAGCAGTCCTTCCTTTGACCCTTTCCATGGTGTTCCAGAACTGTTGGATGTAGATCTCAGGAATGGTTGCAGAGTGAGTAAGCATGTTCTGATACGGATGGGTTCTCAGAATATCAATAGCAATAAGACATGAAGATTCAGAGCAAGTGAGGGTGTCAAAGTCAACACGGAGGTTATTCTTTCCTATAACTCTTGTGCATTAGATTAGTCGCAGGCTTTTGAGATATGAACGAGCTTCCCAACGCTTTGTCCTGCCACCGTATCGTGGATCATGTTACCCCCTCCAAATTGAAAGGATTGTTGGACAACATGTCCATTGAAGGGGTTTGTGATCTACACGACAAGAGTGTTGCTAGGCAGGCAGTGTTGGACAACTATTTAAATGGTCAAACCAGGGAACTACTCAGGGCAGTTACCAAGGCGAGACAAGAGATGGATGTTATGCTTGAGAGGGAGAAGCACAGGGATCAAGAGTATGCCGATCTGGAGGCTAAATGTGACGAGATTGAAAGGGATGTTGAGAATAATCCACTCGTCCAAGACCTTCATGAAAAGATAGCCGAATTGATAGCTAAATGTGGCAAGCTCAAGTTGGAAGAGGCTAAGGTTATCAGCCTAACATGTCAAAATACTGTGCTAGAAGCGAAGTATGCCAGTTTGGAGAGTGAGAGGGCTAGGCTTGGAGAGGTGGAAGTGAAGTTGAGGGAGGAGGTTGACGGCTTGCAGATGAGGTATAAGATGCTGCAAAAGGACCGTGCTGAGGTTGTGTCTAAGGTGGTGCCATACATAGCCATGGAGCTCAATCATAGTGACGAGTTGGGAGCTGCAATGTGGAAGGTCGTCAAAGCAGCTACCTTCCATGGACGGTGCTTAGCTTTGGAGGAGGCTGCTAAAACAGGTGAACCCGTAGACCTCTCCAAAATTAAGAGCTACCGTCCCTCGTCGAAGGCAGAATACGAAGATGTGGGAAATGCGTTTGCAACTGCAGAGTACCCCTTCCTGGCTGAAGCTACCAAAGACCTCATGGCACCTCTAGAAGACCTCCTCTCAAAGAAGCCACGCAAGGTCAAGCATGCGACCCCTAACAAGAAGGCTGTTTCTACCAAGCCTACCTCAGTTCAACCATCTCCAACTCCCTCTCCTCAGAAGCCATAGTGAAGGCTGCCATGTTGGCAGTGATTTGGTTCCAAGGGTGGCATGTATCATAAACGACTTGGTTGAACAAATCTTTGTGTTTAAGAAATGAAGCAAGAGATTTATGGGAAATGTCTTATTGATCATTGAATTGGTAGAGAGGATTACATCATTCTTGAAATGAAAACTAAGACAACTACCAATAATGTTTGCTTTCCCTTCAGAAGCTTCTAATTTCAAGAATGAAAAAGTAAAAATACTTCTTAAACATAGAACTTTTGAAGGTTCGTACCATTCCATGTCTTGTCAATGGGTTCTCTGAGAAGAGTGGCCAGTTTGTAGGCTCCATTGCCGTAGGCCTCAGCTATCACGTAGGGTCCTTCCCAAGTAGGTCCTAGCTTACCCTGGTATTATGCTTTTCTTGCACCGTTGAGGCATAGCACATATTCCCCAGGATTGAAGGTGGAAGGCCTGACCCTGTTGTTGTAGTAGCCTTCGATCTTATGCTTGTGCATGGCTTCTCGGATGGAGGCTATCTCTCTTCTTTCTTCTAGTAGATCAAGGTTCTCCCTGATCCTTTCATCATTTTGGGAGGCATCATACGTTGCCACACGCTCCGTGTGTACACTTAGTTCTGAAGAGATGACCGCTTTTGTTCCGTATGTTAGACTAAAGGGAGTTTCACCATTGCTTGAATTAGGTTGCGTATTATGAGCCCACAGTACTTGAGGAAGCTCGTCCACCCACCCATGATTAGTTCGTCTCAACCTTTTCTCAATCCATTTGACGATGTCTCTGTTTGTAACCTCCACATGTCCGTTACCTTGTGGATGGTAGACGGATGTAAAAGACTGCTTTATGTTGAGCCCTTGACAGAAGTCATAGAAGACTCCTTCAGCAAACTGCTTTCCCACAATGTGCTCTCACACAAACTTCTTGATATGTCTCCCCGTAATGGAGGCTAAGGGTTTAGCCTCTACCCACTTAGTAAAGTAATCAATTGCCACCAGCAAGAATTTGACTCCTCCAGGAGCCACAGGCATAGGTCCTACGATATCAATTCCCCACTGGGAGAAGGGCCATGCGGATGTCACACTTGTCATTTCCTGCTTCAGAAGTTTGGGGACATTTGAGTGTATCTGGCAGGCTTCGCATTTGAGAATGACTTATGATGCGTCCCTATGCATCAAAGGCCAGTAATAGCCTAACTTCATTATCTTCGAGACAACTGAATAGGGCCTTGTGTGGAGACCGCAAGATCCTTGGTAGACTTCAGCGATGATCCTCGTAGCCTGCTTGGGTCCCACGCATCTTAACCAAGGTGATAGAAACGACCTTCTATATAGTTTTTCCCCCATTAGCCGGTATTATGGAGATTGACCCGTATTTTCCTTTATAGTTTAGGATCTTTGGGGAGAAGACCACTTATAAAGTACTCCCTGATGGGAGTCATCCATGTCTCTCCTTCATCATGAACCACGTCCGTGACTTCCTTGCGAATACTGGACCTTTCGGGTAGGACTTCGACTAGTACTTCTTTGGTGAGATGAGCGAAGGCCATAGAGGCTAGCTTGCTCAGCCCATCTGCCTTCTTGTTCTGATTCCTATGAACATGTTGGATGGTGTAGGAATCGAAGCTATCCAGCATTTCCTTAGTTTTTTCCAAGTATTGTTTGATGACGGGCTGCCTTACTTGATAGGAGCCTGCCACTTGGTTAGCTACCAGTTGAGAGTCTAGGAAAATGGCAAGAGCTTTGACCTTCATATCTTTATCTAATCGAAGGCCTGCTAATAGGGCTTCGTACTCTGCTTCATTTTTTGTGGCTTCAAACTCATATCGAAGAGCATATGTATGCTCCTTTCCGTTAGGGCTGACCAGCATTAGACCTACTCTAGAACCATCGGAGCTTGATGCTCCGTCTGTATAAAGTTTCCAGTCATCCTGCACTTCGGTGAGTTTGGATTTGGGCTCTTCCTTTTCTGTGTCCAGTTTGGAAGGTATTTCTGCCAAGAAGTCTGCGAGAATTTGCCCTTTAATAGATTTTTGACCTTTGAACTCTATTTCATTCTCCCGAAGTTCAATAGCCCATTTGGCCACCCTTCCAGACTTTTTAGGCTTCGACAAGATCTGTTTGAGTGGCTTGTCGGTTAAGACTATGATTGGATGGGTCTGGAAGTATCGTCGAAGCCTTCTTGCTGCGTAGATTAGAGCAAGTATTAACTTCACCAATGTTGGGTAGTTGACCTCTGCCCCCTGCAAGACCCTGCTCGCCTTTGATTGGGGCTGTAAGTGTTGGAAGGATTTCAATAAACTCCTTCATCTTTTGAAAAGCAGCTTCTGCATCCCGAATCCACTAAAAAGTCTTCTTGTCGGCGCATCCTTTAAGTGTTTTGAAGAACGGTAGGGATCTGTCAGCCCCCTTCGACAGGAACCGACTTAGAGCGGCTAGCTTCCCATTCAAACTTTGCACATCTTTTAAACACTTAGGAGCTTGGAGATCCGTAATTGCCTTGACCTTGGAGGGGTTAGCCTTGATTCCCTGCTTAGTGATCAAATGCCCTAGAAATTGCCCCTCTTCGGCACCAAAAGAGCACTTTTTAGGGTTCAGATTCATGTTAATCGCCCGAAGCTGGTCAAAGGTTTCTTGCACATCGAGGAGTAGGTCCTCCTCCATTTTTATTTTAATAATCATGTAATCAACATATGCTTCGAGATTTATGCCTATATGTTTGTTGAAGGCTTTATCTACGAGTCTTTGGTATGTTTCCCCTACGTTCTTCAATCTGAAGGGCATCTTTCTGTAACAGTAGACACCTTTGCCTGTGTACAAGGCTATCTTTTCCTTATCCTCCTTTGCCATTTGGATATGATGATACCCTTTATAGGCATCTATGAAGCACTTTAGTCGGAATCCTGCCAAGGATTCCACCTTCTAGTCAATTTCTGGTAGGGGTAGCAATCCTTTGGCATGCTTTATTAATGTCAGTAAAGTCAACACACATGCGCCACCCTCCATCGCTCTTTTTGACCATGAATGGGTTGGCCACCTAAGTTTGGTATTTAACTTCCCTTAGAATGCCCGCTTGTGTAAGTTCGTCAACTTCTTTGCAGGCTGCAACATTTCTTTCGGGGGCTAGGCTCCTTATTTTCTGTTTTATTGGCTCAATATGTTTGTACTCATTGATTTTATGCTCCGTGTCGAAGGGCTGTCCGTCTACTAGCAATGTTCTTGGGACCCCTGTCATATCAGAATATTTCCGAGCATAAGTATCAAGGTTAGTCCGCAACAGTTCTGTGAGCTTCGCCTTGAAATTCGCCGGGAGTTGCTTTCCTATTACCACCATTTGATCGGGGTGGCTAGGGTTAACTACAACCCGCTCCTCTGCATATGTACAACTTAGAATTGCTATCGGAGGCTCCTCCAATTCTTCCTTGACCCTCTTGACACCATATACCCCTTTATCCACCCCATAATTATAATGTACAGTTCCTACTCCGAAGGGGGTTTGGAACTTAATGGCAGCATGTATGGTGGAAACAACAATGGCCATCTTTTGCATAGTTGTTCTCCCTATTAGCAAATTATAAGGAGAATCTGACCTGACTATGACGAAGATGAGCATCTTCGTGCGGGATAAGGGGCCTTCGCCTATAGTAATTTCCAACGGTACCTCTCCAAAAAGCCATGAGTGTTCATCGGAGAACCCTACCAGAGGTGTTTTTGAGTCTACCCTTCATGAGCGTATAGATGACTTGAGCTTTAGGAAACAATGCTCATAGATGATCTCGCAGGAGCTTCCACAGTCCATGTACACTCGGTTTACTTCCCTGTTTGAGACCCGTACCTTGATGACCACGGGGTCAGTCGAAGGTGTCTGCCCCAGGATGGAAGGGAATATTATCTCTCCTACGCTTCCCAGCTCTCCATCTGCTTCTTTCGGTTTCAAGCTTGGATCATGCCTGTGTACCATTAGTATCGGAGCTTCTGTAGGAGTAGCTTCTTTCTTGTTTCCTTTCCATTCACCCAGTTGGGTGTCGAAAAACTTGTCTTTTCCCTTCTTGATGCCTTTAACCAGGTGTGCTAATTGTCCGGACCGTACCGCCTCTTCAATCTGCTTCTTCAGCTCTCTGCATCTGTTTGTGTCGTGCCCATGGTCTTCTGTAGGAGTAGCTTCTTTCTTGTTTCCTTTCCATTCACCCAGTTGGGTGTCGGAAAATGGCTTTGCTTCGTTCTGACATCCGAGGTGGTGGGTCGAAGGACTTTGCGACTTTCTCGGTAGTTAGAATCTCCCTGGGGGATTTGACCAAATTTTCCAAGAGTCCATGATTTGAGCCTTTGTTGTAGGGAGTGAAGCAGTCTCTGTTCTTCTTCTTATTCTTAGATCCTTCCCAGGAGGACCCTCTGGAGAACTTGTCATAGGCTTCCCTTTGCTCTATCGGAGCTCTGTTTGCTGCTACTTCTTTAGACTCAATCCAAGTGTAAGTATTCTCCATTAGTGCCTTATAAGTGGTAGGAAGGTCGGTGGACAGGAATTCCACCAAAATTCGAGTCCGAAGGCCATGTACGAAACCAGAGATTCTTTGTTCCTCGTGCAAACCCAGAATTTGCAAAGTTTCATCGGTGTACCTTGTGACGAAGGCCCTTGTGCTTTTGTTGTCCCTTTGCTTGATGGTGTGTACTGCTAGATGGGTCTTGGTGTACTTCTTCTGTTGGCTAAAGTGTGATCGGAACTTAGCCTTAAGATTGTCAAGACTTACAATGCTCCCTAACTTCTGCCCATTCCACCATATCCTTGCGGAGTCTCGAAGCGTATACGTGAACATGTGGTATGCTACTGGCATGACCTACTTCTGCATCTTGATAGCGCTTTCGAACAAGTGTAGGAAGTTATCAGGATCACCCTTCCCATCGAAGGTGCCTATGTGAGTGGGCATCTTTACACCATCAGGTAGAGGGTAGTCTTCGATCCACTTCACAAAAGGTGTGCAAGCTCCAGAGGCTTCGATATAGTGAGGGTTATATGGAGGCGGATAAACAGGTGTAGGGTTATATAGGTTAGGAAATGGTTGTGTGTAAGTAGGGTAGGCCTAAGAAGGTTGATACGAAGGGTTTCCACCCATCGGCTGTGTAGGAACGTGTCTGATCGATGCCAAACCATCAAGTTATATCACACAAGCTAGCCACTTGTGAATGGCTAACCGTAATAAACTTCAAACAGTTCAGACACCAATGCAATGAAGATCAAGAGGATTTTAGTGTTTCCCCAGGTCGTTATGTCCCAACGAGCTGTGCAATGAATAATCAAACGAATAGTGATCGAGAGAATTTGAACGGGAAAAGGGTTGGTTGATTATACCTAAAGAAAAAGTTTATAAATTACAGGGGCTTAAATTTAAATTAAAGAAAATTAAAAAGATAAACTATATTAAATAAACGCTATCACTATTTTTAAAATGATGTTTTTGATTTTTCTTTTATAAAATTTAAATTAAAAACTACGTAACGTACAAAAGAAAATGTGAAACTGAAGCAATATTAATCTTAAAAATATAAAAATGATATTTTTACAAACCTAATGATAAGAGAAAATTTTTATAAAAATAAAATTATTTTTATTACTATTTATTTAATTAATATTAATTAAAAACTATTTTTACCTATTTAATAATACTCTAAAATATAAGAAAATATGAAATAAAGCTAGAAAAATGAAATTATGACTTAGAAAAATCTAAAATAACTAAAGAGAATTTTCAAAACTAATTTTATATTTTTCTGATTATTTTTCTATTTTCTATGAATTAAAAACTATTTGAAACTACTTAAATTGCTAAAAATTACAAATTTAACTAAGAAAAATCTGGAAAAATTATTTTTTTGCTTTTTATATTTATCTTAACCTAGGAAAATTGAAAACTTATTTTTTTGAAACTTTTCTGATTTAATTGCAATAAAAGCTAATTAAAAAGGGTTAAAAACTGTTTTAAATGAAGAAAAATAGCAAACAGTGCTAGAAAAATATGAAAAATTCAGGAAAAGTCTAAATTAATATTCTAAATCTAAGAAAAATATAAAAACAGTAGCTTATGTGTGAGAATATGGAATTGCAGTGACAAGTGCTTATAAATAAGCACTCCAAATAAGCTAGAGGTACCAACTTAGCACCAGATGATTACAGCAACTAAGTTAAGCTAATATTACTCAAAAGCAACCAAATACAACTACTCTTAACCTCTATAGTGCAAGCTACACATATTTGGTGATTTAAACTTAAGTGCTAAAAACAGATTTTATGTCTACTTTGAAGCTTAAACACAAGCTTATTTAATAAGCTAATGTGAAAAACAAAACTGAAGGCCTCAAGTCAACCAGCTTAACTATCTCTAAAACAAATTTCAGACCCTAAGGATCTAAAACCAGACCTATGCAAGGCCTGCAAGGTGCCTGTCTCACACTCAGTGTATGCTGAGTGTGCACAGGGCACTTTGCAGCTTATCAATCAGCTTATTTGGAGCTTGTAAAAAATTGCAAAAATTCAACAAAAATCATATTAAGAAACTTGACCAGCTGAACTAGAAAAACAGACAATTTCACTTGATTTGGCCCAAAATTGAATCCATGAAAAATCACCCAAGTTGGGTGAAAACTGAGATTTTCACTTTTGACTTTTAACAGTTTTGACAATTTTGACCAAAATGAGATTTAAGCTTAATTCATGAACTGATTATGATGTTTCAAACTGAAACAAAGTTACAATAAGCTACTCAACTGAATTCTAGACACACATCAAACCTATGATCTTAAGAAAATTCAACAGATAAGCAATAGGACAGATTTTATGATGATTTTGACTTTTGTGGTTCTAAGTTCCAAGTTTATGACAGAAATGGACTAAGTGAGCATAAATGAAGCTAAGGAAACTGATTTTAACCACTAAGCAAAACTCTAGCACAGGTTTAAGGCCTGATCCAAACACTGGTTATGAAACTGAAATGCAAAATTAAATCACCTACTTGCTCACTAGCTTATACTAGCAATCAAACTGCAAAAATATAATCTAATTACAGCTACATTACCAGATTTAGACAATCAAATACCACAGATTCAACTCCACAGAAAATGCAAACTAATTAAGTTATTGAAATTGAAAAGATAAAAACAAACTCACAAGAGGTCCATCTTATAAAGCAGCTTATACAGAACCCAAACTATACTAAACTACTCAAATCCAACCCAATCCAAGCTCTGCATCAACCAATATCCATTTCCATCACTGCTTAACAAAAAATGCTTCACAGTTTGACTTTCGTTGACCAAGTTCCAAATGTGCTTGCACTGATTTATAAGCTTACCAAAAGCTATCAATAGCTTAAATAAGCTTATTTAAGTTAAAAATAAGCTACTTGGAGCATTGAGTATAAGAACATGAAACTGGTTTATTTAACAGTGAACATAAAAAACATGAAATGTTGTTTAACCTTGAATTGATACTTGAAAATGGATTATAATGATAAAACAACTTAAGTTGAGTACATAGGAACAGAAAATTACAGCTTTAAACTTAAACTAAAACATTGAAATTGAAAACGACATATATGAAATTTAAAAACTAAAGACTACTCTTCTCTTGCTTCTCTTTCATCTCTTTTTATATGTGAAATGTCTTGCCACTTGTTTCTGAGCACATCCCACCATTTATCTGAGCCATTGGATTAATTGAGCCATTATTGGCCGTTTGATGAATTTTGGCGCCAAATTGACTTTTAACAGATGAGGGGTTGAGTACAAGGAAGGAGGGATCATTTAATGTTTCTTGTTGTTTGGTGGAGGTGGGGGGAACATGGTGTGGAGTATATGATGTGGAGGTGAGGGGTGAGGTTGAATGTTGCAGGCATGGTGGGTGAAGGAGAAGAAAAAGAGAGGGAAAGCAGTTGACTGGGGCATTTGACTTGTATGTATTATTGTGGAAGGGTTTCACAAACAGGGGGGGTCAAAAGCGTTTGGCAGGGGTCCAAATGGTCCAAAGGGGTCAAGGTTCAATGGGCTTGGTTAAAATACAAGGACTTGTTTTGCAATTTCTGAAAGTACAAGGGACCAAAGCTGCCATTTCTGATTTTCCAGGGACCAATCATGTACATTCTGAAATTATAATCCAAGGGTCAAACTTGACAATCTCCAATATTCCAAGGACCAAACTTGTCATTTTTGAAACTCAAATGACTAAACTTGTAATTTCTCAAAACTTTTGACATTTTTCACCAAAGGACTAATTATGACAAGTTATGATTTTAAAAGGACCTTTGGTGACTTTTCTTTTAAAATAAGTGCTCAGGGACTATTTATGACAACTTTTGAAACTTTGGGGACTGAAACTGCCAATTATGCAAACTTAGCTCATTTTTCATCTGATTTTAAACATTTTGCATCTGAAACATTTAAAATGCAATTTTGAGATATTTTCAGTATTTTGATGCATTTTTGAGCATTTTTAAATGTTTTGCAGTTCAGATTTGACCAAAAATGATGAGTATTTACACACTCATCAATCCCCCACACTAAACTATTGCTAGTACCTAGCAATCTTTTGAGAAAACTTAATGGATTTGAATCTCTTTACCAAAAGCCATTACTTCTGGAGTAGCCAAATGTTTTAGTTCAAGTAAGAACTATGGTACACTGATAACCATGTGATTTTGAGCAAACCACCAGCTTCCAACGGATTTGATTTGTCTTTACCAGAAGCTGTTTGCTTCTGGACTAGCCAACTCTTAGATAAAATATCTTTGGTGAGTCGATTACCAATTATGGTTTTCCAACTGCCTTTACCACAAGCCATAAACTTGCGGGCTAGCCAACTCTTCACTTTTAAGGATATGGTGAGCTGAATACCATACAATTTTGGGCAAATTGCAAGCCGTCAACGGATTTGAGATATCTTTACCAAGAGCCGTTTGCTCCTGGATTAGCCAATCCTTTTGTTTATTAGACATGGTGGAGTGATAACCATAAGTTGAGTAAGTGCAGAACACTTACTCAAAAAAAAAATTTTTGGCCAAAAATGGGGGAATTGGGCGGTATAATTACGTGATAAAATTCGTGAGAATTCCCCCCCACACTAGAAATGAATATTGCCCTCAATATTCAAAGTACCGGCTGTTATGCCAAAACCGAGAACGTAAAAGGGAAATACTACGGCCATTATTTGAAAGATTTTTTTTTCTTTATTTTATTATTATTTTTTTTGAAACTCTTATATACAACAGCGGGGGGAAACACCCCCACACTAGGGTGGTAGAAAATAGAAAGAAGTCAGAAATATGGGTGAAAACCCATATGGCATGCTACTGTTTTTGATTACCGAGTCGCTAGCTTGACTCGACCCCGAATTAATTTGTTCATGGGGAAGCAAGTGGAAGAGACAATCTCCATCGGACTTTCATTCAAGATGTTTGTATAAACATTGAAGTACGTGAAAGTTCCACACCGATGAGATATACATAGATAGACTCGGCTCACAAATGGTACGTGGAAATGCCGGGGTCAAAGATGGTATCTTCACTCCCGAATGAGTGAAGAAGAGAAGAAGTCACGGGATAGGTGAAGAAAAGAAAGAAAGTCATGATGAAAATCATGACTAACTCATCTTCATCCATAGGAGAATCCATAATTTCAGTATTATGAATCTCATCATTTAAGCTCATGTGATCAAGACAATTTCCGGGTGTGTCATGATCAAAGTGGAAGTTATCATACTCCGGCGGAGATATGATATGAGTGAGTTCACCGGCGAACTCCTCGTGAAGAGAATCAATCACAAGATGTAAATCTGTGAATTCTTGTTCCACTGTAGACTCATCACTATCCTCAATCTGAGTATCAAAGAGTGGATTCTCAAAAATTAAAGTGAATTCAGAGTCGAATTCAAATAGAGGATTAGTGAGAGTTGTTTTGAATGCTTCAGGAACAAAGTGATTAACATTCTCTATTGGACTGTTAGGGTGAGAAGTGAGTGAACGATCATTATAAAGGAGACTTTCAATTTCTCCTAGGTCGGCTTCAAAATCAAAGAGATCATCATCACTTTCTGATGAAAGTGGATTGATGTGAGCGAGTTCATCGGTGAACTCCTCAAGAGGAGGATCAGACTGTGGGAGTGATGCCTCAACATACTCGATGTTTCCATAAGAAGCACAATCGTCGCTAAGATCAGAGAAAGTTTCAAAATGATCTTTTGAACACTCAAGAGGGGAAAGAGAATCACACATATGCTCAGAAGTCCCTGTAACTCTCTCGGGATTGGGACAAGGTTCTCAACACTAGACTTTATGAATTCGTCCAATTCCTTTTCAGGATCAGTGTCAAGATGCTCGTCCCCCATAATCAGAGAGTGAGTGGGAGCTTCGGGTGTGAGAGCAGTTGTTTGAGATGGAATCTCAACTGCTGGGATATCAACTGACTGAGGGAGTTGAGAAATAATATTCTTAAAAGGATAAAAACTCTCCTCGTCATCATCATATAGAGATGCCTTAAGAAATTGGGAACGCCTTAGAGCTGCATGCTCTAGGACTAATAATTATTCCCTAGATTTGCGAGCCTCTCGTTCTTCGGCTAGCAATTCTCCCATGGTTTTCTCACCATTCACTTGATTCTTAAAGTTTTGAATCATATCATCAAGTGTTTTCATTGTGGTTTCAAAATTTTGGGAAATTTCTTGAGACAACGGCTCAGGTGGAGTTTGAACCGTATGGTGCTGTGGAGGTTGGAAATTGTCAAACCTGTGAGAGTCATGATTGTTACAAGGAATTGGATTCCTTATTTGACAATCAGAGCTGAAGTGGGGACCTCCACAGTGCTCACAACAGTAAAACTGTTGAGTTTGGACTGGTGAATTATATGGATATTGGTCATAACCAAAGTTCTGAGCATCATCGGAAAACTGTTCATAGACAAATGTGTTTCCGGATTGACACTCAAATCCTTGGTGAGGACCTCCACAAAATTCACAGTAGTTATGTTGATTATATGAGGATAAGTCGGGCTGTGGTGGGTAATTGGAAAAGTTTGAGGGGTCGTTAAATGAGTTCGGATTAGGATCATAATCAAATGAATTCCTCGAACCACAAAACAAACAACTCCCGTTCCGAATATCATTACCACATTGTACACACGTACACCAACGACAGGGTGAACCAAAAAGAGGCTCACCACAACCGACACAAGGAATAAACGATTTCATTTGAGAGTTATGAGAAGGAATCGGTTCATTCAAAGAATCAACAAAACCAATATGGTGATCCGAATGACTATCAAGTCTCGAAGAACATTTTGAAAAATCCGGAGGTGGGACAAGTGGTGTGCTCTGAGAGCTAGCAATTTCCACCACTTCCGTTATGGTCTCCGGTTCTAGTTTTTGAGAAACGTGAAGTTTAGGCAAGTCATTCTTGCTAGTCACCGGTCTAAATTCTGCATGATTGCTTTTAACCGTAAATTAGGAAAGTTTAGGATCAATTTTAGACGGCTTAGGAGCAATTGAGGGGTTAGATCTTTGGATAACCGTAGGTTGGACGTATGTAGCACCTCCATTATCAGAGGGAAGTACCTGGTCCTTTGTCACCCCGGTTTCTCGTTCCATTTCCCTACGCAGAATTAATGGATCATCACGAACAACACGAATTCTTGACATTTGTGATAAAGTATGAAGTTTTTCAACTTCGTCCCAGAATTCGTCGTAGTCGAGAGATTCCATGAGAATAGAAGAAGTTTAGAATCAAATGGATAGAGGGTAAAGGGATAAAGAATCAAAAAGGGTAAGAGGGTAAAGATGAATATTTTGGATTTTTGGATAAACATTTTGTAAAAATAAGAAATAAAATCTTTTTGGGTTTTTGATTTTTAAGATGTTTTTGGATTTTTGGATTTTTATAAGAAAATACAAACATATATAGATGGTATGAACAAGGAGTGAATATTCAAATCACTAATCTGCTAAACGTAAGATAATTAGCACAGCTCCCCGGCAGCGGCGCCAAAAATTTGATCGATGCCAAACCGTCAAGTTATATCACACAAGCTAGCCACTTGTGAATGGCTAACCGTAATAAACTTCAAACAGTTCAGACACCAAAGCAATGAAGATCAAGAGGAGTTTAGTGTTTCCCCAAGTCGTTATGTCCCAACGAGCTGTGCGATGAATAATCAAACGAATAGTGATCGAGAGAATTTGAACGAGAAAAGGGTTGGTTGATTATACCTAAAGAAAAAGTTTATAAATTACAGGGGCTTAAATGCAAATTAAAAAAAATTAAAAAGATAAACTATATTAAATAAACGCTATCACTATTTTTAAAATGATGTTTTTGATTTTTTTTTATAAAATTTAAATTAAAAACTACGTAACTTACAAAAGAAAATGTGAAACTGAAGCAATATTAATCCAAAAAATATGAAAATGATATTTTTACAAACCTAATGATAAGAGAAAATTTTTAGAAAAAGAAAATTATTTTTATTACTATTTATTTAATTAATATTAATTAAAAACTATTTTTACCTATTTAATAATACTCAAAAATATAAGAAAATATGAAATAAAGCTAGAAAAATGAAATTATGACTTAGAAAAATCTAAAATAACTAAAGAGAATTTTCAAAACTAATTTTATAATTTTTTGATTATTTTTCTATTTTCTATGAATTAAAAACTATTTGAAACTACTTAAATTGCTAAAAATTACAAATTTAACAAAGAAAAATCTGGAAAAATTATTTTTTTTGCTTTTTATATTTATCTTAACCTAGGAAAATTGAAAACTTATTTTTTTGAAACTTTTCTGATTTAATTGCAATAAAAGCTAATTAAAAAGGGTTAAAAACTGTTTTAAATGAAGAAAAATAGCAAACAGTGCTAGAAAAATATGAAAATTTCAGGAAAAGTCTAAATTAATATTCTGAATCTAATAAAAATATAAAAATAGTAGCTTATGTGTGAGAATATGGAATTGCAGTGACAAGTGCTTATAAATAAGCACTCCAAATAAGCTAGAGGTACCAACTGAGCACCAGATGATTACAGCAACTAAGTTAAGCTAATATTACTCAAAAGCAACCAAATACAACTACTCTTAACCTCTATAGTGCAAGCTACATAGATTTGGTGATTTAAACTTAAGTGCTAAAAACAGATGTTATGTCTACTTTGAAGCTTAAGCACAAGCTTATTTAATAAGCTAATGTGAAAAACAAAACTGAAGGCCTCAAGTCAACCAACTTAACTATCTCTAAAAAAAATTTCAGACCCTAAGGATCTAAAACCAGACCTATGCAAGGCCTGCAAGGTGCCTGTCTCACACTCAGTGTATGCTGAGTGTGCACATGGCACTTTGCAGCTTATCAATTAGCTTATTTGGAGCTTGTAAAAAATTGCAAAAATTCAACAAAAATCATATTAAGAAACTTGACCAGCTGAACTAGAAAAACCCACAATTTCACTTGATTTGGCCCAAAATTGAATCCATGAAAAATCACCCAAGTTGGGTGAAAACTGAGATTTTCACTTTTGACTTTTAACAGTTTTGACAATTTTGACCAAAATGAGATTTAAGCTTAATTCATGAACTGATTATGATGTTTTAAACTGAAACAAAGTTACAATAAGCTACTCAACTGAATTCTAGACACACATCAAACCTATGATCTTAAGAAAATTCAACAGATAAGCAATAGGACAGATTTTATGATGATTTTGGACTTTTGTGGTTCTAAGTTCCAAGTTTATGACAGAAATGGACTAAGTGAGCTTAAATGAAGCTAAGGAAACTGATTTTAACCACTAAGCAAAACTCTAGCACAGGTTTAAGGCCTGATCCAAACACTGGTTATGAAACTGAAATGCAAAATTAAATCACCTACTTGCTCACTAGCTTATACTAGCAATCAAACTGCAAAAATATAATCTAATTACAGCTACATTAACAGATTTAGACAATCAAATACCACAGATTCAACTCCACAGAAAATGCAAACTAATTAAGTTATTGAAATTGAAAAGATAAAAACAAACTCACAAGAGGTCCAGCTTATAAAGCAGCTTATACAGAACCCAAACTATACTAAACTACTCAAATCCAACCCAATCCAAGCTCTGCATCAACCAATATCCATTTCCATCACTGCTTAACCAAAAATGCTTCACAGTTTGACTTTCGTTGACCAAGTTCCAAATGTGCTTGCACTGATTTATAAGCTTACCAAAAGCTATCAATAGCTTAAATAAGCTTATTTAAGTTAAAAATAAGCTACTTGGAGCATTGAGTATAAGAACATGAAACTGGTTTATTTAACAGTGAACATAAAAAACATGAAATGTTGTTTAACCTTGAATTGATACTTGAAAGAGGATTATAATGATAAAACAACTTAAGTTGAGTACATAGGAACAGAAAATTACAGCTTTAAACTTAAACTAAAACATTGAAATTGAAAACGACATATATGAAATTTAAAAACTAAAGAATACTCTTCTCTTGCTTCTCTTTCATCTCTTTTTATATGTGAAATGTCTTGCCACTTGTTTCTGAGCACATCCCACCATTTATCTGAGCCATTGGATTAATTGAGCCATTATTGGCCGTTTGATGAATTTTGGCGCCAAATTGACTTTTAACAGATGAGGGGTTGAGTACAAGGAAGGAGGGATCATTTAATGTTTCTTGTTGTTTGGTGGAGGTGGGGGGAACATGGTGTGGAGTATATGATGTGGAGGTGAGGGGTGAGGTTGAGTGTTGCAGGCATGGTGGGTGAAGGAGAAGAAAAAGAGAGGGAAAGCAGTTGACTGGGGCATTTGACTTGTATGTATTATTGTGGAAGGGGTTCACAAACAGGGGGGATCAAAAGGGTTTGGCAGGGGTCCAAATGGTCCAAAGGGGTCAAGGTTCAATGGGCTTGGTTATTAATACAAGGACTTGTTTTGCAATTTCTGAAAGTACAAGGGACCAAAGCTGCCATTTCTGATTTTCCAGGAACCAATCATGTACATTCTGAAATTATAATCCAAGGGTCAAACTTGACAATCTCCAATATTCCAAGGACCAAACTTGTCATTTTTGAAACTCAAAGGACTAAACTTGTAATTTCTCAAAACTTTTGACATTTTTCACCAAAGGACTAATTATGACAAGTTATGATTTTAAAAGGACCTTTGGTGACTTTTCTTTTAAAATAAGTGCTCAGGGACTATTTATGACAACTTTTGAAACTTGGGGGACTGAAACTGCCAATTATGCAAACTTAGCTCATTTTTCATCTGATTTTAAACATTTTTCATCTGAAACATATAAAATGCAATTTTGAGATATTTTCAGTATTTTGATGCATTTCTGAGCATTTTTAAATGTTTTGCAGTTCAGATTTGACCAAAAATGATGAGTATTTACACACTCATCAGTGTCCATAGGACATTTGCTAGTAACTCTGGTTCTTCGAGCTGTGTACGAACGTGTCCATAGGGCATTTACTGGTAACTCTACCATTCAGAGGGTTGGTGTTATAGGTTTGAGCAGGTAGGTAGGGGTTCATTCCCGGAGGGGGTAACTGGTTCATCCCTGAGTATGGAGGAGGGCCTCTGACACTAGAGACATATGATGGAGGTATCAGGGCTTCCATCCCTTCTCTTCCCAAGTGGGCAGCTAGGAGAGGTGGTAGGTTTACCCCTTTTTTTCCTACCGGGTTGCTTCCTCCGTTGGAGTTCTCGCTCCTTCTTTCACCTTGTACTCTTTCCCTTCTTCCCGGATCTCCCCCGGGACCTTTTTTGTTGGATCTTAATATTATGTTGTTTGATGATTCGGGTGGTCTAGGACAATGATTAAATAAGAAAGCCATTTAGAGAGATGAAGAGAGTTGAGAGGAGGTTTCTTGAAAGAGAGTTGCTATGTAAAATGAAAGGTTTATTCAAAGAAGCCACACCCCTTCCATGGATGGAAGGGGTAATTATACTTACAAACTACACGACCTCCTATCGGCCTGCGGATCAGGCATACAGTAGGTAAAGACCCTTCCTTCCTCCACGGTGTTACACTACGCTAAACTAGGCTAATAACTAACTAATAAAACAGTAAATAACGTAACTAACGATTTGTCTATGAGCTAACTTATGCTAGATAACACTTGGGGTGACCGACTCTTTACTATGGAATTTTCTAATTCCTAACAATCTCCCCCTAAGGGAGGTCACCCCATGTTTTACATTTTGAATCCTGGCATTCTATTCTTGACTTTGTTCTTGTGCTCGTAGACTTCAATTCTTCAATTCCGCAATCTTTGTGCTTAAGTAGTGCAACTTGAAAGTCCGAATGCTTTGTACTTTAAGTGGAGGCCTTTAACTGATCCACATCATTGATGATCTTTGAGCTTTCATTGAGATCATCAGTCACAGTAAATCTCTCTGGATCACCCTTTATTGTGTTGCCATCATGTGAAGTTGTGACTTTTGGACCGACATGCTCACACTTTTTGAATTATGACATCTTTCCATCAGAGTAGCGTAAACCTTACTGGTTCATGATATTTGCAGCAGCGTAGCAGAAGCATAGTATAAAAATATCAGAACCAGGTTATGTAGATATGCACCAGTCATGATTTCTTCAATTAAGTGTGGATGCTGTGAGCATGCGGCTTTGAATTGACTTCTCCATTCTGATCAGCTGCAACCGTCCAAATGTACCTGCAAACAACAGTTAGCAATAAAACACACAAAAGTGTCTTTGACCACTTTCGTTGAATTGAGGTATACGGCCCACGATTCCCCGTTGATCAGTACAAGTACTGCCTGTGATCAGGTAGGATTCCTAAGAATCTCCTTGACAGGGTTTCGCAGCTGTTCTAGCTGTTCTCAAACCGGAACGTCTCAAAGAAGACAACACGGAGTGAGTGAACCAACAAATTGAGATTCACTGATTGATGAAAAATGATTTGAAAAACAATCGCGTATTTCTTGAAGAAAGAGTTTTGCAATACGATGAAGGTTTTAAGAGAAAGATCAATTTTCAATAAAAATAATTTTTTTATTAGAGAATGAGTACACATTCGACGTGCTAGCGAAAAGAAGAGATTCGCACATCGAACGGTTTTTCCAAAAGTATTTTTTCAATCAGAGATACTTTTTGTGTTTGAAAACATAAGTACACATTCGACGTATTAGAGAAAAGAAGGTTTGCACATCGAACGGTTTTTCCAAAAGTATTCGTCAATTCCATTCCTTAACCAAGGTTGATTCAAGATTGAATCGCCCCATCGTTTCTATCCAGTTGTCACAAGCTTGATCTTTTGCAAGATTTCACATGTCACCCACCTAGAGCTTGTTTGATGTTGGCTCTAGAAGGATTTCCATCTTCATCCTGAATACTTTTACATACCACTCAGATGTTCTGGCAATACCACAAGGATAATGCGTAGGACTCTTAATATATACTTACTTTCCACATTGTGTGAAACAGCAAGTCTTCATGAATTTAGTGTCCTAACGAGATATTGTGGATGATCTCTTGGCTCTAGACTCAATTTGTGCATATTTTGGTTTCCTGTGCCGGAGACTAGGGAGAGGGTCTCCTTCTTCAATATCAACAATCTCTAATAGAAAGTCGATAGATTATGTCGGTTCCCCGTGAGAATGAAACAAGTCCTTTTAAGAGGAGCTTGAGTAGCTTGGGAAGTTGTAGTGCAGTGCGTCACTGGGTCCATGACGTCTTGTCTTCAATACCGGCGTTACCTTGGTAACCACTAGTAGCATATGTATTGAACCCGGTTTCTGCCCTAAGGTTGAATTATTGGAGGGCTATTTCTTTTCACCCTTTTTACATTCCAATTCTTTTTCATTCTTCAACCCCTTCAGTGCTTACCGAGACTTCATAACTTGAACCTTGTTGGGTTTATTCCAGTACTAGCTCTGTCTCAGTCCGCACAATTAAATCAAAAAGATCATGTGAGAGAGCAGCCTGCACAATTAAATCAAAAGATCACCTTTTGTTAAATTTCATTATTAAATCACAAATTCTCCCCCGATCATCTTCAATTGTGGGATCCGGATTGGGAACGTTCTTTTATACCAATATACCTGCATACGTTAGTGAACACACATACAAATATATGGTGGTCGACATCACCCAAACAACAATCGACTAATTTCAAGTCAATTCAACATATCAATCAGTTCATATAAGGTATGGGAATAATGTGTTCATCAAACTCTAATCATCTAATCCTAGCAATCATATCCTAGGCACCTAGTCCTTCAACATAGGTTAACATCATTTTTAATTAAGCATATTAGGATAATTGAGAAAGCCCGTTGGATGATATAGATTTGAAAACATTGTCCCCCTCAATCAATGACACTTTTTCTGAAAAGTTTAAAAGCGCTGAAGTCATTAATTAAGATTGCAAATTTTATAAAAAAAAAATCTGAATCTGATTGTTTTGAAAGCAACCCATTTTACCACCACCTTTTTGAAAACAACAAATATTTTTCTGAAGAATTTTTAGACGGAAAAACATTTGTGTGGGAACAGCAGTCCTTCGACATACTTTCCTCATTTTGTTTTAGGATAAGTGCACAAATTCTGAAAAATGGATTAGCGCAACACTTTCCTTTCTTTGAAAAATGGGTTGCTATCGAAAATAATAGCAAGCCATAGTTTAAGCACGGTTCACAGTCTGAAGTAACTGCAAGCCATTATTTGAAGCCCGGGTTACAGTCTGAAATAACTGTAAGCCATATTTTGAAGCCCGGGTTACAGTCTGAAATAACTGTAAGCCATTTTTTGAGACATGTTTAGAGAGAAATATTTACACCTCCTGCTCGAACTTCGTCTAAAGTCCTGTGCCATTATTGAATGACATTTCTAAGACCGTAGATGTTATCGATACCAGAATACATGTCTTGGAAAACATATTTTTGGATTTTTTTTTTAATTTTCTGATTTTTATGGGTTTTTGCAGGTTTTATATTTTTCTATTTTCTTTTGTTGGTTTTATATTTTTGTATTTTGTTTTTCGAATAAATATATACAAAGATATAATAGATGATATAGTTTAAGAAGATGATGATACGAGTACCGAGATAAGGATATCGAGCAGCCCCGTTGTAGAAGAAAGAAGTCATCATCCCTAAAACTTTCACCACCAAAGCTTCCGAGGCTCTTGAATCGAAGAGAGAAATTGAGCCCTTGAAAGTGAGCCTTTGGTAGCTTCCCACCAAATCGAAAATCCTTTAGCTGAGCAGATTCAAAGCTCTATTTCAAGCTTTCCTTAGCCAGGTGCACAGAGAAGCACACCATTATCATAAACCGCGCTGCTCCGTTCAAGAATAATCACCGTGATTCTTCGTTCAAGGTTATATCATCAACAAGAACAGCAACGTATCATCCCACACATAAATAACTCTTCTCAAATTTCATTACAACTGAAGTCTGACGCAATCCATTCCAACAGGTGTCAAGAGAACACTTCCCCCGTGTAGTTGAAATGATGCAGTCCGTCTCTTAGTATAATGCTCAAGAACTCTCCCGAATACACTTCATGAGGGGAATGAAGAACACCTTCCCATGTTTACATTTTTCTTCCTTGATGAACGTGTATGAAGCTCAAGAACCCGAAGTACACCAATATCCAAGAACTCTCCCAAATACACATCATGCCCGGAGAGAAAACACCTCCCCAATGTTTGTGGTAAACAATGGCTTTCTTCCCTGATGATCGTGTATGAAGCTCAAGGACCCGAAGTACACACATTCCCCAAAGAGAGAACAACCAATAACATTGAAGAAGCATGTCGAATCACTGATTATCTCTGCAGATGACAATCTCTGCGGATGTCAACTTCGGAATAAGTGATTATATCTCTGAATCACTGATTAAGCCCTCAAATGAGACAGCTGAGCGCCCCCAATGTACACAATTCTCTCTCCCCTGATGATTGCGATAACATCGAGATCATCACACACCAGTGTACCTCTTTTATCTTCAGAAACTTTCATCTACATCACTTCCCCCACGACGTTGGAATAAGAACACTAAACGCTTTGATGAGTAAAATCTTGAGTTTCTCTACGGTCATGACATTTGTTTTCCCGGGATATCTTGAATCACTTAGAAGAGTTAAGTTCATCAAGTTTACTCACCATGAGTCAAACCTTGAGTTTCTCTGCGGTAATAACATTTGTCTTCTCGGGATATCTTCAATTACTTAGAAGTATTAAGCTCATCAAGTTTACTCGCGCTTTGTGTTTAGATGTGTGTCTCCTTCCCCCTTGCTGGATTTGACACTTCAGAATCAACAACTCTTTGTAAGCCCAAATACTAGAAATCTGTTGAGAAGAACGCTTGAAGTCTTTGTGAGAATCAACATGCTGAATAATGTGAGCAAGACTAATTGGGGATTAAATTCGACATATCACTCTCCCCCAATTAGTGCTCTCCCCTAAACCGACAATCTTTATGATGAATGCTTGAATTAAGAAGAAGTCTTTGGTTAATCAAATGCAACACGTCTTTAGTCTTCTAACATGTGGCAGAGAATGTATAACTGACTGTAGACTCGACCTTCTTCAAGATTGTGCAGTTGGGGAATAGATAGTTAACATCTTCAACTCACACCAAAAAGCATCCCACCAAAAAGCATCCCAATGAACTTACATCTTGCAAATCCCCTTAACTAAAATCCCTCCCAATCAAACAAGAAAAGAAAGATGTTCATCAAGGAAATCAGCAATCAGGCCGCAACGAACACACAAGATCCAAACTACCAATCACATCAAACAAGAACAGAAGGTTGTTCGGAATCAACATGTTGATGTGCACGTGAAGCATTAACCAGAAGCACTTTGTCAATAAACTCATATCAGCTTGTGAAGATGTCAACTAACGGCTCTTAGAAGAAACACAATGTAAAGATGACCCGATAAGAAGAAGCTCGGTTCTTACATGAGTTTGGAGCCGTTTGACCATTTATTCTCAAATATCTATCAACCATGCAATATTATCATACTTGTTCTCCCCCCAAGAATTGCATATGGAGATGCCATTCTTGATTAAATAAGTAAAAATCATCCGAATGTTCTATTCACACTTCTCTCCCGCGAAATCAGCACATGATGTCGCCATCTTCATTATAATCGAGCAAGTGGAATGAGAAAACAATCAGTGGTAGCCCAGTTCACTTTATGACTGAAGCGCATGGAAAAAGTATGAAGCATGTTGATGAGAATGGTCATAATTGAGAAGATTTCTCTTCTTCAGAAGATAAAGTGCACTGACACGTACACTTTTCTTTACTTTGAGGAACGAGGCATGAACTATTGTGTTCATACGTCATAAGAAGATTTCTCTTCTTTTTGAAGATAAAGCGCACTGAAACGTACACTTTTCTTTTCTTTAGAGAACGAGGCATGAATTGTAGTTTTCATACGTCATAAGAAGATTTCTCTTCTTTCCAAGATAAAGCGCACTAAAACGTACACTTTTCTTTTCTTTAGAGAACGAGGTTTGAACTGAAGTATTCATACGTCATGAATCTCTCTCTTTTCATCTACTCTTGGCAAACTTATAATCAACCCCATTATCATTCAGTAGGCTCTTTGTCGTGACAGCTGATGGAGAAAACCCAATATGATGAATTTGACCCTGAAGTAAACTAACCCGAACTCGTGACTTATACTTGCACATATGTAACAAAGAGCGGTGCCGATTTCCATTAGCATCTCTAACTACTCTCTATGTACTCTATACTCTTCAACCAACCAACCATCAAGTATAAGACGTACATTACCTCTTGAAAATCCACAATTGAATGTGATACTGAGCACTACAACGTAACTCCTTAAAGTGATAGTTATTTTGTGGTGGTATGAGCCCAATTCCCCCAAGTGGTAAAAGAAAAGGTAAAAGACACCCAACAATAACTAGATTTCCAAGTCTTCATATTTGATAATACGCTCGAACAAGGATCATGAAGAATCTTCATCCAACCATCCCCGATACCTTCAGATACTAAGTACACTCGCCCGTGATAATTCACTTCAACCTCAAATAAATAATAGTGAATTAACTCCATTGTCACATCTTCTGGTTAAACGCTCAAAACTAGCCTCCTTTGATATTTTAAGTGAACTATGATAATGGTTTCATCCCGACCATGGTTATAAGCACATAACCCCGTAAAACCATGTAATAACCAAACTGCCATGACGAATATCCAAGCACACATCCAATTCATGAAGTACACCCTTTTATCCCTTCTTCGAAGAAAAAACCGTTGCACTAGCATCAGAAAGGATCCCGACCTACGCTTTCCTTTCTCCAAGATGGTTCCATCATCACGGGATTTTACAATTCTATGGTTTAAACTGAGAAATAGTTTCTTTCGCGGGATTTTACAAAACCAAGAATAAACCATAAGATAGATCCGGGAATGCACTATACAATTACCAGGATGTTTCCATTGTCACGGGATTTTACAAGTCTATGATTTAAACCAAGAAATAGTTTCTTGCGCGGGATTTTACAAAATCAAGACAAAACCGTAAAGAATGTCAGCTTGAATGTGTAACGACAACTTTGGTTTCGGTGAATATCTGTTTTAGGGGAACATGCAGCGGTTCATCAACGGTTCAAAATCCAACATCATCAACCATCCAATTAACACCTTGGTACACACATCATTCATGCATTCTGTCGGCTATTGTAGTGACCACATAGAGATGTAAACCCGATATGCCAAACTTGATCATGAAGTAGAATTCCCCATAGTTGTTACTTAAACTTGTACTAATCCTCGTGAACAAGAAACGGTGTACCCAATGTACTAAACCTTCTTGACATTCTCAACTGAGTAAGACACCGAAGTGATAGCTACGTTGTGGATTAAGTGAGAAAGAATCACAAACGTAACTAAATAGCCAAGTCTTTATCACATTCTATAAATGCCCAAACAAGTCATCTTCGCGAAAGGGTAGAAAGAAAGAAAACGAAATAAGTAAACGTGCCCGGAAAACCTCACTTTAAATCCAAATAAGAAATGTCGTACAAACAACCCCGTAGTCATTTTAGTTCAATAACCAATTCAAGCCATGACGAAATATCCTCCGCGAAAATGTGTACACCAAAGTAATTTCATATCACAACAAATCATATTGTCCAATCTTATAACCAATCAACACTCTTGAGAAGCCCATCCTACCGTTATTCGAATCCTGTAGGATATTGGTTTTCACATACACATCATAACACAATCAAACATAGGCGTATAGAAGATGAGTTTTAGAGAGAGAAAGTTAGAGGTTTAGGGAACTTTAGTGAGAGAAAGAAAATCTTATTATGAGCTCCAACTCTCTACCTCGGAAGGTAGAGAGTATTTATAGTCTTACAATAAAACGCCACACAACGGGCTGTGGATCAGGCATATAGTGGGTAAAGACCCGTCCGTCCTCCACGGTGTTACTTAACTTAAATATTACTTAACCTAAAAGAACTACAACTAAGAGCTTTCTATTGATTACATATACTTGAGGTGACCGACTCTTTAATACCTGGAATTTCTAATTCCTAACAATCTCCCCCTAAGGGAGGTCACCTCAAACATGTACTAAAATTACATTGAATACAAACAGATATTACATTAATATAGTTCTTGCATTCTTGATGTAGTACTTTGCTCCGAAGCTCGTAGTCATTGATTCTTCTCATTGCATGTATGGATAATCCTAGTGGAGGTCTAAAATTGATCCACGTGATAATAATTCTGAGCCAGCTTTTGAGATCATCAGCTATCAAAAATTCTCTGAGACATCCATTATGGTGTTGGTTTATTGTGATGTTGTGACATTCGGACCGACATGGTCACTTTTTGGATCATGATATCTTCTCATCAGAGTAGCGGAAGCTTTAGTTGATTCCTGATATTGGCAGCAGCGTAGCAGAAGCATGGAGTGAAAATATCAGAGTCAATGATGCCTTAGTCATGATTTCTTTAGAGATGAATGTGTTGAGAGAGCATGCGGCTATGGATTGACCGCTTCATTCTGATCAGCTGCAATCGTAGGGAGTACCTGCATAAAACATTTAGCAATAAAGCGCACGAAAGTGTCTTTGATCACTTTCGTTGAATTGAGGTACACGGCCCACGGTTCCCCGTTGATCAGTACAAGTACTGCCTGTGATCAGGTATAATTCCAAAGAATTTCCTTGACAGGGTTTCGCAGCTGCTCTAGCTGTTCTCAAACCGGAGTGTCTCAAAGAAGACAACATGGAGTGAGTGAACCAGTGAATAGAGATTCACTGATTGATGAAAATAGATTTGAAAAACAATCGTGTATTGCTCAATAGAAATTGTTTTTGCAATACAACGAAGGTTTTAGTGAAAATCAAGTATCAATCATAAACACATTTTGATTTGAAATCTTTGTACGCAGTCTAAGTGCTAAAGAAAAGAGTCTTTAAACACAAAGACCGGTTTTTCAAAGGTATCCGTCAATCCATAACCTGAACCAGGATTGATTCAAGACTTGAATCGCCCCATTGTTTCTGTTCAGTTGTCACATGGTTGATCTAATGAATAGATCTCACATGCCACCTACCAGGAGCATGTTTGATGTTGGCTCCAGAAGGTTTTCCACCTTCATTGTGAATATGTATGCATATCACTCAGATGTTCTGGCAATACCACAAGGATAATGCGTAGGACTCAAGATATAATCTCTCTTTCCACATTGTATGAAGCAGAGAGTCTTCATTGAAAGTGTCCTAATGAGATTTATTGATGATCTCGTGGCTCTAGACTCAATATGTGCATAATTTGGATCCTATATCGGAAACTAGGGAGAGGGTCTCCTTCTTCAATATCAACAATCTCTAAGAGAAAGTCGATAGATAATGTCGGTTCCCCGTGAGAATGAAACAAGCCCTTTTAAGAGGAACTTGAGTGGTTTGGGAAGTTTAGTGCAGTGCATCACTGGGTCCATGACGTCTTGTCTTCAATACCGGTGTTACCTTGGTAACAGCCAGTAGCAAATGAATTGAACCCGGTTTCTGCCCTAGGGTTGAATCAATGGAGGGCTATTTGTTTTCACCCTTTTCTCATTCAATTCTTTTTAATTCTTCAACCCCTTCAGTGCATACCAAGACTTCATAGCTAGAACCTTGTTGGGTTTATTCCGGTACTAGCTCAGTCTCAGTCCGCACTCTTCCCTTATCTCATTTTTCTCCTTTTATCATTATACCTAAGAACTCTACACTAACTAGTGGATAGTCCCTGGGTAGATCCCTCCGGTTCTGGTGGATCATGGGAACAAATACCTAACCTTATCATCCTTATATCACCATACATAAAGTAAAGTTGGTCGGTCTTTTTGGTATTGTTCACCTGCCATATGGACTCAATTGAAAACCATTTGAAAATCAATTCAGATACTTGTGATATATTATCAAAGCATTTTGTACCTGAATTGTTTTTGATATTTTTAGAACGAGAACTCCCCTTCAACATGTGCATCAAGTATTTGAAAATGTTTTTCACACGGAGGCAAGAGAAATAATTAACTTCTTTGATTACCATTTTCTAAAAGATATCAACATCACTTCCCACATCAAATCAAGTAGATAGAGCATTTTGGGGAAGGATGAGGTTTTCATGATTTTGCTCCCCCTCAATATGTGCATCTAAGTTTGAAAAGAGTTTTGCACATAATAGAGGAAACCTGCACATTGAGAAAAATGATCACGTTTCAACACATATTGGTTTACGATATATGCTCCCCCTCAACATGTGCAAGAAAATTTAAAATCGTTTGACACATGTGGGAAGGATAGCATGTACATCCTTATAAAACCATTTACCAATTTAAATCACAAATTCTCCCCCGATCACAAATATCAAATGATTTGAGATTTGTGATCTCTGTAGATTTAAATTGATTTTGAAAGCTTTCAAGGAGAATTGTGACTTGATTAAGAAACTGTTTTAACTGATATGGATCGGATATTAAGTCTTTAAACTCCATTGATTGAACATGAATGATTATCTTTTGAAAATAGTTTGAATGACAAATACCATTTTAATTTAATTGAAATCATTCTCCCCCTCAATCAATGACATATGTTGTTGATTGAGAGATAGATATTTTGACAAATAAGTCCAGATGATTATCAAAAATAGAGTCCAAGTTATTTATCAAAATAATTTGTTTTCAGCAGATAACGGTTTATAGAATCAGAGCATGGAATTTTGAAAGTCATGATAAAGCATGGCTCTGTTCTTTCTTAGAAAAGCGGGTTACTGCCTGAAATGACAATAAACCATTGTTTCTCTTTCTTTCAAAATTTTTTTTTTTTTTTTTTTTTTTTTTTTTTTTTTTTTTTTTTTAAGAATTCGAACAACATCTAAAGTCCCGTGTCATTCTTTGAATGACAGAACAAAGACCATAGATATTATCGAACAGGAAAAAGAAAAAAAACATGACAAGTTGACAATAATTTTTGAAGATTTTTCGAATTTTTCAGATTTTTATGGATTTTGAAAGTTTTATATTTTTCTATTTGATTTTTGGGGTTTTATAATTTTGTATTTTGTTTTTCGAATAGATATATACAGGAGATAGATGAAGATAGACCTTTACTCCTCGTCTTCCTCCTGAAGACGTTTGAGTGTTTCTGGTTGAAGGCTTTTCATGCCCAGTCGTGGAAGAATAAACTCAAAGCGTTCTCTTGGAAGAGCTTTGGTGAAGATGTCTGCTAACTGGTATTCAGTCCTCACAAAATAGAGTTCCACTACACCTTTTTCCACTTGTTCCCTGATGAAATGATGTCGAATGTCGATATGCTTTGCTCTTGAGTGTTGAACATTGTTGCATGAGAGAGCAATAGCACTTTTATTATCACAGTACAGAGGGATTTTGTTGAATTCAAAGCCATTGTCAGATAATTGAGATCTCATCCATAAGATTTGAGCACAACAGGATGACATGGCTATGTATTCAGCCTCAGTAGAGGAAATAGAAGTACTCATTTGCTTCTTTGAAGACCAGCTCACAAGCTTATCACCCAAAAACTGAGCACCTCCAGATGTACTTCGACGAGTATCTTGACACCCTGCATGATCAGCATCTGCATAGGCTGTTAGTGACATACCGGTGTCCTTCGGGTACCAAAGACCCATATTGATGGTTCCTTGGAGATACCGAAAGACCCTTTTAACCGCTTCAAGGTGCTTTTTAGTAGGCTTAGCCTGGTATCTAGCACACATGCAAACAGCGAACAAGATGTCTGGTCTACTAGCAGTGAGGTACATCAGGGATCCAATCATACTACGATATTTCGTTTGGTCAATCATGATCCCTGAGTGGTCCTCATCTAGTTTGGTTCGATCAACCATGGGGGTGTCAACAGGGTCTCTTGAATCAAATCTAAATTTCTTTAAGATCTCTGTTGCATATTTAGATTGATTTATGAAAATGCCTCCGGGACTTTGTGAAATTTGTAATCCCAAGAAAAATGACATTTGTCCCATCATTGACATTTGAAATTTTGAACTCATTTCATTAGAAAAACGATCACATTCCATTGGGTCTGTCGAGGCAAAAATAATATCATCAACATAAATTTGAACATGAATTAAATGTTTGCCTGACTTCCTGGTGAACAATGTTGGATCAACTGCTCCTTTGCTAAATCCGGTTGATAGAAGAAACTTTGACAGTGTATCATACCATGCCCTTGGAGCTTGCTTTAAACCGTAAAGGGCCTTCTTCAAACGATAAACGTGAGTAGGATGCTCTTGATTTACAAATCATTCAGGTTGGCCGACGTAGACGACTTCTTTAAGGTCTCCGTTCAGAAATGCCGTCTTCACATCCATCTGATAGACTACCATGTTCTTACTAGCGGCATTAGCCAGAAAGATTCTGATTGCCTCGATTCGAGCAACTGGAGCAAAAGATTCTTCAAAGTCAATACCCTCCTCTTGACGGTATCCTTTAGCAACTAATCGAGCCTTGTTCTTCAATACATCACCATGCTCATCTAGTTTCACTTTGAAGATCCATTTTAGAGCAATAATCATGGCACATTCTGGAGCAGGTACTAACTCCCATACATCAAGTCGATCAAACTCATGAATTTCATCTTGCATAGCATTGAACCAACTGTCTTCGTTCATGGCAGTTTTAACATCCTTTGGTTCGATCTTTGAGAGTACAGAGTTGAAGAAACACCATAGGGCATCAGTTGCAAGTTGTTTCCGTGTTGATACAGGACGAGAGGGATTTCCAATGATGTTGTCTAATGGATGATCGTGAGTCCATTTTCTGAGGTGTTCATGTGGTAGTTGTTGAGGGACTAAAGTAGCAGAGTCGATGTCTCCTGAAGAAGATGGTTCTGAAGAAGATTTAGGAGCAAATATGTTTTCGAATGGAGCATCTTCTGGAGTAGCAAAGGGATTAACTTCATCATTGATGCCAGAAACATTTCCATGATGTACATTTGAAGAATGATGAATTGTTGATGAGACTGAAGGATCAGCAGCAGGCGCTTCTTGACTTAAAGATATTGAGACTGACGGATTGCCTTCATTCACAGGAATATGAGCAGCCTCTGTTGTAGGATCGACACCTCATTAGTACTTGGATCATAAAGTTCATCAAACATAGGATCAAACAATTTCTTTAAATCATCTTCAGATGGAGGTACATATGGAGTTTCTTGAGAAGAGTTTGGAACAAGGGATGAACCAATGGGACTGTTTTGAAGTGTGGGTCCAGAACTGAATTGTCCAGGAGCCATTTGACCGGTCAGCTCATCAAACGTAACGTGAATTGTTTCCATGATATTTCGGGTTCTTTTGTTGGAGCATACCCTACAAATACTCCAATGTCTGCTTTAGCTCTAAGTTTGCCTAAGTCTTGTCCCTCATTAGTTGGATAACACAATGCACCAAACACACGAAGGAAAGAGAGATTAGGTTTTCTGTTGTGGACAAGTTCATATGGAGTTTTTCCATGAACAGTGTGAATCAGGGAACGATTTTGTGTGTAGCATGCAGTGGCAATAGCTTCAGCCCAGAGAAACATTGGAACCTTTGAGTAAATCAGCATTGTTCTAGCGGCTTCTACAAGAGTTCAATTTCGTCTTTCAACTACACCGTTCTGTTGAGGAGTTCGTGGAACACTTCTTTGATGGCTGATTCCAACGCTTTCATAAAATTCACTGAGTTGTTTGTTGACAAACTCAGTTCCATTGTCTGTTCTTATTATTCTGACTGTTTTGTTAAGCCGAACCTGCAGCTGCTTGATGAGTTTGATAATGATATCAGGAGTTTCATCCTTTGTCCTTAAGAACTTGACCCAGGTGAATCTAGAGTAATCATCAACCACAAATAACACATATTTCTTCACAAATATATTCTGCACCCTCATTGGTCCACATAAATCCATATGAATCATATGAAGAACTTCTGTGACAGAGTTAGTAGGTTTGGGTTTATGGGCATACTTCTTGCTTTTTCCCAATTGACATGCTGAACAAAGATGATCCTTTTCATACTTGAGTCTAGGTAAACCTACAACTAAGTCCTTTCTGGAGAGATCATTGATGGTACCGAAGTTCAAGTGATTGAGACGACGATGCCATAACCATGACTTTGTTTTAGAGGCCTTTGACAGTAAGCAAATTGGAGAAGACTTCATCATATCTTCGATAGAGATGGTGTATAGATTTGAACCACGTGAACCTCTTAAAAGTTCCTTACCATCAAGTTTTCTAACGAAGCAGGTATGTTTTCTGAAGGCTACTTCTAGATCAGAATCGCAGAATTGACCAACAGAGAACAAGTTGTGACCAAGACCTTCTACATAGTAAACCCTGGAGATAACACTTTTGCCAACAACATAGTCTCCATAACCCATAATAGCTCCGAAATGATCATTCTCGAATCTAACTGTCTCGATGAATTTGCTCATGAAGTTCATGAGCCGTGACCGGTCGCCATTCATATGCTTGGAACAGCCTGAGTCCAGGTACCACAGAACGATTTGAACGATCTGCAGTTGAACACAGACAAGAGTGGATAACTGGATAATTGGGATCCCCATGCAAGAATGGGTTCCATTTGGTTAGTAACAATGGTTGGAACACCCACATCAGAAAAATAAGCATTCATATCAGAAATTAAGGCACTGGAATCATTGTGAATTGATGCAGTACTAGTGTCTGTATTAGCCCTGTTCACAGTGTGCTCACTTCTTAAGGGAATAGTTCTACCAGTAGGCATCCATTTTCTAGTGGGCATTGTCTGATTATTCTTATGACCAACAGGTATCCAATAATAGCCTATCTTACTAAATGTTCTTCCTGTGAGTTTCCACTGTTTTCTAACTTTCTTTCATTTTTGCCTTTTTGCCTTTTTAGCATTAACAGCATTAACTGGACAATTAACATCATTAGGCAAAACATTAACACCACATTCATGATTAGAAACAAAATTCAAGCAGACATCAGTACAAGGTTTGCAAATAGTATCAGAATTCGAATTAATTACAGTACGCCTATGGCTAATACTAGAATCAACACGATTCGTTTTATTCGATTCAAGCTTAAAGTTCCTAGATTGTTCTTCTACTCTTTTCCAGTGCACATTCTTAGCTTGCGAGGTCCTATCATTCCTTATATTGTCTTGAGACTTTGACCTGCTCCCTTTAATGTCACTGATTACTCCTGTAGAGGGAATGGGAACATTATTGGGTTTTACAACTCTTTGCATCACCTGTTTAGATGTGCTGGGATCTGAACTACATGCAGGCACACTAAGGTTCACTTTCTTAAAACTAGAAGTGCTGGGATTTGTACTCCTAGAAGGCACACTTGAATTCTCTTTCATAGCATTGACAGATCTGAAATCTGAACTACTTAAAGGCACACTAAGGTTCACATTCAAGACATTGGGCATCGAATGAATATCATACTTGGCAATAGGCATCGAACATGGAATCAAGGGATTAACTCTCTCACGTAAGGACTTTGGGCATATTGTGATCAAGCATTCTAGGGTTTCTTGAGATCGTTTGGCATATAGGCATGCATGTCCAATTGCATTATCATGAGGTTTCTCTAACTTATCCTCTTCAACAATCTCACGCAGACATTCTTGGCAATTCTTAAGGGATGAGAAGTATGTTTGAACAACAAGTTTGTTGTTCCTGAGATGAGGAGGGACATATTTCACAGACAAAGCATATTTATTGCAAGAGTGAACCTTTGATACACCATTCTCCCCATTGGTCATTGGCATTTTCCCTTTTACCTGACTCTTCAGATTCTCAATTTCCTTTTGCAATGAAGCTATTTGTTCGTTATTTTTGTTACGAGTGACCTTTCTTGATTCAAATAACTCATTGAAATGACGTTTAACCTTTTCATTTTCTTCTAGAAAACTTTCGTTTTCCTTTTGTAATGCATTTACTAGGTTTTGAAGATGAAACGTTTGAAAATTCTGAGAATCTAAAGGAGGAGGCATTTGTGAGCCTGTCATATTGTTCGTTTGGCCCTTTAATTGAGAGATTTGGGCTTTCAACTTTCTGATCGTGTTGCACTGAGCTTGAATCTGTTCATCACGTTTGTTAATTTGAAAAACTGCATCAAACTCTTGAGCATCTGAGGATGTCTTGATATTTGAAGTTTTGACATTTTCTTTAAGATGTTGATATTTTAGTTGTAAATTAAAATGCTCAACTTCTAGTTTAGAAAAATGTTTAACCAAATTGTCGTGATCATCCAGTTCAATTTTCTCGTTTAGTTCAGAATTAGTTTTTTCAAGCTCAATGACACGATCATGGGAGACTTTCAGGGCAACCGATAATTCATGAAATTTGGAAGCATTAATGGAACAATTTGTAGCAGTGAAAAACACATCTTGAGCAATACATTCAGAAATCAGGTTCTCATTTAGTGTATGCAAGTTCTTCCTCTCAATCTCATTATATTTTAGTACTCGCTCATAGTCACTAACTTCAACTATCATTGCATCAAATTCCTTTTCCATTCCCTTAATATCAGTTTCTATCCCCTTTTTAAGACTCTCAAAGTGATCTTTTAGAAGTTTAAAGAAAGGCATGACCTCAGTTAAATAACATTCTTTCATTTGCTCAAAACCCCTTTCTCCTTCCATTATACCAGTGGGTGTGATCCTTTTCTTGCAAGTTTTCTGAAAATCAACAAATAGTTGAAATATAACATATTGGCTAATTAAGGTCTTGCTTTTAGTGGCAATTGTTCTAGGAACAAGATGCATTGGTGTATTAGGAGGATACACAGTTGCTCTAGGCATTTTCCAAAGGGGAGGGTTTGTTTCAACAATATTTTCAGCTTTCTGCTTATCTAAATCCATTTTCCAGAAAACTTGTTCGGGAGTCAATAATGTCTGAGGCTTAAACATGTTCAAGGAAATCCAGTTTTGCTTCTTGTAATCATGGGGTGTGATCTTTATTTTCTTCTCTCTACATTTAGGATCATCTAATTTCTTGTTCATCTTTTCCCTAGTGACTTCATCTGATTTCTAATCTTCCTTAGTGCACTCAACGCAACTAGGTTTCTGTCTAGGTTTAAGGATTTCATTGCCATCATAAAGAACCTTATGAGCATTTCTAGCCCTTTTAATGACCTCTGGATTTGGTTCCTTAACAAGGGGAATGCTATGCTTATCGCTTAAGACCCTATGCTTAGTGATCATGTGAGCAGTCTGAATGGTGTTCCCTTGTATGTACAACTTGTTTTCAAGTTTGTTTTTCAAAGTTTTCAGATTAGAAAAATCTTTCAAGAGTTTTGATTCCTTTGCATTAAATTCTTGCTTAAGCATTTTCACATTTTCTTGAAGTTCTTGTTTTTGCTTAGCAGTTTTAGAAAGCTTTTCTTGCAAGGAATTTAACTCTTGTTTTAATACTTCTTCTCGAAAATTACTTTTTCTAATGATTGTACGCACTTGGTCATCCATTTCCTGCTCACGAGTGGTCAACTCAAATTTTGCACGTTGTTCATAAATAGCAACACGTTCTTTATAGGCATTTAGTTCAGAAATTACAGACTCATCAGGGGCACAGGCAGTGTATTCATCAAAAATATAGTCATTGTTGACTGCAGGAGATGCATCACTTGGTACAACTTCACTTTCACTTTGTTTCACATATTGATCATATGGGACAACATTGATATTGCCTATATTTTCAATATTTGATTCAATAGTTTCAGTTGATAGTACTTTGTCATGCATCTTTTGCACATCAGCATCATTGTATAGTTTTAGTACCTCTGAGATGAGTTTGTCTTTGGATGGGCCAGCTTGTGGTGAAGAGGAGATATTGGGAGAAACCATTGGAGAAATGCTAGCCATAAAGATTGTGTGTGCATTAGGTCCATCATCCACATCAGAGTCGTATGCATCACAATCAGCGACTTGAAAGGCATTCTGATGATTGTGACCTATCTCCTGAATAGGCTGCTCATCCACATCTGTATCATAGGTCTTGGCATTGCCCTCAGCTAGAAACAACAATTCCTCTTCATCCAAAGCATCACCATTATCCTGAGCTTGTACAAGCAGCATCTTATCTCTGAAGTAATCAGCATTCTGTGGATGCTTTGGAGATGTGCAGTTCCTTGCAATGTGTCCCTCACCACCACAGTTATAACATTTGATCGGCTTAGCTTGACCTTGATTACCATTCCTTCCTCGATTCTGATTACCAACATAACCTCTACCAGCTCCACCTCTTCCCTGATCATACTGTCTTTCCTGAACTGGTTGCACCACGATCCTCCCATCTTTAACAGTAGCTTGATTGTGTGGGTTAGATGCTGTTCTGAGGTTGTTATTGGTTTGTCGGAGAGAATTCATGTTTTGACTAATCAGAAGAGCTAGTTGATGAATGAAGTTACCCACGTGTGCATCAGCATCAGCTTGTTTGAACATAGGATCAGGAATTAGTTTGTGATTACCATTTCCCATGGGTATGACTTGTGAGGCTTTGGTTGTGATTCCGATGTTTGAGTAGAAGGCAGTTGAGTCATTAGACGAGCTTGTCTCTCCCTGGTTGGTTTTGAGCTGATTAAGAACCATTTTTACAAACATAGCATGTCTCTCATTCTGAAGGAGGAAGGCATAGAGTTGCTCATAGTTTGTATTCTTCAATCCTTTAGTGAGCTTCACAGAGGTGACAAACTTGTGCCATTCGGGATTCATGTTGTTCACAAATTTTGAGTTCAGCTGAATGTTAGGCATAGTCATTCTGATGTTCCTCATGTCATTCACCAACTTATGAAATCTCACATAGTACTCATAGACACTCTCATCTGGTTTCATCTTGCAGTGTTCAAATTCGTCATAGAGTTGTGATTCTCTGTCTTCCATAGTTAATTCTGAACCTGAGAGAAGCATCTTGACATTATCCCATACTGCCTTTGCTTCGGTGTTGTGATTGATCAGCTTGTAGATGTCTTTAGGAAGACCTTGAAGAACAATGTTAGAAGCCCTGATATCAGCATCGAATCTCTTTTTCTCCTTATCATCAAGCTCATCATACATCTTTGGTCTGTCCATTCCGTAAATCAGAGTTCCATCTTCAGCAGTATCAAGTACATCTCTAGTCGTCTCAACTCGATACGGTCCTTCATCAATGGATTTGAGAATATTGACACCATTTTCCTTTCCAAGGCAGTACAATCTGATTCGTTGAGCCCAAGAATCGTAGTCAGTTCTGTCAAGCATGGGTGGACGAGTATCTGAACCAGCTGCTTGAACATCCTCGACAACAGTGGAGATGATAGTAGGAACATTGGTAGACATGTTAACAGATTATACAGGATTTTATAACTCTATGATTAAACCGAGAAATAGATTCTTTCACGGGATTTTACTAAATCAAGAGAAAACCGTAAACAATCACCCAAGTCGCTAGAAGATAATGCACCAAGTCGCTAACACCTAATTCGCTACACCCCCAAGTCGCTAAAGTCCCAAGTCGCTAGACAAATGCAAGTCGCTAAGTAGTAACTTGCTAAGCCTCAAGTCGCTAGCAAAATTTTGGCAGCAATTTGCTACTCAAGTCGCTAAAGATTCAAGTCGCTAAAGAGCAACTCGCTACAGACCAAGTCGCTACCACCAAGTCGCTACCCGTAGTGGAGAGTCCACTACTTGTACTGTTAATCGCTAGGTCTAAGTCGCTAGCTCCAAAACTGTAACTCGCTACAAAATTGTGAAGCAAGTCGCTACGAAGAAAGAGATCCGTATATCAAGTCGCTAGCAAGAAAAACCACATAAACATCACTTTTCAATCCAAAAACAACCCAACCAAGATGATTCAAGCTTACCAAATGAAAACCTAAACACTTGTGATGATTCTAAACATAAAAGTACTAGCAAAATCCAAGCTTTAACACAAGAAATCAACCAAATGATGCACAAACCACTAAACTTTTTCAAACTCAAAAACCACCTAAAAACCACTAGAAATCCAAAGATGTGCACGATATGATCTAACCATGGCTCTTGATACCAATTGTAGGATATTGGCTTTCACATACATATCATAACACAATCAAACATAGGCGTATAGAAGATGAGTTTTAGAGAGAGAAAGTTAGAGGTTTAGGGAACTTTAGTGAGAGAAAGAAAATCTTATTATGAGCTCCAACTCTCTACCTTGGAAGGTAGAGAGTATTTATAGTCTTACAATAAAACGCCACACAACGGGCTGTGGATCAGGCATATAGTGGGTAAAGACACGTCCGTCCTCCACGGTGTTACTTAACTTAAATATTACTTAACCTAAAAGAACTACGACTACGAGCTTTCTATTGATTACATATACTTGAGGTGACCGACTCTTTAATACCTGGAATTTCTAATTCCTAACAAATCTAAGCTCCAAACGAAAAGTGTGATTTTTCCATTCAAACTCCAAAGCCCAAGTGAGGTCACCTACATCGATGAACCTTTTCACAAAAATCAAGCTCAAGCCGTGAATTCGTACTCTCCTTGAAAATTTATACCATATCAAAATTCCAACTTCTAAGCTATATATCAAAAATGTATCAAAAATAATTTTTGAACACAAATATGTGAGGATATACTTGCGTGTAGAAACACTCAGCTCAGCCATCTTTTAAAGGGCCCAATTTACACATAAACACATGAGGCCCATGTACATGAATCAAACTGGTTTGGCCCATCAATCCAAAATCCATTCGGCCCAAATTAGCTCCCACTAATCCATCAGTGCTGCCCTAAAAGTTTGGTGTATAAAACACACTTTTCTCACTCATTCCCTAAACTTTTTCATATATCAAACCCTAATTGTTATCACTGTCCGCCTCTTTCTTACTTCTTAACCCTAAATAATCTCGTACAAAACAAACGCCTCCTTTCTCATCAGTTAACAATCTGCCATTTCATAGCTACAATACTCGGCACCAACTTACACAAGGCCTCGCCACAGGGATGGCTGGATGTCTTGATTAGGCTTCACGAGAAAAAGAAAACAGGTAGATAGTACTTTGATTCATTCATTGTTTAGAGATTACACGAGCCAAAAAAATGATTTAACATGTTTGTTAAGCTCCTTTGTTTACTTCGTATATTATCACTTTTTAAGATCAATGAAGAGGTTTGTTTATCTCATGTGTGGCCCTTGATGTCCCTTAAGAATATGAGAAACGAATCTGAGATCTTCACAAAAGTGGGTTTCATTCGAATGAAATCTTAATTTTCCATGTGATTTATCATCATTTAACGAATTAAGGAGTTTAGTTAACAATATTGTTAATTTCACTACTTTCATTTCGGATATTGACAAAGTCTTTAAGATCTATGATGACTTGTTCTTTTGTGTAAAGATCTTGAATAGTCTAAGTGTTTTGAAAACCGTACACAAAAAAAAATGAAACTGAGATCATTTAGCATTTCTTTTATGATTGAGTCGAGACTTGTAGGCATGAATCTGTGATGGGTGTATGGTTGTATTGTGTACAAAGTTACACACTTGGTTTTGATGATACACGAAGCAAACTGAGATTTATGATTTGTTGTGTCTTGTCACGGGTTTTGGATCTTGGAAGTTTAGATGTTTCTTTGATAACTCGCACCTTAAAAACGCACAACTTAACAACTCGCTTTTGACCAACTCGCTTCTTCTGACCAACTCGCTTCAATGCTGTTATTAACTCGCTTTAAAGAAAACAAGTTTTGCAAGTCCCTTTTGACCTTTGTTGGCAAGTCGCTCAAGATACTTAAAATACCACGCTTTAGAACCAACACGCATCTGTAACAACTCGCTCAAACGCGAGTTGAGTGTAACTCGCATCATACCTTAATCAACTCGCATTACAGCCATTGAAACTGGACATTATAACAACTCGCAACCAGGTATACAATGAGTCAGGACAATCAATACTGTCAACTCGCATAGAACAAACAGTCAACTCGCTTACCTTTTGCACCATTGAATCTGGACCAGATTTGTAAAGACAAAACTGACAACTCGCATGTATGAAAAAACAGTTAACTCGCATAAATGAAAAAAAAAACAGTTAATAATCTGTTATGACCACACAAACAAGTAAATGATTCAAAATGTTTTCCAACAACAACAAACTTCAACAAAAGACTGCATCAACAGTCATTCAAACATCACCAATACACATCAACACATATGAATCACAAACCACATAAAACGTTCTAAAACCATACGAAACATCAAAACAACAAAAACCTAGGCTCTGATGCCAATTGTTGGATCTTAATATTATGTTGTTTGATGATTCGGGTGGTCTAGGACAATGATTAAATAAGAAATTCATTTAGAGAGATGAAGAGAGTTGAGAGGAGGTTTCTTGAAAGAGAGTTGCTATGTAAAATGAAAGGTTTATTCAAAGAAGCCACACCCCTTCCATGGATGGAAGGGGTATTAATACTTACGAACTACACGACCTCCTATCGGCCTGTGGATCAGGCATACAGTGGGTAAAGACCCGTCCTTCCTCCACGGTGTTACACTACGCTAAACTAGGCTAATAACTAACTAATAAAACAGTAAATAACGTAACTAACGATTTGTCTACGAGCTAACTTATGCTAGATAACACTTGGGGTGACCGACTCTTTACTATGGAATTTTCTAATTCCTAACATTTTTCAAAACCCACCGTCCTTCCATTAGGCCTTTTTATGGAAGGAGAACCATTTCGTAGGGCTGAACGCCCCCTGCTAATCGGTCAAGGCCTCTCATCTACCTCAATCTCTTCGTCATATTCCTCACTGGAATACTCCAGTTCCCTTCGCATTTCAGTGTTGCGAACTTGCCTCTTATAACCTCTCAGTAAGGACTCTAAGGCTTCGAAGTTTGCTTCAACGAATGCAGGGCTAATTTCTAGAATAGGGTTAGCGGAAGTTGAGGCATGATGTACGGGAGTGGTTTCCAAACGAGATCGTGTGGTGAAGGTTGAGGCTGTTATGGGGGCGAGGTTATCGGTGTTAGTTGTGTTGAGAGGGACCAGGGTAGAGAAACCTGGTGGAGGTGTATCTTCCTTTCCTGGTTCCATGCCAGAAATGTAGCGTAATCGATTAAGGTTTTAAGACTTAGTGATTACAAGACTAATAGTAGCAGGTCCCACAGATGGCGCCACTGATTGTACAATAAATTGCACTACCAGGCTTCGATGATGATCAAAGGTATGAGGGGTGTATGTTCCAGCCAAGATTGTCTTTCACCTGAGAATAAGAAATACGAAGACACTACGTTAAGTGATTACGCACGGGTTGGGCCCTGCGAACCACCTCCTGCGTGAGAGTAAGTATGAGTTATGGTTGTATAAGTACGTGTAAGTAAAGAGATGAGTGTTAAATGAGGTTACCATAATCCTTTACCCGTCCAACTTATTTACAGTGCGAGAAATAGGGTTAAGGGCACCTCTGCGCGAATGTCGGAGAATATGGGGGCATCCTATGTTTGTGGGTAACCGCTAGGGCTTAGTGAACCACGCTCTCAAACTTGGAGGGGAAGCCAGGAAAGAGAGGGAGATCGTGGGTTTGACCAAGTCAGGAGGTTCTCCTATCTGTTACTCCTTCGTCAACCATACCCCGAAGGGCTTAGGGCTTCGAATGGCGAATTCCCCGTAGGTAACCTTCGTACTTACGAATGGTTTGACGCCGACAAATATTCTGGAGACCTAAATTGGGCCTTTGTTAAGAAGGGCTTCGACACGTCTCGAAGGAGTGTCCTTTAAGCTGTTCGGAGGGTACATCATCAACAACTATTTATTTTATGACGCAGTTCTAGATGCTTTTGGGGATGAACCCATTGCTGAATACGTTTGTATAGGAAAGTATATGAGTAGATGAGGAGCATGATTCTGAATTGGCTGCGGACATAAGACTTCTACTATGATGGGATTTTGGGACATAATGAGGAGGAAGAGCATGATGATGAGGGGGATGAGCAAGATGAGGTGGAGCAACAAAATGATAAGGAGCAACAAAATGATGAGGGGGAGGAGCAAGATAGGGAGTAACAACAAGAGGATGATGATACTGGGTTAGCAACTGTTTTGCGAAACAGGATTAAAAATCTTGAACTTTTGTTTCAACAATTCAAGGAAATGAAAGAAAACAAGGAAGAAAGGTGTGGTTCTAACACGTTGGAGTGAAATGGAGTCAAGTAGGTTCTGATGATGATCTTTCTATGTTTTTAGTATGTTTTAGTATTTTGGTTGGTTAATTAGATGAATGATGTGGTTGTAACCTCAAAAAATATCAACGACAAATTTGGTTGTTAATCACTTGTTTCTGATTTATGGTTGCTTGTGAATTACCAAATATGTTTGACTCAAGGAAGGCAACAAACAAAAGTTTGCAGTTTGTGATATTTGGATATTTTGAGTGTCTCAAGTTTGCAAAAAACATGTAAACTTCAAATTTGCAGAAGCCATGTAAAATACCAACATGTAAATCATGAGGCCATGATTTGCAGAAATCATGAACCCATAATTTGCAAAAAATCCATAACCTAAAAACAAATTTTCAAAAGACAATAACACCATTTAAACTGCTACCATAAGTCAAATACATTACCATCAAATGTTGCATCATTACAAAAGATTATCTATTATTGTAGCATTATTAACTACAGTCATAAAAATTTAAGAAGTTTTACAACCATCATCATAAACTTCCAAAGACCATGATAACTAACTACAAACGCTTAATTTGGAGATCCTACACCATATTCCTTTTTGATTTGCCTTGGTTGCATCTAGGTACTCCTGAACCTTTTGCTTTTTTAGTCCTAAAAGTCTTTTCACAAATAGCAGTCGAAGTTTTGTGTGCTTCAAGCCTAACATGATATCTTGATCAAATTTGAGTTTGTTCATAGGCTTCTAAACTAGGATAGCCAGAGCTAGGATAGGATTATGAGCTGGGAGAGGCTCATGAGGTTCAATAAATTGGAGAGGAACAACTTATATCATATCAGAGCTTGAAGAATCTTCAATTAGATACTCAGAGCTTGTAGTAGAATCAGAATGTGGATAATACCAAGCAAGCAATTGGGTGGAATTCCAGTACCATCACTGCTTGAATCAGAGCTAATGGGTATGACTTCTGTAAATAAGAAATGGTAGGTTAGTTTGATTGATGAAAATGTTAAGATATATCACTATGTAACAAAAATATTTTAAAGGTATACCAATATAGAATTAAGTGATCCAATACTTATTTGTTCCTCTCAATGTAATCCCAAACAAGGCTACAATTTAGAAGAATTTAGTATTCCCTTATTTGGTCCTCTCAATGTTATCCCAAACAAGGCTACAAGGTACTCTCTTTGGTGGCCAAGTGTTAGGATTTATAAAATACACACGAAAGACTCGGTCACCCCGACTGTTAGTTAGCACAAGTTAGTTCGTAGTCTTAAACGACTGTTAGCTAGCACAAGTTAGTTCGTAGTCTTAAACGTAGAATAGTTAGTTTAAGTATCACCGTGGAGTCCACTCGGGTCTTTACCCACTGTCAGCCCGCTCTATAGCCCGTAGGGGCATTTATGTGTAAGTTTAAATACCCTCTACCCTCCAAGGTAGAGGGTTTGAATTTTTGGTGGAAATAAAACCTATTTACTTTCTCTCTCTAAGAAGTCTCCCATCTCCTCTCTCTCTCTCTCTCTCTCTCTCTAGACTCACGGCCAAACATCAATCTCCATACGTGTTTATGTTAATTAGTATCCTACAATTGGTATCTAGAGTCATGGTTTGATCTTTTAGATTGTGGTGCTAGGATTTGTAGCTTGGTTTTGTTTTTTGGCTTGGTTCGACTAGTTTTAATACATAACACCTTGGATAGAGCTTGTTTATGGTTATAAGTTTGTACTTTCTGGTTTAGGGGTGGTGTATTCGCTTAGTTTAATGTTTGGTTAGCTTGTTTCATTAGTTTAGTGGTGGGTTTGGTTGTATTCGAGAGTTAAAAAGGTTGTTTTAAGTTGAGTTTTGATGATTTATTGCTTGCGATTTGATGTTTCAAGAATACGATTTCAGTATAAGTACATTGCATTTTAAGTGTTCCAAGGTCTGCATTTTGTTCGTTTGCTAAAAAGGGTGAAAAAGAAAAATTTGGTGGAAAGTGAAGCGTGTACCTCTTTGAAAGTGACACTGCATTTTGTCATTTTATCTTGCAATTTGACAGGTTGCGATTTGATAAGTTGCGATTTGAAGAGCCGCGGTTCAAAAAGTTATGGTTTAAAAATTTTTGATTTGAAGAATTTCGTTTCAAGAAGTTACGGTTTGAGGATTGCGATTTGAAGAACTGCGTTTTAAGAGTTGCGGTTTGAAGTCTTGCGGTTTGAAGGTTGAGACTTGATGAAATGCGATTTGACCTTAAGGTTTGATCAAGACAATTGCGTTTTGGCAGATTATGATTTGGCAGTTGCGGTTTGATCAATTGTGGTTTGACATTGCGGTTTGACAGTGCGATTTGCTCAAGTCTATTGCGATTTGATAGTTGTGGTTTAAGTGTTGCGGTTTGTGTTATTGCAGGTTGCGATTTGACATCTGAAGGCCATTTTTTTAGATTAACTAAAGGTTGTGCTGCCAAATTCTATCTCACAGTTTATCCTTGATTTTTGTAAAATCCCGCGTAAGAATCTAATTTCTAGGTTTAAAGTGTCTAATGACATTCAAGCTGTCGGGTTCGATACCCGCCCTCCTATGCTGGATAGGACGGATTATGAATCATGGGCACAACGAATTCATTTGTACTGTTTAGGTAAAGATAATGGCATCAACATTCTTTGATCTATTGATGAAGGACCGTATCAGTTGGCACTACTAGAGACACAATTGCTACTGCTGATGATGGAACTTTCACTCTTTGAATGGACAGACCACGTACCTACAATGATCTCGATGAGACAAAAAAGAAGCGGTATGATGCTGATATACGAGCTTCCAACATTGTCCTTCAAGGGCTTCCCAAGGACATTTACAAACTGATTAATACAACACTACAGCTAATGCAGTCTGGGATAATGTTAAAATGCTTCTTGCTGGATCTGAATTGACAAAAGAAGATCGAGAATCACAATTGTATAATGAGTTTGAACACTTCCAGATGAAACCAGGTGAAAACATGAATGAATATTATGTTAGATTTTAGAAACTCGTCATTGCATGAGAATCATCAAAATGACAATGCCAAACATTCATATCAACTCCAAGTTTGTGAATAACATGACACCCGAGTGGGATAGGTTTGTTATAGCAGTGAAGCTTAAATAAAGGCTTGAGAAACACAAACTATGAACAAATGTATGCATACTTACAGCAACATCAAAATTATGTTACATATGATCGTTTGATCATGGAAAGGTTCAATCCAACAATAATGAATGATCCTCTTGCAATGGTTTCTAATGTTCAGCCTGTCACTCAATCATCACAATCTCAAGGTTATTAGTACCCATCCTCTTCACAGAATCAGACACTTCTGCTTAATCGTCGAAACAAATTTAGGCATTAGAAGAAGAGCACCGACGAAGCTAATATCAAAGTGTAAATCTTGAAAGATTTGAAAGAATTTCTCCATTTGGTTGGTAGCTTTTTCATGGAGCTTTTGATCATTAAGTCTTGACGGGTAAGGTATTGACGGTTTAGGATTAGTCTTCAGAGTGTTAACGAGAGCAACTTTGGGTCAGAAACTTGGACAATCGGAGGTTGGATGTTTTTGGTACTTCCCTTATTAGTATGAGGCACCGTGTCCTTTGTCACCTCGGTTTCATGTTCCACTACTTTAGGAAGAGAAGAAGTAGTAGTAGGAATCGTAGGTCTATCATAAGCAACAACACTTCGGGTAGTGACATCTTTCATGTCACCTCTCGGGTTAGCAACGATATTGCTTGGAAAAGATCACGAACTCGAGGGTGTATTGATTTGCATAAAACTACTCATCATATTCTTAAGCTCATTCGTTTGTTTAGTCAACGTAGTATCGACTCTCAAGTTTGACCTTCATATTATTGATTTAATTTTGCATAGCTCGCATGCTAACATCATTCATCTTCATGCAGTTCAAAAAATCATTTGTAAGTCCAACTTGAGGAGGAGGAGGTTGATAATTTTGTTGACGTGGAGCTTGGTAATTTTGGTTTCCCTGATCCTGTCCTCGATTAAATCCCTGATTCTAAAAACCTTGGTTCATCCGATTTTGATTTTGATTAAATTGATTATTTTGATTTTGCCCATTTTGATTAGTCTGATTATTTAAACTGGGTGGTCCAAGATAATTGTTACAACGATAGCTAAGAAGATTTCGGTCTCCTTGTGGTTGGTAAGTATTACCTCGTATTGTAGGATCCCGTAGTAGCATAAACGTCCTCTTGATTGCAGCCACTGGTGGTTGGACACTCAAAATAAGAATGTGGACCTCCACAAGTATTACAAATTAGGTTAACAACTTTTACTTGATGATTTTGATTCGATTGATACATTCTTAACATAACAGTGGACATATCATCAATTATTTTTAGTGAGAACTGCTATTTTAGGAGAGGAAGAAGTGGTACATCTAGTTGACTCACCTTCTCAGCTGAGGAATCCCAATAATTATGGTGGGTGGTCATATTCTCGATAAGATCATAGCATTCTTCGAGTCTCCTTTTCATAAAGGTACCACCAGTAGCATCATTGATCGTACCACGATGTCTCAATGTTAACCCATTATAGAATGCTTCTATTTGAGTAACGAGTAACATATTATCATTAGGACACCGATCAATCGAAATATTATAGCGTTCCCATGCTTCGAATAAGGATTCGTCGGGAAGCTGTCAAAAATTACTAATATCATTTCTTAATTTCGTCACCATCGACGGTGGAAAATATTTCGCCAAGAATTTTGAAACCATTTCATCGAAATTATGAATAGAATTCTTTGGAAAGCGATCAAAACAAGCGGTGGCATGATGCGTCAAAGAATATGGAAAGAGATATTAGGAAAGAGCATCATCGGAGACCCCATTTTGCTTCATACTCTCAGTGACGGTCAGAGAAAAGTTTCCCAGAAAAAAGTTTCCAAAAATAAATTTAAAAAAAAATCAAAAACAAAACGGATGAAAAAAGTTAAAAAAAAAGAAAAAACTAATTATAAACGGCTGTTAGTATAAAGGATGGGCGCTGCAACAATCGTTAGCCAAAAGGGCTAATGTGTAACTGCTAGCGAAACTTAGTTAAAGCCGTTTAAAATGGAGGAACAAAAGTGAACGTAACAGTGAAAAATATGGACAATTTTTGCACTTAATGAACCACAAGAACGAAATGTGCAATTTGGCCAAACCACAAAGACGATTTTTGCAATTTAGTGTTTAACTTTAGTCAAGTTGTGAGACTTAGAGTATCTTAGGGTGGTGGCATTCATGCCTTCCATACCTCACCCATACCTCACCACCCACCAATAATATTATTCCACCTAATCTCATACCTCACCATACTTTTCTAGTGGTAACCATGATTCCATACCGTTTCGTCAATTTTTTTTATTAATGATAGCATGCAACGGTCCAATTTTTGAAACAAAAACACACGCTCCCTTCCATACCGTTTCAGCAAAGATTGCTGCATGCCTTTCATACCGATTGATACCTCAATGGTTGCAACGGTGATGCCGATCAGTATGAAGCCAAACCAAGGCATACCGTGCCCCATTGCCACCACCCTTAGTATTTCACAACCCACACCTTTTGACGGTTTAGATTTAAACTTCTCATGATCCAACAGTCTCCAAATTTCATGGAAGACTTGGTCCTATGAATTATTACATTTAATCTCAGTTTGATCGAGGAAGACTTGTTCAAAAGAAGTAGGGTCAAAGCACAGACAAGCATAATAAGGAATATTATTTGGCCCTTGAGCGGTTGTTTGGGATGGCTTTAGTAGTTTCTGAAGAGACACATCGCAACCACACTAATCAAAAGACACATAGAGTGATAGAGAGGTTTCCTTTTGAGCAAGTCTAAAGTCAAAAAAATAGTTGTGATAAGATACTCTTTATTTTTTATTCTTTTATTGTTAGCACAATTTGTGCGACTAGTTATAATGGATCTGAACGTAGCTTGCTGAACTGGGACAACAGGCCTTTGATGGGCTGATCTTGTAGTAATCCAAGTAGTTTGAATGAGATCCCTGCACAAGAAGAGCAAACTGTTAGTCTTACCGTGGGGATGGACACCACGATTAGACTTCAGCATGAGAGTAAGTACACATTCTTGAGAGGGAAAGTAGGAGTATGTGTGCGTAATTATGAGAAAGAAAGTTGTTGTATCTTGTATAGGGATTTGAGCCCCTTTTATAGGCTAGGTTTTGCCGCTAGGGTTCCCTAGATTCTCGCATGTAGTAGTTAGTCACCGGAGTCAGACCCTTGGCGGACAAGGGTTCCGTGTTAATCGCGGACGCCAACACAAGAGGTCTAACAGTTGATGGTTCAGTCCGTTATGTATCTTGCGAGCTTCTTGAGGTCCGGACCATAGTCAATTTAGTCATTGGACTTACTCTAGGCCCATGGTTTGTGATCATTGGACCTGAGCCTAGGATTTGTTATCATTGGGGCTGAGAGTGTGTGTATAGTATGTATTGGGCCTAGTAGGCCTGTTATACATACTATACGTCATCAAGTCTCCCCAATATAGTATGTTCACTGCGTGCAGATATTGTCGCATGCGATGGATGTCACTAGACTTAAGTTGACTAAGCATTTCACCGTTCCGTGCATTTTTTCCTTTTTGGAATACTTTTTTACCCTTAGGAACTGCTATACCATCCAATCCCCCCAGTCTAGTATGTGCACTGCATGCGGATATTGTCACATGCGGTGGATTTACTTAGACTACTTCTTGCGGATCAGTTTCTCTTTCGCATTCTCGAAGCATTTTCTTGACGCTCCCTTTCCTTGGAAAGTGCTTTTTACAACGTGGACGGTTTACGACTTTTCATGTTCTGGTTGATTTGACTCTGTGGGCCCTTGGTCTTCTACCATCCTTATCCACATGTTTTTTTATTTTGATCGTTGGATTAGATTGATTTTGGACGCTTGTTCTCTTTTAGGGTTTTCTTGGTTAATCATCGTTCCGTTTGTATAAATACCCCTTATTTTGGTTTAAGCCCATTTTTTATTTTTACTGCTCTTCTGTTGCAAACACTGCTCTTCAATCTGATTTTACCTTTGGCCGTATCTGGTTTCCAAGTTCCTCAGTTAGGTTAGGTTCTTAATTCCCTTTTTCTTTTTCCATTATGGGTACTTTCTCCTCTACCAAATCTATACTATCACAAAAGGCACTTGACCGTTTCTGTATTGATTTTCAATTCCGCTCTTTGTTCATCCGGAATTTCCTGATCCTGACAAAAGTATTCGGGAAGCGCCAAATGGGAAAATCGGTGTTTATACCTATTTTTTCGAGTTTGCTAATTTTCGCCTCCCCTTGTCTTCTTTTCTAGTTTCAATTCTTGACTACTACCATATTCATATATCGCAGCTTTCTGTCATTGGTGCTGCCAAATTTTCTCAATTTGAGAATCTTTATTTTGCGCTTGGTATTGAACCCTCAGTTGGTTTATTTAGGTGTTTCTATGTTTAGTCTTAGAAACATAGCTGGCTTTCTTTTAGTAAACGTATTGATAGCTTTGGTGTTTGCTACACCAAACCTCTTGATTGTCTTAAGAGTTGGAACGATCACTTTTTCTGGATTGACTCATTTGCTTGTCCCTCTATTCACCCTTTCATTGTTGGGGGAAATCTTCCTAAGGATGCCACTCCTAGGGATATTGAGTTTGATGCCGGACATGTTGCCTCCCTTGTTACTAATGCTTCTTCTTTTGTTAAGTTTCCGGAGCCTTTCTTTTGTTTAGTTGGATTGAGCAGTAATTATACTTTGGGCAATGAATTTTACCCTGTGTTCTATAATGAAGAGAATCAGGGTGGGTATACCATATCTATGTTTTTCCTTCTGCAAATTTATTCTTGCTTCATCCTGATTTGTGTTTCTTCTTCGTCTGTTTTATTGCAGCTATGGATCTGTTGTCTTTGGTTAAGAAGAAGAACCCTATGGAGTTGCTTGTTGATACTCGGCCACGGGAGGAGGATGAGGTTCCTTTGCTAAAATTGACCGAAGGTCGTACTGTTTCTATTGCCCCTCCTTCCTCTGGTGAAGTTGGATGCGTAGCTATTCATTCGGAAATTAGAGCTTCTCGACCGCGTGGTGATATTGTCCTGAGCCTGGACTATTCGGGTTCTGATATTGGCTTTGATAGTGGAGCGGCTTCCAGTTCTGGGAGGAAGAAGAGGAAAGCTGGCACAGACCTTGTCCATCCCCCTAAGAGGGTAAGGGGTGACCTTAACGATTCTGGTAGGGCATCTACTGGTGGTAAGTTTTTGGAGTCCATTCAGAAGTTGTTAGCTGAAAGTTCGTAAACTATTGAATATTGTTTAAATGCTTTGCCCACTCATTCTTCTTCTTCTCCTTTATTGTCAACTACTCCCCTTCATGAAGCTGGAATGTCCACTGAATATGATTTTGGTTTACTCCATCTTGATAGCTCTCCCCCCAGGTTTATTGTTTATGCTTTTGTCTTTTCGTAATTCCTTTATTTTTCCTCCCTTTTATTTACTTCCTCTTTACTTGTTTATTTACAGTTCTCTTGTGCCCGTTATGATGGATATCGTTGCTACTACTGTTTTTCTTGTTGGTAAAGGGAAGGGTCAAGTAGATGTTCCGTCCTTTCTTCCGAACAACTTTTCTTCTATTGGTGGTATTCATCCGGTACTGAATGACCTTTCAGACCTTGATATCTCAGCTAGGGACATTCGTACTGTTGAAGATCCAGACTCTAGTTCTTCGTCTGGTGTTCATATTCCGAAGTAGAATGTTGCCAAGAGTTCGCTTCTTGATGATGTTGATGAATGCCATGTTATGGTTGATGAGTTCGATCCTCCAGCCTTCTTTTCCGCTGTTCGTGATATGGGGTATGAGCATCTCCTTGATGAGTTTAATGTTGTTGTGGCACGACAATTATGCTTTAGTTCTGAAGTTCGTCTGCGTTTAGAGTATAATGCTATGGAGCGAAAACGCTTATTGTCTCTGTTGGCAAGTAAGGATAAGGAGATTTCGACTTTGAAGTCTAAGGTTACTGATGCTATTTCCTCCGAGACATCTTCTGCTATTGCGTCTTTAGCAGCTTCTGTTACGGAACTCTTGTCTTTAAGGAACCGGAATTCTATGCTTGAAGAAGAATGAAATTCTCTTCGAGCTGAGGTGACAACACTTCGATCATCTCTTGACGCAATGGATTCTGAGTCATCTACTTTGAGAGCTGAGTTTGTTGTTCTTAAGTCTTAGAATTCCAACCTTTTTGGACAGGTGCGCGTCCGTGTCTTTTTGGTTAATTGTTCCTCTTGTTTGTTTCCCGTTGCCTTCTAACTTTGTTTTGTTTGTAGATACGGATTTTGGAGGAGTCATGCTCTAAACTTCGCAGCCGAGTTCCTTCCTTTGCTGCTTTGGAGGAGGAATTTTGTAAGATTCAGGATGCTAAGATGGTTGGACTTATGCGGAAGGTTGATTCGGACGTTGCTGATTTGTATGCCTTGGCTAGTCATCTTGATGAGGAGTTTTATCCTTGATTCCTTACGCTGTTATCTAGCCGTCGCTGGTTGTTAACTAACGGTATGAGCCTCGCTATGTTTAAGTGCTTAAACTCTCCACAGTATACTGCGGCAATGGCGGAAGTTATTGAGTGTGCCTTTGACAAGGGTATACAAGAAGGCATAGCGGTGGGCATTATTCATGGCAAGGAGAAAATAGAGCTTGCTATATATAATCCCTCGGCGAAAGATCACTATTTTTTCACGGTGAGGGCCCTTGAAAATGTAGAGTTTTCTTTACTCTCCGTACTTAAGTCTAGCAAGAATGCTGGTATTGCGGAAGTTATGGAACTTTTTCGTGTTGATGGGCCTTCCGCGAATGCACCTATGATTGCAGGGTTACAACTGGATTTTGAGCAACTCATCATTCCTATTTATAATAAGGGTAGTAATGCTATTGTTGGTAGCAGCTCTTTGTCTTGCTCTTTGGAGGTTGTTCATAAGAGAGTTGATTAGGTTAGAAAACGCCTTGGTGCTTATCAGTTGTTTGTTTCCGATGTTTATAATTCTTCCGTTGATCCTTTGTCTGCTCGTAACGTTATGGGTGTGGAAACATCTTCGGCTAGTGAGTTAGCTTCTGTTTGCGCTACTTCATTGCCGCTTGTGCCTCTTCTGTCAGCACTTCTGATATCTCCACGAGACCTCTTTCTGTTGAAGATTATGATGTTGGTAGGTCAAGCACCCTTGTTGAGGTTGTGAACGATCCGCATTCTGGGGTTAGTGAGGTATCCACTGTTCTGTCCGAGTGATAACATCAAATAGTCCTGAATATTAAGTGTCAATTTCTCATGATAATGCTTGTAATTTATATCATATATATGGATTTACGCTTGTTTTCCATTTTTTTCCACTTTCAGGTAAATTACGAGCATTGGAGCTAAAGTGACGCGAAATTGGAGAATTATCCAAAGATTTATCATAGTATGCTGACTTTGAAGAAGTTACGGCGTAACTCATCTCTCACATTACGCCGTAACTATAGCGTGACTCAGAAAACCAACTCATCATAAGGTTACGGCGTAACTCTCCCCAAAGGCTACGACATAACTATATTAGGTCAAATGAGGTTCCACGCCGCTGATAACTACACCGTAACTATTCCACCAACGACGGTGTGGCCAAGTAATATTGAAGACTACGGCGTAACCACTCATAAGGTTACACCGTAACCAGCATATCTAGTGCAAAATACTAATGAATTGAAGGTTACGGCGTAACTCTTGTATTAGTTACGCCGTAACCCAGATCTGGCCTATAAATACCCCACGAATTCCATCATTTCTAATCATCCCATTCCACACACAACAACCAGAGAACGTGGGAAAAAGCCAAAGGCAGGTCTAGAGGAGCATACGGAGCTTTCTCCAAGGGAGAAATCACTCCCCTACGATAAGCATTAGCATTTTATCTTTTCTTTACTTTCGATTCATGTATTTCGTACCTTTGAATATTGAATTGATTTGTATGGTTAATATGAGCGGCTAAGCACCTCTTGGTGCTGGCCTAGTTATGATTCCCTAATTGATTCGTTTGCATTTACATTACTTCTGTATAATTATTTTTAAGTGTATGCATGTATAGTTTATGGGTAGCTACCCTTGTTTCGGTAGTTTTGAATGGCGGTAGAGGCTAGTTGCTTAGGAGATATGACCAACTGACCCTAAGTGAGTAGACTGAGACAGGAAGGGTAAGATATGATCAACTGACGACCCTTTCTACTTGTGCCATTTGACCAACTGATCTCCTACCGTTTGAATGAACTTAAGAATTAGGGGGTGACTGTTTAAGTTGCTAACGCTCGGGCGCTCACTATTATAAATCTAGCATGTAGCAGTACTTAATGACTTGGCTTAGGGGACCAGGAACAACAAGACTTATGAGGGGACACCTGACTTCTCCTGTGGTGGCATCTTTGTTGATAGGTTATGGCGAATTGACCGAATGTTGTCCTCTCGACTTTGAACCCACCTAAAGTAATTGGAAGTAAGTAGACATAGACATAACTAGGTAGGATGATTAACTAGGTTATCACCACTCTCCTCTATTGATTTATCCTTTACTATTTTATCTTCTTTTATCTGTTTTAGTAGTTAATTAAGTAATTCCTTATCACAATCATTGTTAAAATCTGTGACACTTAGACTTAGTAATAATCCAACACACATAGCTCTTGGGACGACCTCGGTTTTACCAAATACTACACTACACACGACCGGGTACACTGCCCATTAGTGCATTAGGGTAGACCATAGGTATAACGAGACTTTATAAATATCAAAACGAGGTCAGTAAAACATGCATCAAGTTTTTGGCGCCGCTACCAGGGAGATATATTAGGATTTTTATTAAGTCTTTAGTTTTATTCTGATATTATGTCTCTCACCATGAATGATTATCTCACAACCTCTAATAGTAAATAGGGAATCATCAGTCCGGCTCTTGAAGAAAATGTAAAATTTGAATTCTGGGGACTATGTCTTGATGAACTAAAAAGATGCTGCTTTTATGGTACCAAAGATGAAGAAGCGCACGAGCACATCGCAAAAGTATCTGAGATAGCCGATTTATTCCACGCGCATGGGGTCTCCAAAGATCATGTTATGATGAGGGTATTTCCTTTTACCCTAAAAAGAAGAGCTAGAGATTGGTTAAAAAAACTACCATCTGGATCTATCACAATGTGGAGTGCATTTAAGAAGGCATTTCTTAAGGAATACCTAACCCCTGCAAAAATCCTTCAGCAAGTTGATGAAATTAGGAGGTTTAGCCAATTCATTTATGAACCACTATTTACAGCTTGGGAAAGATTCAATGAAGCCATCCTCAAGTGCCCCCTGAGCATAAACTCAACAAGCACGAGCAACTGCAAATATTTTACAACGGGTTGAACATAAAAACTCGGCAATTACTAGACTCAAAAGAACCTATCCCGTTAATGACTGCTGATAAAGGATGGACAAGAGTTGAAGAAGTAGCTCTCCACTTGTCGTCTTGGAATGAAGATTGGAATGAAGATCCTATCGAGATACAATCAATAATTAAGAATATGGAGGAATTTGAAGTTGATATGCAATCCCTTACTGAAGAAGTCAAAATGATTAAACACAATTTCGATAAACCCATTGATGGGAGAGTTACAGATCTCGAAAAGGCTGTGAAAAATCTTGTTAAGGAATCCAGTGGAAAACAAGGAGAGAGCAAAAAATTGGTATGAAATATCAAGCGTGATTACGACCATGTGCTGAAAATACAAGCAGCTGCTATAAGAATACTGGAAAATCAAGTCAGAAAGCTCGCAGAATCTATCACATGCTATTACAACCAGAAGTGGATTAAACTATAAGAAACCAGCCTACCTTTCAAACTCCAATGATCTGACTAAAGTAACTCCTCAAGACAACAACAAGGAAACCGAGGGGGATCAACCTACTATCAATAAAGTTCATCCCTACGTTCCGCCAATACCATTTCCGGGAAGAATTAAGAAGGAACAAGAACGAGTGTTATTTCAAAAGTTCATGGAGAAGTTACAACAACTCAACATTAATATTCCTCTCATTGAAGCCCTTGAGCAAATGCCAAAATATGCTAAATTCATGAAGGATCTCCTTACCCATAGAATACTTTCTGATCGGACGCAGATAACTTTAAATCAAAGGTGCTCTGCGGCCCTTCTAAAAGATATGCCTCTTAAAGAAGAAGATCCAGGGAGTTTCACCATACCTTGCACAACCGGGGGAATTTTGTTCGACAAGGCCCTTGTCGATCTTGCGGCAAGCATAAGTCTTATGCCATTTTCTCTCTATTCGCGTCTGGAATTGGGGGACCTGAAACCAACTAGAATGTGCATTGAGCTAGCTAATAAAATAGCTCAATATCCTAAAGGAATTGCTAAAAATGTTCTTGTTAAGATCGATACATTTGTCTTCCCGGTCGACTTCGTAGTCCTTGAAATGGAAGAGGATGATATCCTAATTTTTCTCGGTAGACCCTTTCTTGCCACTACACATGCCATGATTGATGTCTTTAACAAGAAGATTTCGTTGGAGATTGGAAACAATAAGAGTACCTTCGATCTTGAAAAATCAATAAGATATGCTTCTTTCACTGACGAGAACCTTGATGATCTCGGCCTTATCGAAGCTAACGCTCAGAGACATGCCCAGGAATTCTTTTTGCCCGACCCCTTGAAATCATTGAAATTCAAAGATAATGATGGGATATCTAGCGACGGAGAAAGCGAAACGGAAGAACTGGCCGTGAGCAATCAAACACTATGTTCAGCAAATACCCCGGAAGAAGCTGATAGTACCCCTAAACTTAATGAGCTCCCTCCTCATTTAGAATATGAATTCATTGATGGGGATTGTAATTTTCTTGTTGTGATCTCTTCTCTGTTATCTGATGAAGAAAAAGAGTCGCTGTTGCAGGTTTTAAGCAAGCACAAAGGGGCAATTGCGTGGAAAGTCTCTGACATAAAAGGGATCAACCCTTCATACTGCTCTCACAAGATACTAATGGAAGATGATTTTAAACCAGTAGTTCAGCTACAGAGGAGATTAAACCCAAAAGTCCAAGATGTGGTAAAAGCCGAAATCATTAAACTTTTGGATGCAGGTCTAATTTACGCTATTTCCGATAGTTGATAACATCAAATAGTCCTGAATATTAAGTGTCAATTTCCCCCGATAATGCTCGTTATTTACATCATTTATATGGATTTATGCTTGTTTTCCATTGTTTTCCACTTTCAGGTAAATTACAAGCATTGGAGCTAAAGAGACGCGGAAATGGAAACATAACTAAAGATTTATCACAGTATGCCTATTTTGAAGAAGTTGTGGCGTAACTCCTCTCTCACATTACGCCGTAACTATTGCGTGACCCTGAATACCAACTTATCAAGAGGTTACACTGTAACTCTTCCCAAAGGTTATGACGTAACTCCATTAGGTCAAAAGAGGTTCCACGCCGCTGATATTTACGCTGTAACTACTGCATCACTTACGATGTAACCGAGTTTATTGAAGACTACGGCATAACTACTATTAAGGTTACGTCGTAACTAGCAGATCTAGTGCATTTACAAAGAAATAGAAGGTTATGGCGTAACTCCTTTATTGGTTACGCCGTAACCCAGATCTGGCCTATAAATACCCCACGAATTCCAGCATTTCTAATCATCCCATTCCACACACAACACTCTGAGAACGTAGGAAAAAGCTCAAGGCAGGTCTAGGGGAGCATACAGAGTTGTTTCCAAGGGAGAAGTCACTCCATTACCATAAGCTTTAGCGTTTTATATTTCTTTAATTTCTATTCATGTATTTCGTACCTTTGAATATTGAATTGATTTGCATCATTAATATGAGCGGCTAAGCACCCTTTGGTGCTAGCCTAGTTATGATTCCTTAATTGTTTTGTTTGCGTTTACCTTTACTTTCTTACAATTATTTCTAAGTGTATGCATGCATAGTTCATTGGTAGTCACCCTTGGTTCGGTAGTTTTGAATGGCGGTAGAGGCCAATTGCCTAGGAGATATGACCAACTGACCCTAGGTGAGCGGACTGAGACGGGAAAGGTAAGATATAACGAACTGACGACCCTTTCTACTTGTGCGATTTGACCAACTGATCACCTATCGTTTGGATGAACTTAAGAATTGGGGATGTAGTGTCTAAGTTCCTAACGGCCGGGCACTCATTATTTTGAATCTAGCATGTAGTGGTACTTAATGACTTGGCTTAGGGGACCAGGAACAACAGGACTTATGACGGTGCGCCTGATTTCTCCTATGGTGGCATCTTTGCTGATAGGTTAGGGCGAATTGACCAAATGATGTCCTCTCAAATTTGACCCCACCTGAAGTAATTGGAAGTAGGTAGACATACACATAACTAGCTAGGAAGATTGACTAGGTTAGCACCACTATTCCTCTATTGATTTCCCTTTATCCATTTATCTGCTTTTATTTTATTCTGCATTAGTAGTTTAATTAATCAAACCCCTATCGAAACAATTATTATTCTGTGACACTAGAATTAGTAATAATCCAACACACATAGCTCTTAGGACGACCTCGACTTTACCATTTACTACACTACACGCGACCGGGTACACTGCCCGTTAGTGCATTAGGGTAAACCATAGGTATAGCGAGACACTATAAATATTAAGACCTGGTCAGTAAAACCTGCATCAAGTTTTTGGCGCTGCTGCCGGGGAGCTATTTTAGGATTTCATATTAAGTCTGTTTTTAACTTTCTTTTTGATTATGTCAGGATACAAGACTCGCAGCTCGAGGCCTTTTCTGGCCACCCCATTCGATGACCCGGAGAAGCAATTTCGTAAAATGAAAATCTATTCTCCGGTTCCTATTCACAACATCTTCTCATTTTACGATTCAGACCAGTCAAACGCAGAACCGGAAGTCATCAATGAAAATAATATCGATGACTTAACTATGGAGCAGTATTTAGAGCGACCGAATGAGAACTGCCAACGAAGCTTCACTCAAGACTCTCACAATGAAAAATACTCGATTCCAGATCATATTACTTGAGTTTTCTGGAAACAAAGATGAGGACGCTCAGAATCACGTAGAAGAAGTTATCCACTTATCTTCTCTTTTCAACATCATAGGTACTCCGAGCTATTCAGTCACTGCAAGGATTTTTCCTATGACTCTTTCTGGGGCAGTGAAAAGATGGTATAAAAAACTCCCTCTCGATTGTAAAGGAGAATGGGGTAAACTAAGAAAAGAATTTGTCCTGCAATTTTGCCCTCCTTCAAAAATGGCCAAGCTTCTTAGGAAAGATTTACCAAGCATGGGAAAGATTTAACGAGCTTCTCTATCGATGTCCTTCCTATGATTTAAATAAACATCAGATCGTATATGTCTTTTATCGTGGGATTAATGTGCGAACACGAGGACTTCTCGATTCACCAAGACCTATTCCTAGCATGACTCCTGATCAAGCCCTGGAATGTATTCAACGAATTTCTGAACATTGCTACAAGTGGCACATGGATACAGGGTACGGACCTAGAGACGATTTTGATCACAAGGTAATGAAAACGATAACAAAGCAAGAATACAATTACGGGGAAATTTTTGAAAAAAGACGGCTAGAAAGAGAAGCTGAAGCATGCAAAGTTGAAAAGGTTAAGAGCGTGTTTGGAACCAAAACCGGGAGCGATCTTGATAGAAAAATTCTCGACCACATCAAGGAATCAAGAGAACGAGATGATAGGATTGAAAAATGGATGAAGACGTTCGTAGATAATACAATCTCTTCTCTCAAAATGCACGTTGATAGGATTAAAAGATTCAAAAAGAGTATTAGGTCATGTTCTGAAGCTATCTCTGATTATTTAGTAGCCAAGGAGGAGGAAGTTGTCCACACTGTAGAAACTATCCTCGAATAACCTTTGACCTTTTGGGAAAGCGACGAATCAGCATGGAGAGACAATCACTTCTAGACAAAAATTTGCTTATAAACCTTCCTACTAATGATTATGTTAATACTAATCGTCATATTGCACAGGAATTAAGTTATGATGAGACTATTCTCCTCAATGAAATATGCTCAGCGGTTTTGAGGAACGAGCTACCACAAAAGGAAAAAGATCCAGGATGCTTTACTCTCCCTTGCTATATCGGGAGTCTAAACATATGTAATGCCCTAGAAGATCTTGGAGCCAGTATTAGCATAATGCCTCGTTCGATGTTTTTGCGTATGGGAATTGGTAACTTAAAGCCGGACAAGATGAAAATTGAAATGGCTGATCGATCTATGCAATCGCCATTAGGAATTGTTGAAAATGTGTTGGTGAAGATTAAGAAATTCCTTTTCCCAGTAGATTTTGTGATTCTTGACATTCCGGAAGACAACAGGATACCAGTCATTTTAGGAAGACCCATGCTTGCTATTGCTCACACTTAGGTGGATGTCTTTGCCAGAAAATTGACTGTTGAAGCTAATGGAGAGATTGCCACTTTCGGACCTAATGAACATTTGTCTACGCCAGAAAAGGTATGTGCAATTGATCCCGTAGGAAATTTTGGTGAAGCTTTAGAAAAATTTCCTAGCGACCCCCTGGATCCTGGAGAGGTTGACACGAGGAAAGATTTTGATGTTTTCATAAATTTTGAGGAAGAGGATAACTTAGGATTAAGTGCTGTAGACCTCTCAAGTGATGTCGAGATGACCCATTGGCAAAATAACTCTGTTAAGACTTTTTCGCAGCCAATTCAACCTAAATTTCATGAGGTAGGAACCCGCATACATCACAGAAACCCCTATTATCTTAAAATCTCATGCAAAGTCGGGTTCATCGACTTCCACCCATTCATTGACACGACTTCCCCAGTCAATATCATGTCAAAGGAATGCTACAACCAAGTTATGAAGAAAGAATTAAAATACAAGGGAAATAATTTTCTTGGGTTTGCAACTAACATCCATGTCTTTGTTGGGACCCATTCATTCTTGGTGGACTTTATGGTTCTAGACGACGTAAGTGAATTTGTGAAGGATGGACTTACAGGAGTAATTTTAGGAAGGCCTTTTCAGGAAATGTCTGGTTTAGATAAAAATGAAAAGAAGGATTAGTATGGTGGAAGATTAACGATGACAAGACTATTTTCAAAATGCCGAGAATGATCAAGAACTTTAGAAACTGGACCAAGAGGCAGTTAAGCCAAGCTCGACCTTTACTCAATATCAGTGAGGAAGACAAAGAAAAAGGCATTGATCGCCCCCACCAGAAAATCAAAAATTTCTACTTAGGCTGTTTAGAATTGGGAAATGACTACAAAAGGGATGAGAATTTGGTAAGTTGGATCCAGCGTGGAGACTGCCATGTCCACGAAATGACCAACAAGCACTGGTAGGCCCGCGGCTCAGAGTCTAACTTAAAGACTCGTTAATAAAGAAAAGTGCTCTTTAGGGAGACAACCCGAATTATCCCTTTCTTTTGTTTTTATTTCTTTTCTATTGGGTTTTGTGTTTTATAACCATTTTTGCAGGAAACGAGGAACTAATTGCTGCTGCACTTGCTGATCTGAATAGAGTTACGGCGTAACTCATCTTGGTGATTACACCGTAACCAAAATTTTAGCAGCAGAATTCTTGACGCATTACCATTTACGGCGTAATAACATCTCAGTGGTTACGCCGTAACTACTCGCTTTACAGCTAATACCAGGTTTTGCCAGTTACGGCGTAACTCCCTCATAGGAGTTATGACGTAACTTTCCTCTGCTTTAATTCTATCATTTTAAAACACAGTAACCTTGTATTAGTTTTTAAATGAACTTTGTGGGTGTGTTCCCTATAAACCCTCACGAGACTTCACTCGTCCACTTCGGACACCAAGTGGTTTAAAAGGCTTGTTGCATTCACTAAATGCAACCGTGATTCCTACGAAAGTGAGTTAGGTTTGTTTTTTGTTTTTTTCATTTTTTCTTTTTAGAATTATGCTTGTCGGTATTGAGATTTCAGGGATTGAAGTTTTTTCGTGGGCCTTCTTCTTTTATGGAGCAAATTTTAGGGAAGTTCTCGCTCTAATTCTACCTTTCTCTTCACCTTTATTTTAAATCCTAGTACAAAAGGGACTTTGTACAATTCAAGTGGGGGGACGGGAGTAGAATTATCTCCTGAACTTTATTTCGCCCTCATTTTTCTAGTTTATTTTGAAAAATTATGCCATTTTTAAAATTTTGACATGTTTTTCCTAACCTAACTAGATTAGACCTTAGTCGAGTACATACAACCCTTGACATTACATGGTCAGATTAGCCTTATCCGTTTCCAATAGTTTACCCCAAATCCACCAAATATTGAGTGTGCCAATAGCTTGTAAACATTAGAACTTGGCCTTTGCATCATTTTGAGACCACAGACGCGGTATGTTGAGTTAGCTTGATGTATTTGGACTTTTCAGTTTTAGAAGGAAATATTATAGGCTTATCACCCAAACATCCTACCATTGTGAGTCTATCGATTAGTCACCTCGACTTTTCGACCCCCATGTGAAACCCTTTTGTTGCACTCACCTTTAGTGCAAGATACACCTAGATACACCCTTCTGAGCCATTCCTTTCATTTTCTCAGCCTGATATATTGTTTCGTTACACCTATACACCTTAGCCTACCCTGTAGTCTTTATTTGTGATTGGGAAGTCATCATTTGCCTAAGTTCAAGGTTCGAGTGGAAAGGTTTTGAAATCACGCTTTCATCGACAACATTTATGAAGATCATTGTGCCCATCATGACGTCCTCTAATAACACATCTACTTTGCATTTTATGATCCGATTTCTAGACTTCTAAGCTTGAACTTTGGGCGGACGGTAATTGGTGATGAATTGGTTATAGATTTAAACTACCTGCTTGTTTTTCATTTTACACCAATTATATATCCCATGTCTTATCCTACCCTTTAGTCATGAAGAGTGTCTAGGTGATGCAGCGAGCAATCTTTGGTGTCTTGGCCATGGATTTGGTCACGTATCATTGATTTTGTCCACTTCGCCGTGACATGTTAGTAATGACGAGTCACCCCTAAACCTTTGTCGTGTCTAGCCACATTGCCTTTGAGAATTGTTTAGCCCTTAACTCTAGTGGTGGAGATTTGTGTAACCGCCAAGCTTATGATAGAATACATGCTATGATTGTGCGATTGAGTGATCACCCCAAAATTGACACTTAGAATAGTTGAGAGATTTGAGTGTTTATTCCCCTTTCGTGAGGTGTTCGGCTTTGTTTTATTCTAGCATAAGGGATTTGTAAACTCATATTTTCCAGGTTTTGGGAGATATCTTTTTAGGAATCTATCTAATAAGGTCTACTTGAGGGCAAGTAGAGTTTATGTAGGGGATATTTGATAACATCAAATAGTCCTAAATATTAAGTGTCAATTTCCCCCGATAATGCTCGTTGTTTATATCATTTATATGGATTTACGCTTTTTTTCCATTGTTTTCCACTTTCAGGTAAATTACGAGCATTGGAGTTAAAGAGACGCGGAAATGGAAACATAACTAAAGATTTATCACAATATGCCTATTTTGAAGAAGTTACGGCATAACTCCTCTCTCACATTACGCCGTAACTATTGCGTAACCCTGAATACCAACTTATCAAGATGTTACGGCGGAACTCTTCCCAAAGGTTTTGACGTAACTCCATTAGGTCAAAATAGGTTCCACGCCGCTGATACTTACGCCGTAACTACTGCATCACTTACGACGTAACCGAGTATATTGAAGACTGCGGCGTAACCACTAATAAGGTTACGCCGTAACTAGCAAATCTAGTGCATTTACGAAGAAATAGAAGGTTACGGCGTAACTCCTTTATTGGTTACACCATAACCCAGACCTGGCCTATAAATACCCCCTCATTGCCAGCATTTCTAATCATCCCATTCCATACACAACACTTTGAGAACGTTGGAAAAAGCTCAAGGCAGGTCTAGGGGAGCATACGGAGCTGTTTCCAAGGGAGAAGTCACTCCATTACGATAAGCTTTAGCGTTTTATATTTCTTTTACTTTCAATTCATGTACTTCGTACCTTTGAATATTGAATTGATTTGCATGATTAATATGAGCGGCTAAGCACCCATTGGTGCTAGCCTAGTTATGACTCCTTAATTGTTTTATTTGCATTTACCTTTACTTCCGTACAATTACTTCTAAGTGTATGCATGCATAGTTCATTGGTAGTCACCCTTGGTTCGGTAGTTTTGAATGGCGGTAGAGGCCAATTTCCTAGGAGATATGACCAACTGACCCTATGTGAGCGGACTGAGACGGGAAGGGTAAGATATGACCAACTGACGACCCTTTCTACTTGTGCGATTTGACCAACTGATCACCTATCGTTTGTATGAACTTAAGAAATGGGGATGTAGTGTCTAAGTTCCTAACGGCCGGGCACTCACTATTTTGAATCTAGCATGTAGCGGTACTTAATAACTTGGCTTAGGGGACCAGGAACAACAGGACTTATGACGGTGCGCCTGATTTCTCTTGTGGTGGCATCTTTGCTGATAGGTTAGGGCGAATTGACCAAATGCTGTCCTCTTGAACTTGACCCCACCAGAAGTAATTGGAAGTAGGTAGACGTAGACATAACTAGCTAGGAAGATTGACTAGGTTAGCACCACTATTCCTCTATTGATTTCCCTTTATCCATTTATCTGCTTTTATTTTATTCTGCATTAGTAGTTTAATTAATCAAACCCATATCGAAACAATTATTATTCTGTGACACTAGACTTAGTAATAATCTAACACACATAGCTCTTGGGACGACCTCGACTTTACAATTTACTACACTACACGCGACCGGGTACACTGCCCGTTAGTGCATTAGGGTAGACCATAGGTATAGCGAGACACTATAAATATTAAGACCTAGTTAGTAAAACCTGCGTCAATAGTCCTTGGGTTAGTCCTATTCATGTTGTGCCAAAGAAAGGAGGAAAGACAGTAGTCACTAACGAAGATAACGAGCTTATACCTACTATAACGGTCACTGGTTGGAGGGTGTGCATCGATTATTGGAAATAAAATGACGCAACACGAAAGGATCACTTCCTCCTTCCATTTATCGACCAGATGCTAGAAAGACTATCTGGACATGAGTATTATTGTTTTCTTGATGGATTTTCAGGATACTTTCAAATTCCTATCGTCCCTGAGGATCAAGAAAAGACTACCTTCACCTGCCCATACGGAACATTCGCCTACCGAAGGATGCCTTTCGGACATTGCAACGCTCCCGCCACATTCCAACGGTGCATGAATGCAATATTCTCGGAGATGTGTCAAGATTTTATGGAAGTCTTCATGGACGACTTTTTGGTTTTCGGTAACTCTTTTTCATCTTTTCTTAATAATTTATCTAAAATTCTTGCCAGATGTGAAGATACCAACCTTATCCTTAACTAGGAGAAATGTCATTTTATGGTAAAAGAAGGGATTGTTTTGGGGCATAAGATTTTCCAATCAGGGATCGAAGTTGATAAAGCTAAGGTTGACATTATTTCACGACTTCCTTATCCAACCAGTCTAAAAGGAATTAGGAGTTTTCTTGGGCACGCTGGGTTTTATAGAATATTTATAAAAGACTTTTCCAAAACTGCCAAACCTATGACCCAACTCCTCATGAAAGATGCAAAATTTGATTTTAATAACGATTGCAAAAAAGCTTTTGATATTTTAACAGAAACATTGACTACTATGCCCCTGTTATTATTGCTCCTAATTGGGGCAATGATTTTAAACTCATGTACAATGCTAGTGATTATGCTGTGAGTGTTGTTTTAGGACAAAGGGTGGATAAAAAATTTAAACCTATTTATTATGCTAGTAAAACCTTAAATGAGGCACAAGAGCATTACACAACTACCGAAAAGGAACTTCTGATTGTGGTTTATGCCTTTGATAAATTCATATCTTATTTAGTAATGTCAAAAAACTATTGTCTACACTGACCATTCTGCTTTGAAGTACTTATTCAATAAATAGGATGCCAAACAATGGTTGATAAGATGGGTGCTGCTGCTGCAAGAATTTAAAATTGAAATCAAGGATAAGAAAGGGGCAGAAAACTTAGCAGCTGATCACCTCTCACGATTAGAAAACCCTGAGCTTGAAGAACTTGATAAGGAAACTATTCGTGACTCCTTCCCCGATGAGCATCTCATGACAGTAAGAATAAAAGATTCCAGTTCCGAACCATGGTACGCAGACTTCGCTAATTACCTCACAGCCAGAGTATTACCGAGCAACAAAACTTATGATCAAAAGAAAAAATTCTTCTCGGATCTTAAATATTACTTCTGGGATGATCCTTTCCTTTTTAAGTCATGTCCAGATGGTATTATTCGGAGATGTGTATTTGGAAATGAGCAAAAACAGATTCTGGAACATTGTCACAACGGACCCGCAGGAGAGCACTATGGGGCCGATAATACTGCTCGAAAGGTTTACAAGGTCGGATTCTTTTGGCCTAGCATTTTCAAAGATGCCGCAAAACATGTAAGGGACTGTGACGCTTGTCAAAGGGCAGGAAACATCTCTTCTCGAAATCAGATGCCACTCAACAACATTATGGTATGAGAGGTTTTTGATGCTTGGGGGATCGATTTTACGGGACCCTTCACTCCATCAAAGAATAAAAGTTATATCCTTGTAGTTGTCGATTACATTTCAAAGTGGGTCGAAGCTGAAGCTCTGCAAACATGTGATGCCAGAAGTGTCATTCATTTTTTGAAAAGCTTATTCTCCAAGTTTGGGATCCCTAAGACCATCATAAGTGATCGAGGGACGCTTTTTTGTAATGCAATTATGGAGAAAGTTCTCAACAGACATAGGATACTCTACCGAATGTCTACACCGTATCACCCACAAACTAATGGGCAAACTGAAAACACCAATAGGACACTCAAGCGAATTTTAGAAAAATCCGTCAGCAGTAACAGAAAAGATTGGTCTGACAAACTCGATGAAGCTTTATGGGCATGCAGGACAGCTTTCAAAACTCCTATTGGAAGCACCCCTTTTAAGATTGTTTACGGAAAAGCATGTCATCTTCCCGTAGAATTGGAACATAAAGCATATTGGGCTCTCAAGAATGCTAATTTAGAGGCTGATGTGATCAAGGAACACTGATTTTCCCAAATAAATCGTTTAGCTTAATTACGAGACGAAGCATACGATCATGCCAAAGCATACAAAGAAAGGACAAAAATATGGCACGATAAACGAATTAAGGATAAGAAATTTGAAGTAGGACAAGAGGTTCTCGTTTTTAACTCAAGACATAAATTATTCCCTGGAAGAATGAGATCTCGTTGGGTTGGCCCCTACACAGTAAGTAAGGTGTTTCCTTATGGCACTATTGAGGTTCATAACAAGGAAGGAGTATATTTCAAGGTAAATCGACACCGTGCAAAAATTTATTATGGGAAAGATGTTAGCAAGCTTTCGGGAGATGAGTTCTTCGCCCCTGCCTAAAGCCCCGCGGCTCTGAGTCTAACTTAAAGACTCATAAATAAAGAAAAGTGCTCTTTCGGGAGACAACCCGAATTATCCCTTTCTTTCGTTTTATTTCTGTTTTTGTAGGGTTTTGTGTTTTCAAACCATTTTTGCAGGAAACGAGGAAGTAATTGCTGCTGCAGTTTGCTGATCTATCCAAAGTTACGGCGTAACTCATCTATGTGTTTATGCCGTAACCAACCTTTTTGCAGCAGTATTTTTGACACATTACTAATTACGCCATAATACCATCTCAGTGGTTACGCCGTAACCACTCGCTGTGTAGCTTATGTCAGGTTCTGCCAATTACGGTGTAACTCCCTCAAAGAGTTACGACGTAACCTTCCTCTGCTTTAGTTCTTTCATTTTTAAACACAATAACCTTGTATTAGTATTTTAAATGAACTTTGTGGGTGTGTTCCCTGTAAACCCTCACGAGACTTCACTCGTCAATATGGGACACCAAGTGGTTTAAAAGGCTTGTTGTATATGCTAAATGCAACCGTGATTCCTACGAAAATGAGTTAGGTTAGTTTTTCATTTTTCATTTTTTCTTTTTAGAAGTATGCTTGTCGGTAGTGTGATTTCTGGGATTGAAGTTTGCTCATGGTTGCTTACACGAAGGCACGTCTCTTTTTCATGGGCCTTCTTTCTTTGTGGAGCAAATTTCAGGGAAGTTCTCGCTCTAATTCTACTTTTCTCTTCACCTTTATTTAATGCTTAGTACAAAAGGGACTTTGTATAATTCAAGTGGGGGGGGGGGCGGGAGTAGAATTATCTCTTGAACATTACTTTGCCCTCGTTTTTCTAGTTTATTTTGAAAAATTATGCCATTTTTAAAATTTTAACATGTTTATGTTAACCTAGCTAGATTAGACCTTAGCCGAGCACATACAACCCTTGATATTATATGGTGAGATTAGCGTTATCCGTTTCCAATATTTTACCCCAAATCCACCAAATTATGAGTGTACCGGTGCCTTGTAAACTTTAGAACTTGGCCTTTGCATCATTTCGAGACCATAGACGAGGTATGTTGAGTTAGCTCGATGTATTTGGACTTTTCAGTTTTAGAAGGCAATATTATAGGATTATCACTCAAATAGCCTACAATTGTGTGTCTATCGATTAGTCACCTCGACTTCTCGACCCCTATGTAAAACCCTTTTGTTGCACTCTCCTTTAGTGCAAGATACCCCTAGATACACCCATCTGAGCCATTCCTTTCATTTTTTCAACCCAATATATTGTTTCGATACACCTATACACCTTAGCCTACCATGTAGTCTTTATTTGTGATTGGGAAGTCGTTATTTGCCTAAGTTCAATGTTCAAGTGGAAAGGTTCGAAAATCACACTTTCATCAACGACATATTCCTGAAGATCATTGAAGACCACCCAAATTCCCATTGTTTATCTCAAGTGGGGGGATATTATATTTAGTTATTATTGTTATGTTGTGAAAAAAAATGATTCGAAAAAGAAAAAAAACAGTTGTTATGTTTTTGTAAAGTGCAATGTTATAAGCACTATGTTATGAGCTTTACAGATTTAGTTTCGAGGGGGCCACCTCGGTCACATTCGAAGATTGGAGTTGGTAATTATGCCCATCACGACGTCCTCTAATGACACATCTACCTAGTATTTCATGATCCGGTTTCTTGACTTCAAAGCTTGAATTTTGGGTGGACGGTAAGTGGTGATGACTTGGTTATAGATTTAGACTACCTGCTTGATTTTATTTTACACCATATATATATATCCCATGTCTTATCCTACCCTTTAGTCATGAAACGTGTCTAGATGATGCAGCGAGGAATCTTTGGTGTCTTGGCCATGGATATGGTCAGGTATCATTGATTTTGTCCACTTCGCCGTGACATGTTAGTAATGACGAATCACCCCTTAACCTTTGTCGTGTCTACCCATATTGCCTTCGAGAATTGTTTAGCCCTTAACTCTAGTGGTGGAGATTTATGTAACTGCCAAGCTTATGATGGAATACATGCTATGACTGTGCGATTGAGTGATCACCCCGAAATTAACACTTAGTATAGTTGAGAGAATTGAGTATTTTGTTCCCATTTCGTGAGGTGTTTGACTTTATTTTATTCTAGCATAAGGGATTTGTCAACTTATATTTTCTAGGTAATGGGAGATGTCTTTTTAGGAATCTTTCTAATAAGGTCTACTTGAGGGCAAGTAGAGTTCAATTGGGGGGGATATTTGATAACATCAAATAGTCCTGAATATTAAGTGTCAATTTCCCCCGATAATGCTTGTAATTTATATCATTTATATGGATTTACGCTTGTTTTCCATTGTTTTCGACTTTCAGGTAAATTACGAGCATTGGAGCTAAAGAGATGCGGAATTGGAGAATTATCCAAAGATTTGTCATAGTATGCTAACTTTGAAGAAGTTACGGCGTAACTCATCTATCACATTACGCCATAACTATAGCGTGACTCAGAAAACCAACTCATCAGAAGGTTACGGCTTAACTCTCCTAAAAGACTACGACGTAACTATATTAGGTCAAATGAGGTTCCACGCAGCTGATAACTACGCCATAACTATTCCACCAACTACGGCATAACCAAGTAATATTGAATACTATGCCGTAACCACTCATAAGGTTACGCCATAACCAGCAAATCTAGTGCAAAATACATAGGAATTGAAGGTTACTACGTAACTCTTTTATTAGTTATGCCATAACCCAGATCTGGCCTATAAATACCCCACGAATTCAAGCATTTCCAGTCATCCTATTTCACACACAACAACCAGAGAACATGGGAAAAAGCCAAAGGCAGGTCTAGAGGAGCATACAGAGCTGTCTCCAAGGGAGAAATCACTCCCCTACGATAAGCATTAGCATTAAATCTTTTCTTTACTTTCGACTCATGTATTTCGTACCTTTGAATATTGAATTGATTTGTATGGTTAATATGAGCGGCTAAGCACCTCTTGGTTCTGGCCTAGTTATGATTTCTTAATTGTTTTGTTTGCATTTACATTACTTTCGTATAGTTATTTCTAAGTGTATGCATGCATAGTTTATTGGTAGCTACCCTTGTTTCGGTAGTTTTGAATTGCGGTAGAGGCTAGTTGCTTAGGAGATATGACCAACTGAACCTAAGTGAGTAGACTGAGATAGGAAGGGTAAGATATGACCAACTGACGACCCTTTCTACTTGTGCGATTTGACCAACTGATCACCTACCGTTTGGATGAACTTAACAATTAGGGGGTGAGTGTTTAAGTTGGTAACGCCCGGGCACTCACTATTATAAATCTAGCATGTAGCGGTACTTAATGATTTGGCTTAGGGGACCAACAACAACAGGACTTATGAGGGGACACCTGACTTCTCCTATGGTGGCATATTTGCTGATAGGTTAGAGCGAATTGACCAAATGCTGTCCTCTTGACTTTGACCCCACCTAAAGTAATTAGAAGTAAGTAGACATAGACATAACTAGCTAGGAGGATTAACTAGGTTAGCACCATTCTCCTCTATTGATTTATCCTTTACCATTTTATCTGCTTTTATCTGTTTTAGTAGTTAATTAAGTAATTCCTTATCGCAATCATTGTTAAAATTTGTGACACTTAGACTTAGTAATAATCCAACACATATAGCTCTTGGGACGACCTCGTTTTTACCAAATACTACACTACACAGGACCGGGTACACTGCCCGTTAGTGCATTAGGGTAGACCATAGGTATAACGAGACTTTATAAATATTAAAACCTGGTCAGTAAAACCTGCATCACCGAGCCTGAAGCTAGTACTACTGCTTTAGTGCGGATTTAGTTTTTCTTGTCTTTTCTGAGATGCTTTGTAATCATCTAAACAATGTCTGCCTTTGTTTCTTTTGTGATGCTTCTGATGGTTGTGTGCAGCTTTTTGTTTTTATTTCCGCACGTTGTGCATTTACTTTGTGCTTATGCTATGATTTCTTCTTTATGTAATTTCCTGATGCTTTTTGTGCATGGCATTTTTTGCTTTTGTGTTGCTATTTTAACTTTATACGCATATGAACGTAGTTAACAGTCTTTTAGGCACGTATCTCTTTTTGTTTGTGCGGTGCGATTTTTAACGTTATAGGATATGCACGTTTTTAATAGTCTTTGGATAATTTTTGGCTATCCTCCCAGTACTGGGCTTTCAATACCTCTTACGTACTTTGGTGATTATGTTGTTCACCAGTGTGTTATTCGTAATAACTCTATATTATTCGGAAATAACATATTTGGGTCATGCCTAATTCTTGTGCTTGCGCGTCTTATGCACTTAATAAAAATAAAAACATTTTAAAGAATAAAATAATGCAGGTAGCTAATCTTCATTTGTTTTATTAATTGATCTTATTTTTAAATACATTACAAAAATAGGTAAATTCAAATACATTTTATACTTTCCTGCTACCATTCTTACTCTTTTACTTCTATGGCTATTGGAGCCGTGTTTCTTTCAGAACTTTACTGATGAATGATATCGTTTTCTTTGCTTCTTGGAAGATTTCCTTATTACGGCGGTTTGTTTTGATTGTCGTCCGTAATGCGACTCTTCGATTATTTTCATTGTTGTTTTTCCACTGATTTTGCCGATGTGGATAATGTCTTTGTGAGTATTCTTTCTCTTTTCGTGTGCTAGAATCCTCTCCCTGTATGCTACTTTTTCCTCTGAGATCTCGTGTCATTCTCTTCTGACGATGATCCCCGAGGAGCTACCAGGCTTTTACTTTTCATTTTTTGAATAGTTCCGTCTTTTTGAAAGTGTAGCCTGTGAGGGTAGCTTTTATATATATATATATATATATATATATATATATATATATATATATATATATATATATATATGTATATATATATATATATATATCCTGGCACCTGCAAGCTGGTCATTTTTAGCTTACATTCAGTCTGTCCAACCTGATTGACTCAGGTTGGTAGACGTGTGCTTGTCTGGGGTCCGGGATGCAACAACAATAGGATGAATGCGTAGTTTGCATCCTTTGTTGCTTGCCGTTGTAAGGGAAACTTCTTAATAGCTAGGGAGTGCCTAATGTAGCTCCTTGCCCCTAGCGTTCCTTCTTGTCCTTCCCTAAGGAACCATCCCTTTCAAAACTCCATCATTCCCGCCTTTACCATTTCACTTCCCTCATGACTCCTTGCCTCGGCTGTCTCCGTAGTTGACCCGTGAGCACCTGTTCGATCTTGTTTCCCAATGGCTACTGGGAGTTTAATCGACAGCAGTGCTCCGGGCGCGGGTGTCGTTGCCCTAATTGGCAACGTACTTGGAAATGCCATAGGAGTAGGTTTGAATGACGGGGCATTATGGGGTGTTGTGGTGGTGGGTGATTAGTCATCATTTTAGAACGAATAAGTATTAATAGTAGTCATTTAAGAACATTTTTTGGTTCTCTTCATGCTCTCCTTTGTATTTTTCTTGTGAGGGTGATAAAGGTTTGGGCTATGTATGGTTTTACTGCTATCATGTTGGCGATATGTTGCCATGAGAATGAGCTTCTCCAGACTTTTCTTGTTAGGAGTGTTTGATTCTGGAGAATGGCGGTTATTGTTTTTCTTTTCTTGTGTCTTCCTTTTTTACTTCGCGTATTTATAGCGAAGATTTTACTGTTTTGCGTGTGCTAGTGTTTGTCTTTTTCTACCGGTTGGTAGGTTAGTGCGTGTCTAGGCTCGTAGCCTGGGTGTCTATTCTTCTGCTTGATTTGACATGATATTCCTTGGGAAGGAACGTGTATTTTTACTTGCAGATTTTCTCTTTTCTCTAGTTTTCTGGATAAGGTTTGTCCTTTTGCTTCCGCCCTTGCTTGTTTGCTTTTGAGTATTTCCCTTTCCATGACTTTATTCATTATGTCATGTCTGCCGCGACTTCTTGCGTACTTCTTTTGGTGCGCTACTTCTTCCGAAGCTAACTCGTTTTAGGTTACAGGTTTTTGTTTCTTTTTATTTTATGGGAACCGTTTCCGCATGGTTTTTCCACACGCATTCGTAACGTGTTTCCATCTTTACTGTTTTTCCTTTCCGCATGACCTTCCGCGATTCGATTGTTTTGAAGTGGACGACGCCTTTTCAACGTTTGTACTTTCTTCCTTATATTTTTTTTATTTGAGGTTTACAGGGTTGAGATCTTCATTCGCTTTGTCAGGGATATCCTGATGCATGTTCGCTTCCTTAGCGCTTTTGCATTTCTTCTTCTGCTGAAGTTCCTTTCCTATTGTTTCCTTGATGCGTGTGCTATTCCGCTTATTCTTGCTACTCATCAGCTTCTATCATTGGCCCTTTCTTTTTTTCTTCTCTCTGCTTTTTCAAATGCAGACACTCTTTCGTGGTGTGTCTTGCTTTTCCGTGAAAATCGCAGAACTTCCTTTCGGTTTCCTTCTGGACTGTGGTGGTTGGGAAAAGGTTTGTGGATCTTCCTTTTCCTTGCACCGTTATTTCTTTAAAAGGTTTTTGTGGGTTTCGGAAACCCTGTTGCCTTTCTCTTATTCTTAAACCCTTTTTTGAAACTTTGTCGATGCTTGACTATTGTTCGTTCCATTGGTCTTTTTACCCACTGCCTTTTTCTTTCACGACTTCCCGCGGCTACTTCTCCTCTTAGGAAGGAGGTAGTTATGCTCATTACTTTGTTCATCGACTTCGGGATTCTTTCGTGTAGCCGCTTAATCAGCTCTGGATCAGTGATCGCATACATGAATCCTGAGACTTTCATAATTTCTGGGACTCCCTTTATGTTTCTTGTTTCTTGTAGGATATTGGATTTCACAAACACTCTAAACCATGATCAAAGTAGGCGTATAAGTATGTTAGAGAGAGAAAGTTCTAGTGAGAGAAAGGAAGAGAGTTCGGAACTATAGTGAGAGAAAGAAAATATTATTATGAGCTCCAACTCTCTACCTTGGGAGGTAGAGAGTATATATAGTCTTACATAAAACGCCACACAACGGGCTGTGGATCAGGAATACAGTGGGTAAAGACCCGTCCGTCCTCCACGGTGTTACTTAACTAAATACTACTTAACTAAAAATAACTATGACTACGAGCTTTCTAACGATTACATATACTTGAGGTGACCGACTCTTTAATATCTGGAATTTCTAATTCCTAACAATCTCCCCCTAAGGGAGGTCACCTCAAACATATACTAAAATTACATTGAATACAAACAGATATGACATTAGCAATTGTTCTTGCATTCTTGATGTAGTACTTTGCTCCGAAGCTCGTAGTCATTGATTCATCTCATTGCATGTTTGGTTACTCTAGGAGGAGGTCTATTACAGATCCACGTGATAATAAATTTGAGCCAGCTTTTGAGATTATCAGCTAAAAAAAAATCTCTGAGACATTCATTGTGGTGTTGGTTCTATGTGATGTTGCGACATTCGGACCGACATGCTCACATTCTGGATCATGATATCTTCTCATCAGAGTAGCGGAAGCTTTAGTTGATTCATGATATTGGCAGCAGCGTAGCAGAAGCATGGAGTGAAAATATCAGAGTCATTGATGCACTAATCATGGTTTCTTTTGAGATGAATGTGTTAAGTGAGCATGCGGCTATGGATTGACCGCTTCATTCTGATCAGCTGCAAACGTCGGGTGTACCTGCATACAACAGTTAGCAATAAATCACACGAAAGTGTCTTTGATCACTTTCGTTGAATTGAGGTACACGGCCCACGGTTCCCCGTTGATCAGTACATGTACTGCCTGTGATCAGGTATAATTCCGAAGAATTTCCTTGACAGGGTTTCGCAGCTGCTCTAGCTGTTCTCAAACCGGAACATCTCAAAGAAGACAACACGGAGTGAGTGAACCAGCGAATAGAGATTCACTGATTGATGAAAAGAGATTTGAAAAACAATCATGTATTGCTCAATAGAAATTGTTTTTTCAATACAACGAAGGTTTTAGTGAAAATCAAGTATCAATCATAAACACCTTTTGATTTGAATTCTTTGTACGCAGTCTAAGTGCTAAAGAAAAGAGTTTTTAAGCACAAAGACCGGTTTTTCAAAGGTATCCGTCAATCCATAACCTGAATCAGGATTGATTCAAGACTTGAATCGCCCCATTGTTTCTGTTCAGTTGTCACATGGTTGATCTAATGAATAGGTCTCACATGCCACCTACCAGAAGCTTGTTTGATGTTGGCTCCAGAAGGTTTTCCATCTTCATTGTGAATATGTATGCATATCACTCAGATGTTCTGGCAATACCACAAGGATAATGCGTAGGACTCAAGATATAATCTCTCTTTTCACATTGTGTGAAACAGAGAGTCTTCATTGAAAGTGTCCTAATGAGATTTATTGATGATCTCGTGGCTCTAGACTCAATTTTGTGCATATTTGGATCCTGTGCCGGAGACTAGGGAGAGGGACTCCTTTTTTCAATATCAACAATCTCTAAGAGAAAGTCGATAGATGATGTCGGTTCCCCGTGAGAATGAAACAAGTCCTTTTAAGAGGAACTTGAGTGGTTTGGAAAGTTGAAGTGCAGTGCGTCACTGGGTCCATGACGTCTTGTCTTCAATACAGATGTTACCATCAGTAGCATATGAATTGAACCCGGTTTCTGCCCTAAAGTTGAATAAATGGAGGGCTATTTGTTTTCACCCTTTTCTCATTCAATTCTTTTTAATTCTTCAACCCCTTCAGTGCTTACCGAGACTTCATAGCTAGAACCTTGTTGGGTTTGTTCCAATACTAGCTCAGTCTCAGTCCGCACTCTTCCCATATCTCATTTTTCTCCTTTTATCATCATACCTAAGAACTCTACACTAACTAGTGGATAGTCCCTGGGTAGATCCCTCCGGTTCTGGCGGATCATGGGAACACATACCTAACCTTATCATCCTTATATCACCGTACATAAAGTAAAGTTGGTCGGTCTATTTGGTATTGTTCATCTGCCATTGGAACCAATTGAAAACCATTTGAAAATCAATCCAGATACTTGTGATATATTATCAAAACATTTTGTACCTGAATTGTTTTTGATATTTTCAGAATAAGTGCTCCCCCTCAACATGTGCATGAATTGTTTGAAATCGTTTTGCAAACGGAGGCAAGAGGAAGAAATTACTTCTTTGATTACCATTTTCTAAAAAATATCAACATCACTTCCCTAATCAAGACAAGTAGATAAAGCATTTTAGGGAAGGATGAGGTTTTCATAAGTTTGCTCCCCCTCAATATGTGCCTCGAGATTTGAATAGAGTTTTGCACATACTACAGGGAACCTGCACATTGAGATAAGTAATCACGTTATACATCATAGGTTTAAGATAGATGCTCCCCCTCAACATGTGCATGGAAAATTTGAAATCGTTTGTCACATGTGGGAAGGAGAGCATGTTCATCATTATAAAATCATTTTTCCATTTACCGAATTATCAGTTTAAATCCAATTTAAATCACACATTCTCCCCTGATCACAATTATCAAATCATTTGAGAATTGTGATCTCTTATAGATTTAAATTGATTTTGAAAGCTTTTAAGGAGAAATGTGACTTGATTATGAAAGTGTTTTAACTGATAAGGATCGGATTTAAAGGCTTTAAACTCCATTGGTAAAACATGCATGAATATCTTTTGAAAATAATTTAATGCCAAATAACTTTTTTAATTTAATTGAAATCATTCTCCCCTTCAATCAATGACATAGGTTGTTGATTGAGAGATTGATATTTTGACAAATAAGACCAGATGATTATCAAAGTTAGAGTTCGAGTTATTTTTCAAAACAATTTGTTTTCAGTAGATAACATGTTAATAGAATCAGAGCATGGAATTTGGTTGATAAAAGGGCATTTGATGAATGTTCAAACAAATTCTCAAATCTTGAAAACATGAAAAAACATGGCTCTGTTCTTTCTTTGAAAAGCGGGTTACTGCCTGAAATGACAATAAACCATTGTTTCTCTTTCTCCCAAAAATATTTTTTAATTTTTTTTTTTTTTTTTTTTTTTTTTTTTTTTTTTTTTTTTTAAAAATTCGAACAACATCTAAAGTCCCGTGTCATTCTTTGAATGACAGCACAAAGACCGTAGATATTATCGAACCGAGAAAAACATAACAAATTGACAATATTATTATTATTATTATTATTATTATTTTTTTTTTTATTTTTTTTTTGAAGATTTTTCGAATTTTTTAGATTTTTGAGGGTTTTATAATTTTGTATTTTGTTTTTCGAATAGATATATACAAGAGATAGATGAAGATAGTCCTTTACTCCTCGTCTTCCTCCTGAAGACGTTTGAGTGTTTCTGGTTGAAGACTTTTCAAGCCAAGACGTGGAAGAATAAACTCAAAACGTTCTCTTGGAAGAGCTTTGGTGAAGATGTCTGCTAATTGATATTCAGACCTCACAAAATAGAGTTCCACCACACCTTTTTCCACTTGTTCCCTGATGAAATGATGTCGAATTTCGATATGCTTTGCTCTTGAGTGTTGAACGTTGTTGCATGAGAGAGCAATAGCACTTTTATTGTCACAGTACAGAGGGATTTTGTTGAATTCAAAGCCATAGTCAGATAATTGAGATCTCATCCATAAGATTTGAGCACAACAAGATGACATGGCTATGTATTCAGCCTCTGTAGAGGAAATAGAAGTACTCATTTGTTTCTTTGAAGACCAGCTCACAAGCTTATCACCCAAAAACTAAGCACCTCCAGATGTACTTCGACGAGTATCTTGACACCCTGCATGATCAGCATCTGCATAGGCTGTTAGTGACATACCGGTGTCCTTCGGGTACCAAAGACCCATGTTGATGGTTCCTTGGAGATACCGAAAGACCCGTTTAACCGCTTCAAGGTGCTTTTTAGTAGGCTTAGCCTGGTATCTAGCACACATGCAAACAGCGAACAAGATGTCTGGTCTACTAGCAGTGAGGTACATCAGGGATCCAATCATACAACGATATTTCGTTTGATCAATCATGATCCCTGAGTGGTCCTCATCTAGTTTGGTTCGATCAATCATGGGAGTGTCAACAGGGTCACTTGAATCAAATCCAAATTTCCTTAAGATCTCAGTTGCATATTTAGATTGATTTATGAAAATGCCTCCGGGACTTTGTGAAATTTGTAATCCCAAGAAAAATGACATTTCTCCCATCATTGACATTTGAAATTTTTAACTCATTTCATTTGAAAAACGGTCACACTCATTGGGGTCAGTCGAGGCAAAGATGATATCATTAACATAAATTTGAACATGAATTAAATGTTTGCCTGACTTCCTGGTGAACAATGTTGGATCAACTGCTCCTTTGCTAAATCCGGTAGATAGAAGAAACTTTGATAGTGTATCATACCATGCCCTTGGAGCTTGCTTTAAACCGTAAAGAGCCTTCTTCAAACGATAAACGTGAGTAGGATGCTCTTGATTTACAAATCCTTCAGGTTGGCTGACGTAGACGACTTCTTTAAGATCTCCGTTCAGAAATGCCGTCTTCACATCCATCTGATAGACCACCATGTTCTTACTAGCAGTATTAGCCAAAAAGATTCTGATTGCCTCGATTCGAGCAACTGGAGCAAAAGATTCTTCAAAGTCGATACCCTCCTCTTGATGGTATCCTTTAGCAACTAATCGAGCCTTGTTCTTAATACATCACCATGCTCATCTAGTTTCACTTTGAAGATCCATTTTAGAGCAATAATCATGGCACATTCTGGAGCAGGTACTAACTCCCATACATCAAGTCGATCAAACTCATGAATTCCATCTTGCATAGCATTGAACCAGCTATCTTCGTTCATGGCAGTTTTAACATCCTTTGGTTCGTTCTTTGAGAGTACGGAGTTGAAGAAACACCATAAGGCATCGGTTGCAAGTTGTTTCCGTGTTGATACAGGACGAGAGGGATTTCCAATGATGTTGTCTAATGGATGATCGTGAGTCCATTTTCTGAGGTGTTCATGTGGTAGTTGTTGAGGGACTGAAGTAGCAGAGTCGATGTCTCCTGAAGAAGATGGTTCTGAAGAAGGTTCAGGAGCAAATATGTTTTCGAATGGAGCATCTTCAGGAGTAGCAAAGGGATTAACTTCATCATTGATGCTAGAAACATTTCCATGATGTACATTTGACGAATGATGATTTGTTGATGAGACTGAAGGATCAGCAGCAGGCGCTTCTTGACTTAAAGATATTGAGACTGAGGGATTGTCTTCATTCACAGGAATATGAGCAGCCTCTGTTGAAGGAATCGACACTTCATTAGTACTTGGATCATAAAATTCATCAAACATAGGAACAAACAATTTCTTTAAATCATATTCAGATGGAGTTACATATGGAGTTTCTTGAGAAGAGTTTGGAACAAGGGATGATCCAATGGGACTGTTTTGAAGTGTGGGTCCTGAACTGAATTGTCCAGGAGCCATTTGACCGGTCAGCTCATCAAACGTAATGTGAATTGTTTCCATGATATTTCGGGTTCTTTTGTTGTAGATTCGGTATCCCTTTTTGTTTGGTGCATACCCTACAAAAACTCCAATGTCTGCTTTAGCTCTAAGTTTCCCTAAGTCTTGACACTCATTAGTTGGATAACACAATGCACCAAACACACGAAGGAAAAAGAGATTAGGTTTTCTGTTGTGGACAAGTTCATATGGAGTTTTTCCATGAACAGTGTGAATCAGGGAACGATTTTGTGTGTAGCAAGCAGTGGCAATAGCTTCAGGCCAGAGAAACATTGGAACCTTTGAGTGAATCAACATTGTTCTAGCGGCTTCTACAAGAGTTCGATTTCGTCTTTCAACTACACCGTTCTGTTGAGGAGTTCGTGGAACACTTCTTTGATGGCTGATTCCAACGCTTTCATAAAATTCACTAACTTGTTTGTTGACAAACTCAGTTCCATTGTCTGTTCTGATAATTCTGACTGTTTTGTTAAGTCGAACCTGCAGCTGTTTGATGAGTTTGATGATGATATCAGGAGTTTCATCCTTTGTCCTTAAGAACTTGACCCAGGTGAGTCTAGAGTAATCATCAACCACAACTAACACATATTTCTTCCGAAAGATATTTTGCACCCTCATTGGTCCACATAAATCCATATGAATCATATGAAGAACTTCTGTGACAGAGTTAGTAGGTTTGAGTTTATGGGCATACTTCTTGCTTTTTCCCAATTGACATGCTGAACAAAGATGATCCTTTTCGTACTTGAGTCTAGGTAACCCTACAACTAAGTCCTTTCTGGTGAGATCATTGATGGTGCCGAAGTTCAGGTGATTGAGACGACGATGCCATAACCATGACTTTGTTTTCGAGGCCTTTGACAACAAGCAAATAGGAGAATACTTCATCATATCATCGATAGAGATGGTGTAAAGATTAGAACCACGAGTTCCTCGTAACAATTCCTTACCATCAAGTTCTCTAGCAAAGCAAGTATGTTTTCAGAAGGCTACTTCTAGATCAGAATCACAGAATTGACCAACAGAGAACAGATTATGACCAAGACCTTCCACATAGTATACTCTAGAGATGACACTATCACCTACAACATAATCACCATAACCCATAATTGCACCGAAGTGATCATTACCGAATCTAACTGTCTCGATGAATTTGCTCACGAAGTTCATGAGCCGTGACCGGTCGCCAGTCATATGCTTGGAACAGCCTGAGTCCAGGTACCACATAACGATTTGAACGATCTGCAGTTGAACACAGACAAGAATTGATAACTGGATAATTGGGATCTCCATGCAAGAATGGGTTCCATTTGGTTAGTAACACTGGTTGGAACACCCACATCAGAAATAGAAGCATTCATATCAGAAAATAGGGCAGTGGAATCATTGTGAATAGATGCAGTACTAGTGTCTTTATTATCCCTGTTCACAGTGTGTGCTCACTTTTTAAGGGAATAGATCTACCAGTAGGCATCCATTTTCTAGTGGGCATTGTCTGATTAGTCTTACGACCAACAGGTATCCAATAATAGCCTATCTTACTAAATGTTCTTCCTGTGGGTTTCCACTATTTTCTAACTTTCTTTCGTTTTTGCCTTTTAGCCTTCTTAGCATGATTTTTAGCATTAACAATAATAATTGGACAATTAACATCATTAGGCAAAACATTAACACCACATTCATGATTAGAAACAGAATTCAAGCAGACATTAATACAAGGTTTGCAAATAGTATCAGAATTCGAATTAATTACAGTACGCCTATGGCTAATACTAGAATCAACACGATTCGTTTTATTTGGCTCAAACTTAAAGTTCCTAGGTAGGTCTTCTACTTTCTTCCAATGCACATTCTTAGCTTGCGAGGTCGTGTCCTTCTTTGTATTGTCTTGAGACTTTGACCTGCTTGCTTTAATGTCACTGATTACTCCTGTAGAGGGAATGGGAACATTAGTTGGTTTGGCTACTATTTGCTTCACCTGTTTAGATGTGTTGGGATCTGAGCTACATGTAGGCACACTAAGATTAAGTTTTTTAACACTTGAATAGCTGGGATTTGGACACCTAGAGTGCACACTCGAGTTCACATTCTTAGCACTAACAGATTTGAAATCTGAACTACTTGAAGGCACATTAGGGTTCACATTCATAACATTTGGCATTGAGTGACTTGCATGCTTGGCACTAGGCATAGAACACGGTATCAAGGGATTGACTTACTCACCTAAGGTTTTAGGGAATATTATAATTAGGCATTCTAGAAGTTCTTGAGATCGTTTGGCATATAAGCATGCATGGCCAATTGCATTATCATCTGGTTTCTCTAACTTATCCTCTTCTACAATCTCACGGAGACATTCTAGGCTATCCTTAAGGTATGAGAAATATGTTTGAATAGCAAGTTTGTTATTCCTAAGATGAGGAGGAACATATTTCATAGACAAAGCATATTTATTACAGACATGTACCTTTGATACACCATTCTCCCCATTGGTCATTGGCATCTTCCCTTTTACCTGACTCTTTAGATTCTCAATTTCTTTTTGTAACGAGGCTACTGATTCATTATTTTTGTTCCGAGTGACCTTTATAGATTCAAATAATTCATTGAAATGACGTTTAACCTTTTCATTTTCTTCAAGGAAAGCCTCATTTTCCTTTTGTAAAGCATTTACTAAGTTTTGAAGATGAAAGTTTTGAGAACTCTGAGAATCTAAAGGAGGAGGCATTTGGGGACCAGTCACATTGTTCGTTTGACCCTTTAATTGAGAGATTTGGGCTTTCAACCTTCTGATCGTGTTGCAATGAGCTTGAATCTGTTCATCACGTTTATTAATTTGAAAAACTGCATCAAACTCTGGAGCATCTGAGGATGTCTTGATATTTGAAGTTTTGACATTTTCTTTAAGATGTTGATATTTTAGTTGTAAATTAAAATGCTCAACTTCTAGTTTAGAAAAATGTTTAACCAAATTGTCGTGATCATCCAGTTCAATTTTCTCATTTAGTTCAGAATTAGATTTTTCAAGCTCAATGACACGATCATGGGAGACTTTCAAAGCAACAGACAGTTCATGGAATCGAGAAGCAGTAATAGAACAGTTAGTGGCAGTGTAGAACACATCTTGAGCAATACATTCAGAAATCAGGTTCTCATTTAGTGTATGCAAGTTCTTCCTCTCAATCTCATTATATTTTAGTGCTCGCTCATAGTCACTAACCTCAACTATCATTGCATCAAATTCCTTTTCCATTCCCTTAATATCAGTATCTATCCCCTTTTTAAGACTCTCAAAGTGATCTTTTAGAAGTTTAAAGAAAGGCATGACCTCAGTTAAATAGCATTCTTTCATTTGCTCAAAACCCCTTTCTCCTTCAGTTATACCAGTGGGTGTGATCCTTTTCTTGCAAGTTTTCTCAAAATCAACAAATAGTTGAAAGATAACATATTGGCTAATTAAGGTCTTGATTTTAGTGGCAATTATTCTAGGAACAAGATGCATTAGTGTATTAGGAGGATACACAGTCGCTCTAGGCATTTTCCAAAGGGGAGGGTTTGTTTCAACAATATTTTCAGCTTTCTGCTTATCTAGATCTACTTTCCAAAAAACTTGTTCGGGAGTCAACAATGTCTGAGGCTTAAACTTGTTCAAGGAAATCCAGTTTTCCTTCTTGTAATCATGGGGTGTGATCTTTATTTTCTTCTCTTTACATTTAGGATCATCTAATTTCTTGTTCATCTTTTCCCTAGTGACTACATCTGATTTCTTATCTTCCTCAGTGCACTCAATGCAACTAGGTTTCTGTCTAGGTTTAAGGATTTCATTGCCATCATAAAGAACCTTATGAGCATTTCTAGCCTTTTTAATAACCTCTGGATTTGGTTCCTCAATAAGGGTAATGCTATGCTTATCGCTTAAGACTCTATGCTTAGTGATCATGTGAGCAGTCTGAATGGTGTTCCCTTGTATGTACAACTTGTTTTCAAGTTTGTTTTTCAAAGTTTTCAGATTAGAAAAATCTTTCAAGATTTTTGATTCCTTTGTATTAAATTCTTGCTTGAGCATTTTCATATTTTCTTGAAGTTCTTGTTTTTGTTTAGCAGTTTTAGAAAGCTTTTCTTGCAAGGAATTTAACTCTTGTTTTAATACTTCTTCTAAAAAATTACTTTTTCTAATGATTGTACGCACTTGGTCATCCATTTCCTGCTCACGAGTGGTCAACTCAAATTTTGCACATTGTTCATAAATAGCAACACGTTCTTTATAGGCATTTAGTTCAGAAATTACAGAATCATCAGGGGCACATGCAGTGTATTCATCAAAGATATAGTCATTGTTGACTGCTAAAGATGCATCACTTGGTACAACTTTACTTTCACTTTGTTTCACATATTGATCATATGGGACAACATTGATATTACCCATATTTTCAATATTTGATTCAATAGTTTCAGTTAATTGTACTTTGTCATGCATCTTTTGCACATCAGCATCATCGTATAGTTTTAATACCTCTGAGATAAGTTTGTCTTTGGATGGGCCAGCTTGTGGTGAAGATGAGACCTTGGGAGAAACCATTGGAGAAATGCTAGCCATAAAAATTGTGTGTGCAGTAGGTCCATCATCCACATCAGAGTCGTATGCATCACAATCAGCGACTTGAAAGGCATTTTGATGATTGTGACCTATTTCCTGAACAGGCTGCTCATCCACGTCAGCATCATAGGTCTTGTCGTTGCCCTCAGCAAGAAACAACAACTCCTCTTCATCCAAAACAGCACCATTATCTTGAGCTTGTACAAGCAGCATCTTATCTCTGAAGTAATCAGCATTCTGTGGACATTTTGGAGATGTGCAGTTCCTTGCAATGTGTCCCTCACCACCACAGTTGTAGCATTTGATCGGCTTAGCTTGACCTTGATTACCATTCCTTCCTCGATTCTGATTACCAACATAACCTCTACCCGCTCCACCTCTTCCCTGATCATACTGTCTTTCCTGAACTGGTTGCACTACGATCCTCCCATCTTTAACAGTAGCTTGATTGTGTGGGTTAGATGCTGTTCTGAGGTTGTTGTTGGTTTGTGGGAGAGAATTCATGTTTTGACTAATCAGAAGAGCTAGTTGATTAATGATGTTACCCACGTGTGCATCAGCATCAGCTTGTTTGAACATAGGATCGGGAATGAGTTTGTGATTACCATTACCCATGGGTATGACTTGTGAGGCTTTGGTTGTGATTCCGATGTTTGAGTAGAAGGCAGTTGAGTCATTAGATGAGCTTGTCTCTCCCTGGTTGGTTTTGAACTGATTAAGAATCATCTTTTCAAACATGGCATGTCTCTCATTCTGAAGAAGGAAGGCATAGAGTTGCTCATAATTCGTATTCTTCAATCCTTTAGTGAGCTTTACAGAAGTAACAAACTTGTGCCATTCGGGATTCATGTTGTTCACAAATTTTGAGTTCAGCTGAATGTTAGGCATAGTCATTCTGATGTTCCTCATATCATTCACCAGCTTATGAAATCTCACATAGTACTCATAGACACTCTCATCTGGTTTCATCTTGAAGTGTTCAAATTCGTCATAGAGTTGTGATTCTCTGTCTTCCATAGTTAATTCAGAACCTAAGAGAAGCATCTTGACATTATCCCATACTGCCTTTGCATCGGTGTTGTGATTGATCAGCTTGTAGATGTCTTTAGGAAGACCTTGAAGAACAATGTTAGAAGCCCTGATATCAGCATCGAATCTCTTTTTCTCCTTATCATCAAGCTCATCATACATTTTTGGTCTGTCCATTCCGTAAATCAGAGTTCCATCTTCAGCAGTATCAAGTACATCTCTAGTCGTCTCAACCCGATACGGTCCTTCATCAATGGATTTGAGAATGTTGACTCCATTTTCCTTTCCAAGACAGTACAATCTAATTCGTTGAGCCCAAGAGTCGTAGTCAGTTCTGTCAAGCATGGGTGGACGAGTATCTGAACCAGCTGCTTGATCCTCGGCAACAGTGGAGATGATAGTAGGAACGTTTGTAGACATGTTTCAAGCTCTACAGGATTTTACAATTCTTTGATTAAACCGGGAAATTGATTCTTTCACGGGATTTTACTAAACCAAAAGAACAACCGTAAGAATGTAACACGAAGAAGAAAAAGGTCTAAATGAACAAGTCGCTAAACACACAACTCGCATAAGCAGTCAACTCGCAACACACTCAAGTCGCCTAATTAATCAAGTCGCTAAATAGCCAACTCGCTTTAGTCTCAACTCGCAACACAAACAACTCGCTTGAACACTAAGTCGCTTAAGTTAACTCGCTGACGTTACAACTCGCTAAGTAGCAGGTCGCTTAAGATCTCAAGTCGCTTAAAGAAACAACTCGCTTAGAACCCAAGTCGCATAAATATCAACTCGCTAAACAGCTAAGTCGCATGTACCAACTCGCATCAAATAACAAAGCAACTCGCTTTGAAGAAACACAAGTCCGAGACTCAACTCGCTTAGTCCTTTTTACACAAATAACCACTTTATCAATCCAAAACAACCAAACCACAATGAATTAAGCCTTCCAATTCAAAACATAAACACTTATGATGATCCTAAACACAAAAGTACAAGAAAAATTCAAACTTTACCACTAGAATTTGTTCAAATGAATCAACCTCTCCTAAACCCTTAATACACCAAAACCCTTATGAAATCCACCAAAACAAAGAGCATGAAAGATGAGTGATTAAACCATGTCTCTTGATACCAATTGTAGGATATTGGATTTCACAAACACTCTAAACCATGATCAAAGTAGGCGTATAAGTATGTTAGAGAGAGAAAGTTCTAGTGAGAGAAAGGAAGAGATTTGGGAACTATAGTGAGAGAAAGAAAATATTATTATGAGCTCCAACTCTCTACCTTGGGAGGTAGAGAGTATATATAGTCTTACATAAAACGCCACACAACGGGTTGTGGATCAGGCATACAGTGGGTAAAGACCCGTCCGTCCTCCACGATGTTACTTAACTAAATACTACTTAACTAAAAATAACTATGACTACGAGCTTTCTAACGATTACATATACTTGAGGTGACCGACTCTTTAATATTTGGAATTTCTAATTCCTAACATTTCTTCTTTAAACCTCCTTACGAAATATTCCGTTAGCTCTCCATCCCTTTGCTTGATATGATGAAGTTCCATAGGATCTTTGATTCATTTCTTTTATTGTAGGAAGTTAGTCAAGAAGGATTCCTTTAGTTTATCATAGCTATCTATCGACTCGGGAGGGAGGTCGTCAAACCAGACCCTAGCGGATCTAGTTAGTGTAGAGTTGAACATGTGACACCACGTTGTCATGGCCCATCGCTCCACCTTTGCTGCTACCTGGAAGATTTTGAGATGATCCTCGGGGTCTCTGCTCCCATCATATGTTTTTACGTTGGTTGGCATCCGCATTTTCATGGGCATTTCGAAGTAGCAAATACGTGGAGTGAACGGATCAGTCTCCTTGCGAACCCAGGGTCTAGCCATGTCACAGTCATTGTTGTCATTTAACGTCTGCTTTTTGACTTCAGACCCACGGTAGCCGCTTCCATGAAGTCCATCACTTGAACAGTTATTCGCCTTCCACGTCCGAGTTTTTTCGATTTTGTGCCTTCCCAATCCTGATCCTACCGGTTGTGATTAGGAATCTCTATGGTCGCCCTTCTCTTTTCTTCCGGTACTGTGGCGGACTTGCTACCTGCGTTCTTTGGGATATACGGAAGTATTTTCCTCCTTGTCTCCGAGTCGGTGGAACACGCTTTTGCGCAGCCTTTCGAACACCGTTTCCCTTTCGTCTTCTTTCCCTTTGGGTGACGTAGATTGGGTGTGTCTTAGGCCGCCACCACTTCGCGTGTTCTGCCTCTTTGCTGCCTCAAGCTGTTTCCGTAAATCTTCCCTTGGTATTTCCGCTCTAAGGTGATGTTGGGCTTCACGGTAATCCTTCCGGATTTTTGCCGCCTTGGCTCTTTTTTATCGTTTCTGAAATTTCTCCATCCCAATAGGCAAGATCTTGTCAAAATATTTATCATAATACTTCCGAAGGGCTGCGTCGGACGCGGGTCCCTCAAGGTCCGTCGAGACCGTGTGGTTCTCTCTTTCTACCATACTCCGCAACGTAGATATGAAGGCAGGAGTTGGTCCAAATCGAGTGCTCATGGTGAGTATTTTCTGGAATGCAGTTGTGTACTGGGTTCCACGGATGGCGCCAACTTGTTAGTACAATTTGTCCGACTGGTTATAATGGATCAGAACGTAGCTTGTCGGACTGGGCCAACAGGCCTTTGATAGGCTAATCTTGTACTAATCCAAGTAATTTAAATGAGATCCCTGCACAACAAGAGCAAACCGTTAGTATTACCATGGGGACGGACCCCACGATTAGACTCCGGCGTGAGAGTAATGATGCAGGTTTTACTGACCAGGTCGTAATATTTATAGTGTCTCGCTGTACCTATGGTCTACCCTAGTGCACTAATGGGCAGTGTACCCGGTCACGTGTAATGTAGTAAATGGTAAAGCTGAGGTCGTCCCAAGAGCTATGTGTGTTGGATTATTGCTAAGTCTAATTGTCACAGAATAATAATGGTTTCGATAGGGATTTAATTAATTAAACTACTAATGCAGAATAAAATAAAAGCAGATAAATGGATAAAGGGAAATATGTAGAGGAACAGTGGTTAAGGGGTGACTCATCATTACTAACATGTCACGGTGAAGTGGACAAAATCAATGATACATGACCAAATCCACGGCCAAGACACCAAAGATTGCTCGCTGCATCACCTAGACATGCTTTATGACTAAAGGGTAGGATAAGACATGGGATATATAATTGGTGTAAAATGAAAAACAAACAGGTAGTCTAAATCTATGACCAAGTCATCACCACTTACCGTCCGCCCAAAGTTCAAGATTAGAAGTCTAGAAACTGGATCATGAAATGCAAGGTAGATGTGTCATTAGAGGACGTCGTGATGGGCACACTACCTTTTCTTCTTCTGTTGGCATAACTACCAATTCCAATCTTCAAATGTGACCGAGGTGGCCTCCTCGATACTAATCAATAAAGCTCATACTATAGTGCTTATAACATCGCACTTTTCAATACCATAACTCAATCAACTCTTTTTTTTCTTAACATAATAACATAACATCCCCCACTTGAGATGAATAATGGGAATTCGGGGGGTCTTCAATGATCTTCATAAATGTTGTCGATGAAAGTGTGATTTCCAAACCTTTCCACTCGAACCTTGAACATAGGCAAATGATGACTTCCCAATCACAAATAAAGACTACAGGGTAGGCTAAGGTGTATAGGTGTAACGAAACAATATATTGGGTTGACAAAATAAAAGGAATGGCTCAGAAGGGTGTATCTAGGGGTATCTTGCACTAAAGGTGATAGGCTGTTTGGGTGATAATCCTAAAATATTTCCTTTTAAAACTGAAAAGTCCAAATACATCGAGCTAACTCAACATACCTCGTCTATGGTCTCGAAATGATGCAAAGGCCAAGTTCTAAAGTTTACAAGCTACCGGCACACTCATAATTTGGTGGATTTGGGGTAAAATATTGGAAACAGATAAGCCAAATCTCACCATGTAATGTCAAGGGTTGTATGTGCTCGGCTAAGGTCTAATCTAGTTAGGTTAGGAAAAACATGTCAAAATTTTAAAAATGGCATAATTTTTCAAAATAAACTTGAAAAATGAGAGCGAAATAAAGTTCAAGAGATAATTCTACTCTCGTCCCCCCACTTGAATAGTACAAAGTCCCTATTGTACTAGGCATTAAAACAAAGGTGAAGAGAAAGGTAGAATTAGAGTGAGAACTTCCCTGAAATTTGATCCATAAAGAAGAAGGCCCACGAAAAAGAACCGTGCCTTCATTTAAGCGTCATGACAAACTTCAATCCCTGAAATCACAATATCGACAAGCATAATTCTAAAAAGAAAAAATGAAAAAAAAAATAAAAAACAAACCTAACTCCCTTTCGTAGGAATCACGGTTGCATTTAGCCTATGCAACAAGCCTTTTAAACCACTTGGTGTCCCAAGTGGACGAGTGAAGTCTCGTGAGGGTTTACAGGGAACACACCCACAAAGTTCATTTAAAAACTAATACAAGGTTACTGTGTTTAAAAAGAAAGAATTAAAGCAGAGGAAAGTTACGTCGTAACTTCTATGAGGGAGTTACACCATAACTGGCAAAACCTGGTATGAGTTGTAAAGCGAGTAGTTACGGCATAACCACTAAGATGGTATTACGTCGTAATTGTAATGCGTCAAGAATTTTGCTGCTAGAATGTTGGTTACGGCGTAATCACCAAGATGAGTTACGTCGTAACTCTGTTCAGATCAGCAATTGCAGCAGCAATTAGTTCCTCGTTTCCTTCAAAAATAGTTAGAAAACACAAAACACAACAGAAAGGAAATAAAAACATAAGAAATCGATAATTCAGGTTGTCTCCCGAAAGAGCACTTTTCTTTATTAACGAGTCTTTAAGTTAGACTCAGAGCCGCGGGGCTTCTTTGGGGGCCTTTGGGCTTGCCCCACTTCTTCTATATCTTTCATCAAATTATGCCTCATCCATGCAACATTCGAGGCAGTTCGGAGGTATTCATTGGTTTTGATTTTTCAGACTTTACAAAATTTCTCTTCCGGTCCCAGGTGGTAGCGAGTGAATTCATATTTTTTGACAATAATTGGAGGTGGTCTTTTGTAGGGATTCTCTAGGAGTTTGCACCTCCTTTGTTTGTAAGCTTCGTCATCAGGATCAGTGAACTCCTCATTTCCTTGCAACTCAAGGTAATCTAGGATCCCTTCAGTATCATCATCATCAGAAGCTGTGTCCTTGAACCATTCTTCATCGAGCAGATTCTCCACTAGAACACGCTTGCATTCTTCTTTATCATTAGTAACCAACTCTTTGTCATTTTCAATTGTTATTTCACTAGTGTTGTTGAGACTTTCGTTGTTTGAATTTTCTCGATCCATGTATTCCTTCCAAATCTTCTCTTTGGTTAATGTGTCCACATGTCCATACTTAATCTTCACCCAACTATCGAATCCTAGGTTGTCCAGCCAAGGCAAACTCGTTCTCTCCTCATCATTGGTCGAAGACCAAAAGAATTCATTTTTTCCTATTCTTCTAGAGCTGCTTCCCCGGTTACACATATCATCATACGGGTTGCATGATGCCCAGAGAATTTCCCCAGGAGATTTTACTCTTTAGCACCAGTGACTGCGTAATTTCTTGTTGTCAGTTTCACTAAAATGCTTATCTGTGCAGTTTATATCATTATTAGCCTCTTCCTTTTTCTGAATGTGCTCTTCGTAATCAATTTTTAGCTTCTTAAGAAGATTTGGATCGATCTTGGCATCCCCGAATTGAATTGCGTACCAGTCTTTAAATGCTAAATCATCGAATTTTATACAATGTCTTTCACGCTCATGAGGGCATGTCCGCTCTTCCTTTCTTTCATTGTCTCTGCAATTACAATACTCGTGGAAGGGGCTGCATGTAGGCCACGCTCTTATGGTCTCCTCATCGGTTATGATGACAGGAGCACACCAGTGAGTTATAAGTGGCTCTTATTCATCTTCAAAGGAGAGTTTTTCAAATCTTTCATCATCAGTGTAAGCAGTCTATAAAAACTTGTTATTCTTGATTCTCTCTTTGCCAGTACCTCTATCACAAGTTTCGTTTTTAGGATCATATGAAGCCCATAGGTCAAACGAGTCCCCCTTAGTTACTGGTATAGCCTTGCACCAGTAATATCTTTTTTTAGATGGTGATAAAGGAAATAGGTTAATATCGTGGGACCATTCACTAGTTTTCTGACTCTCTGATTCACCTATATCAAGGAAGCTGTCTGCCCATGTATCCCAGCGTAATTCGTTAGAGTAGATTTCCTCAGTATTCTTCACAACCCCATTGTTGCTGTCAAACACATAGTTACGCCGTAACTCATTAGGCAGGTTACGGCGTAACTCAGATCTGTTGACAAAATCATCCCCTAAATCCGTATCATTGACCTGAACCTTCGAGTTATCATTAGAAAAAATCACCTTACATTCCATAGCTGGTTTATATCCTTCAGTTTTATCGTTATTCCGCCTTACTTTTTCATTGAGCTTCATCACCATGGATACTAGGTTTTCAGAGTTGTGTCGTGCTTGGAAAGGTTTTTGTCAGTGTTTTTCTGGAATTCTTTCAACCACTCATCTTGCTCCTTTTGTCTTTGGGCTGAATTTTCCAGGAACTTATTAATTGTTTCTTCAAGACTGGGCTTTCTTTCTCCATAAGGTCCATGGTTGTAATTTCTAAGATAATCATTTCGATTATCTCCGTAAAATGGCTGATTTTCTCCATACTTAGCTTCTTCAATATTCTTTTCGTCCACATGAGGACAATTTTTTGTAAGATGTCCTCCTCCATAGATTTCACAACCTACTTAGATGGCATGAATGGTTTCTCTGACTTTCAGCATATCTCGACTGAGATTTTCAATTTTATTAGCTATTGCTGCAATTCCGTAAAAACTTCCGGCCTTGGTTTCTTTTACTCCCACCATCATGCCATTTTTTAGAGTGGTCCACCATTTTTTGAATGGCTTCAATTGCAGTGGTAGGAGTCATATTTGGGATAGGTCCTTGATAGTCCAACATTTGCCTTGTAGTTACGTTAATTCCTTTGTAGAACATATTGACCTTCTGCTGGTTATTCAGATCATTGGTAGGACACTTAAAAAGAAGATCGTTGTATCTGTCCCAAGCTTGATACAATGTTTCATCGTCTTCTTGTTTGAAATTATTGATCTCCAAAAGCTGGCTAGAAACCTTCGATGGCGGGCAATATCTTTGGATAAAGTGTTTCTTTAGTAATGCCCAAGTATTAACTGCCCCGACGGGCAATCTTTCGATCCATCTTCTGGCTGCTCCAGTAAGAGTCATTGGGAATACCCCTAGCATAATAGCATCATGAGACACGCCCGGAATGTTTAAAAGGCTAGCGATGTATAGGACATTTTCAACGTGCTCATATGCGTCTTCGTCCATGTTTCCTAAAAAAGGGTTACCGCGAAGCTCCCTCATAAATTGGTCTTTAATTTCAAAATGAACATCCGCTCCGATTGCCGGCCTTACGAGACCCGGCCCTTATTCCGCTCTTGTCAACTCCAAGTATTCCTCAAGAGTGAGGTCATCGATGTTAACAACTTCCATGGTACCTAAAAACTTGAAATATGATCGTGAGAAAAGTTTAAAAACGAAATGAAAGACTTAATATCAATCCTAATATAACTCCCTAGCAACGGCGCCAAAAACTTGATGCAGGTTTTACTGACCAGGCCTTAATATTTAAAGTGTCTTGCTATACATATGGTCTACCCTAGTGCACTAATGGACAGTGTACCTGGTCGCGTGTAGTGTAGTAAATGGTAAAGCCGAGGTCGTCTCAAGAGCTATGTGTGTTGGATTATTACAAAGTCTAATTGTCACAAAATATTAATGGTTGCGATAGGGATTTAAGTAATTAACCTACTAATGCAGAATAAAATAAAAGCATATAAATGGATAAAGGGAAATCAGTAGAGGAATAGTGGTGCTAACCTAGTCAATCTTCCTAGCTAGTTATGTCTACGTCTACCTGCTTCCAATTACTTCAGGTGGGGTCAAATTCGAGAGGACAGCATTTGGTCAATTCACCCTAACCTATCAACAAAGATGCCACCACAGGAGAAATCAGGTGCACCGTCATAGGTTCTGTTTTTCCTGGTCCCCTAAGCCAAGTCATTAAGTACCGCTACATGCTAAATTCAAAATAGTGAGTGCCCGGCCGTTAGGAACTCAGAAACTACACCCCGCCAATTATTAAGTTCATCCAAACTGTTAGGAATTAGAAATTCTAGGTATTAAAGAGTTGGTCACCTCAAGAATATGTAATCGTTAGATAGCTCGTAGTCGTAGTTATTTTATGTTAAGTAGTATTTAGTTTAGTAACACCGTGGAGGACGGACGGGTCTTTACCCACTGTATGCCTGATCCATAGCCCGTTGGTGGCGTTTATTTGTAAGAAACTATAAATACCCTCTACCTCCCAAGGTAGAGTGTTGGAGCTTCAATACCATTTTTCTTTGTTTCACATAGTTCCCAACTCTCTTCCTTTCTCTCACTAGAACTTTCTCTCTCTAAACTCTAGTTAATGCCCCATATGACTATGGTTTAAAGTGTTTGTGAAATCTTATATCTAACAATTGGTATCAGAGCCATGGTTTGATCACTCATCTTTCATGCTTTTTGTTTTGGTGGATTTCATAAGGTTTTTGGGGTATTAAAGGTTTAGGAGAGTTTGATTCATTTAGACAAATTCTAGTGTTAATGTTTGAATTTTGCTAGTACTTTTGTGTTTAGGATCATCATATGTGTTTATATTTTGAATTGGAAGGCTTAAATCATTGTGGTTTGGTTGTTTTTGATTGATAAAGTGGTTATTTTCTAAGTTTGTACGAAGCGAGTTGAGTCTCGGTAAGTTTGTTCTTCAAAGCGAGTTGCTTTGTTATTGGATGCGAGTTGGTACATGCGACTTGGCTGTTTAGCTAGTTGATTTTTATGCGACTTGGGTTCTAAGCGAGTTGTTTATTTAAGCGACTTGATATCTAAAGTGACTTAGCTATTAAGCGAGTTGTAAAGCTAGCTAGTTAATTTAAGCGACTTGGTGTTCAAGCGAGTTGATTGTGTTGCGAGTTGATACTAAAGTGATTTGGCTATTTAGCGACTTGATTTATTAAGCGTGTTGACAGTGTTGCGAGTTGATGCTAATGCGACTTGGCTATTTAGCGAGTTGATACATTATGCGAGTTGTCTCCTTGAGCGAGTTGGGTGTTTAGCGAGTTTATAACTAAGCGAGTTGTGTGTTTTACTACTTGTCTAATTTTAGGCTTGTTACTTCTTCGTGATACGTTCTTACGGTTGTTCTTTTGATTTAGTAAAATCCCGTGAAAGAATCAATTTCCCTGTTTAATCAAAGAATTGTAAAATCCCGTAGAAATTGTAATCATGGCAAACATCGTTCCTACTATTGTTTCTTCTGTAGCTGAGGACGTTCAAGCAGCAGGGTCAGATACTCGTCCACCTATGCTTGACAGAACTGACTACGACTCTTGGGCTCAAAGAATCAGATTGTACTGTCTTGGAATGGAAAATGGGGTCAACATTCTCAAATCGATTGATGAAGGACCATATAGAGTTGAGACTACTAGAGACATAATTGATACAGCTGAAGATGGTACATTGATTTATGGAATGGACAGACCAAAGATGTATGATGAGCTCGATGATAAGGAGAAGAAGAGATTTGATGCAGATATCAGGGCTTCTAACATCATATAGCAAGGTCTTCCAAAAGACATCTATAAGCTTATCAATCACAACACTGAAGCAAAGGCTGTATGGGATATTGTCAAGATGCTTCTCTCTGGCTCTGAATTAACCATGGAAGACAGAGAATCACAACTCTATGATAAGTTTGAGCACTTCAAGATGAAACCAGATGAGAGTGTCTATGAGTACTACGTGAGATTCCACAAGCTTGTTAATGACATGAGGAACATCAGAATGACTATGCCAAACATTCAGTTGAACTCAAAGTTTGTAAACAACATGAATCCCGAATGGCACAAGTTTGTCACATCTGTGAAGCTCACTAAAGGACTGAAGAACACAAACTATGAGCAACTGTATGCCTTTCTTCTCCAGAATGAAAGACATGCTAAGTTTGAAAAAAAGATTCTTGATCAGTTCAAAACAAATCCAGGAGAAACAAGCTCATCAAATGATTCAACTGCCTTCTACTCAAACATTGGGATTACCACTAAAGCTTCACAAGTTATACCCATCGGTGATGGCAATCACAAACTCATCCCTGATCCAAGATTTAAACAAGCTGATGTTGATGCAGCCATGGGACACTTCATTTCTCAACTGGTACTTATGGTTAAACAAAACTTGACTCTCAGTCCACATACCAACCGTCTTCACACCAACAATGAAATCAGAACTGCTTCCAATCTTCACAATCATGCTCTAGTCAGAAATGGAAAAGTTATGGTGCAGCCAGTTCAAGAAAAATAGTATGAACAAGGAAGAGGTGGAGTCGGTAGAGAATATGTGGCAAATCAGATTAGGGGAAGGACTGGAAATCAAGGACAAGCAAAGCCAGTCAAATGCTACAACTGTGGTGGTGAGGGACACATTGCTAGAAACTGCACATCTCCAAAACGTCCACTAAATGCAGAATACTTGAGGGATAAGATGTTGCTAGTGCAAGCTCAGGACAATGGTGCTGTTTTGGATGAAGAGGAGTTGTTGTTTCTCACTGAGGGCAATGCCATGACCTATGATGCAGATGTTGATGAGCAGCCTATTCAGGAGATAGGTCATAATCATCAGAATGCCTTTCAAGTAGCTGACTGTGATGCATACAACTCTGATGTTGATGATGGACCTACTGCACAAACAATCTTCATGGCTAGCATATCTCCAATGGTCTCTCCTAAGGTCTCTTCTTCACCACAAGCTGGACCATCCAAAGACAAAATCATCTCAGAGGTATTAAAATTATATGATGAAGTTGATGTGCAAAAGATACATAATGAAATACAATCAACTGAAATCATTGAGTCAGATATTGAAAATATGGGTAATATCAATGTTGTCCCATATGATCAATAAGTGAAACAAAGTGAAAGTGTGATTGTATCAAGTGATGTATCTCCTGCAGTCAATGATGATTATGTCTGTGATGAATACACTGCATGTGCCCCTGATGATTCCGTTATCTCTGAACTTAATGCCTATAAAGAAAGAGTTGCTATTTATGAACAACGTGCTAAGTTTGAGTTAAACAATCGTGAGCAGGAAATGGATGACCAAATGCATACAATCATTAGAAAAAGTAATTTTAGAGAAGAAGTGTTAAAACAAGAGTTAAATTCCTTACAAGAAAAGCTTTCAAAAACTGCTAAGCAAAAACAAGAACTTCAAGAAAATGGTAAAGTGCTTAAGCAGGAATTTCATGCCAAGGAATCAAAACTTTTGAATGATTTTTATAATCTAAAAACTTTGAAGAACAAGCTTGAAAATAAGTTGTACATACAAGGGAATACCATTCAGACTGCTCACATGGTCACTAAGCATAGAGTTTTAAGCGATAAGCATAGTGTTCCCATTATAGATAAACCCAACCCTGAGTACAGTAAGTTAGCTAAGGCGGCTCAAAATGTAATTTATGATGGCAATGAGATTCTTAAACCTAGACAGAAACCTAGATGCGCTGAGTGCTCTGAGGAAGATAGAATATTAGATGATGCATCTAGGGTGAAAATGAATAAGAAGCTAGAAGATCCTGAATGCAAAAACCATAACATCACGATCAAACCCCATGATTACAAGAAGGAAAAATTGATCTCCTTAAACAAATTTAAGCCTCAAACGTTATTAACACCTGAACAAGTTTTCTGGAAAAAGCATTTAGATAAGCTAAAAGCTGAAAATCTTGTTGAAACAAACCCTTCCCTTAGGAAAATGCCTACTGCGACTGTGTATCCTCCAAATACACTGATGCATTTAGTCCCTAGGACTATTGCCACTAAAAGCAAGACCTTAATCAGTCAATATGTTATTCTTCAACTATTTGTCGATTTTGAGAAAACTTGAAAGAAAAGGATCACACCCACTTGGATAACTAAAAGGGAAAGGGGTTTTGAGCAAACAAAAGAATGCTATCTAACTGAGGTCATGCCTTTCTTCAAACTACTAAAAGATCATTTTGAGAGTCTTAAAAAGGGGATAAGTTCAGATATTAAAGGAATGGAAAAGGAATTTGATGAAATGGTAGTTGAGGTTAGTGACTATGAGCGAGCATTAAAATATAATGAGATTGAGAGGAAGAACTTGCATACCTTGAATGAGAATCTTATTTCTGAATGTATTGCTCAAGATGTGTTTTACACTGTTACGAATTGCTCCATTAATGCTTCTCAATTTCATGAATTATCTGTTGCTCTGAAAGTCTCCCATGACCGTGTCATTGAGCTTGAAAAGATTAATTCAAAACTTAATGAGAAAATTGATCAGGATGATCACGATAATTTGGTAAAGCATCTTTCTAAACTAGAAGTTGAACATTTTGATTTACAACTAAAATATCAACATCTAAAAGAAAATGTTAAAACCTCAAATATCAAGACATCCTTGGATGCTCCTGAATTTGATGCAGTTTTTGAAATTAGCAAACGTGATGAACAGATTCGAGCTCATTGTAACACGATCAAAAAGTTGAAAGTCCAAATCTCTCAATTGAAGGGTGAAAAGAACAATGTGACTGGATCCCAAATGCCTCCTCCTTTAGATTCTCAGTACTCTCAAACTTTTCATCTTCAAAACTTGGTAAATGTCTTACAAAAGGAAAATGAGAGTTTTCTAGAAAAAAATGAAAAAGTTAAACGACACTTTAAAGAGTTATATGATTCAATGAAAGTCACTCGTGACCAAAACAACGAAAAAATAACGTCTTTACAAAAGGAAATTGAAAATCTGAGAAGTCAGGAAACTGGGAAACTGCCACTTGTTTTTAATAAGAATGTTGTTTCAAAGTCACCCTTAGACTGCAAATACACTGTGATAGTTAAATATATTCCTCCTCATCGTAGGAATAATGAACCTGCGTTTCATGACTATTGTGCTCACTTTAAGGATAGTCTAGAATGTCTCCGTGAGATTGTTGAAGAGGATTTCATTAATAAACCTCTTGATAGAGAAATTAGGTTTGCTTGCCTCCAGGACAAACGATATTAAGAGCTGCTTGAATGTGTAATTGCAACATGTCCAAAATCCTTAGGTGCAAAAGGCAAAGTTGTGATGCCGTGTTCTATGCCTAGTGCCAAGCATGAAATCCGTTATATGCCAAGCCTTAAGAAAGTAAACACTAATGTGCCTTCAAGTAGTTCAGATTCCAGACATGTTAGTGTTAAGATAGTAAATTTTAGGGTGCCTGCAAATAGCTCAAATCACAGTCTTAAGAAAGTAAGCATTAATTTACCTTCTAGTAGTTCAGATCCGTGCACATCAAGTTCAGGAATGCAAAAATTAGATCAACGAACTAATGTTCCCATTCCCTCTACAGGAGTAATCAGTGACATTAAAGCAAGCAGGTCAAAGTCTCAAGACAATACAAGGAATAATAGGACCTTGCAAGCTAAGAATGTGCATTGGAAGAGAGTAGAAGTCCAATCTAGGAACTTTAAGTTTGAGTCGAATAAAACGAATCGTGTTGATTCTAGTATTTGCCATAGGCGTACTGTAATTAATTTGAATTTTGATACAATTTGCAAACCTTGTAATATGTCTGCTTGAATTCTGTTGCTAATCATGAATGTGGTGTGAATGCTTTGTCTAATGCTGTCAAATGCCCAGTTAAAATTTTTAATGCTAATAATCGTGCAAAGAAGGCTAAAAGGCAAAGACGAAATATTGTTAGAAAACAGTGGAAACCCACAGGAAGAACATTTATAAAGATAGGTTATTATTGGATACCTTTTGGCCATAAGAATAATCAATTTTGTCCTCAAACTGCTAAGACTATGCCCACTAGAAAATGGATGCCTACTGGTAGAACTATTCCCTTAAGAAGTGAACATAGTTTGAATAGGTCAAATACAGACACCAGCACTGCATCTATTCCCAATGATTCCATTGCTTCTACTTCTGATAATGATGTTTCTATTTCGGATGTGGGTGTTCCAATTACTGTAACTAACCATGTGGAATCCATTCTTGCATGGGGATCCCAATTATCCAGTTATCCATTCTTGTCTGTGTTCAACTGCAGATCGTTCAAATCGTTCTGTGGTACTTGGACTCAGGCTGTTCCAAGCATATGACTGGAGACCGGTCGCGGCTCATGAACTTCGTGAGCAAATTCATCGGGACAATTAGATTCGGGAATGATCATTTCGGTGCAATTAAGGGTTATGGAGATTATGTTGTTGGTAAAAGTGTTATCTCCAGGTTATATTATGTGGAAAATCTTGGTCATAACCTGTTCTCTGTTGGTCAATTCTGCGATTCTAATCTAGAAGTAGCCTTCAGAAAACATACCTGTTTCGTTAGAAAACTTGATGGTAAGGAACTTTTAAGAGGTTCACATGGTTCAAATCTATACACCATCTCTATTGAAGATATGATGAAGTCTTCCCCAATTTGCTTGTTGTCAAAGGCTTCTAAAACAAAGTCATGGTTATGGCATCGTCGTCTCAATCACTTGAACTTCGGCACCATCAATGATCTCTCCAGAAAGGACTTAGTTGAAGGTCTACCTAGACTTAAGTATGAAAAGGATCATCTTTGTTCAGCATGCCAATTGGGAAAAAGCAAGAAGTATGCCCATAAACCCAAACCTACAAACTCAGTCACAGAAGTTCTCCATACAATTCACATGGACTTATGTAGACCCATGAGAGTGCAGAATATCTTTGGGAAGAAATATATGTTAGTTGTGGTTGATGATTTCTCTAGATTCACCTGGGTAAAGTTCTTAAAGAAAAAGGATGAAACTCCAGATATCATCATCAAACTCATCAAACAGCTGCAGGTTCGTCTTAACAAAACGGTCAGAATCATTAGAACAGACAATGGAACTGAGTTTGTTAACAAATAACTTGGTGAGTTTTATGAAAGTATTGGAATCAGTCATCAAAGAAGTGTTCCTCGAACTCCTCAACAGAACGGTGTAGTTGAAAGACGAAATCGAACTCTTGTGGTAGCCGCAAGGACTATGCTGATTTACTCAAAAGTTCCAATGTTTCTCTGGGGTGAAGCCATCGCCACTGCATGCTATACCCAAAATCGATCCCTGATTCACACTGCTCATGGAAAAACTCCATATGAACTTGTCCACAACAGAAAACCTGATCTTTCATTTTTTCGTGTGTTCGGTGCTTTATGTTATCCAACTAATGATAGTCAAGATTTAGGAAAATTGAGAGCTAAAGCGGACATTGGAGTTTTTGTAGGCTATGCACCTAACAGTAAAGGTTACTGAATCTACAACAAGAGAACCCGAAATATCATGGAAACAATTCACGTCACGTTTGATGAGTTGACCGGTCAAATAGCTCCTGGACAATCTAGTTCAGGACCCGCACTTCAAAGCAGTCCTATTGGTTCATCTCTTGTACCAAACTCCTCATCAGCAACTCCATATGTACCTCCCTCAGAAGATGATTTAAAAAAACTGTTTGATCCAATGTTTGATGAACAATTTGAGCCAAGCAACAATGATATGACAATTCAATCAACAGAGGCTGCTTCTATCCCTGTCAATGAAATTAACCCTTCAACTTCTATGTCATTAAGCCAAGAAGCGCCTGCTGCTGACCAATCTGTTTCATCAACAAATCTTCAATCATCAAGTGTACATCATGGAAATGCTTCTAATTCACAGGATGAAGTCAATCCCTTTGCTACTCCCGAAGATGCTCCATTTGAAAACATATTTGCTCCTGAATCATCATCAGAACCATCTACTTTAGGAGACATCGACTCTGCTACTTCAGTTCCTCAACAACTGTCACATGAATACCTCAGAAAATGGACTCACGATCATCCATTGGACAACATCATTGGAAATCCCTCTCGTCAAGTATCCACATGGAAACAACTTGCAACCGATGCCTTATGGTGCTTCTTCAACTCCGTACTCTCTAAGATCGAACCAAAAGATGTTAAATCCGCCATGAATGAAGACAGCTGGTTCAATGCCATGCAAGAAGAAATTCATGAGTTTGATCGACTTGATGCATGGGAATTAGTACCTGCTCCAGATTGTGCTATGATCATTGCTCTAAAATGGATCTTCAAAGTGAAACTTGATGAGCATGGTGATGTGTTAAAGAACAAGGCTCGATTGGTTGCTAAAGGATACCGTCAAGAGGAGGGTATTGACTTTGAAGAATCTTTTGCTCCAGTTGCTTGAATTGAGGCAATCAGAATATTTTTGGCTAATGCTGCAAGTAAGAACATGGTAGTCTATCAGATGGATGTAAAGACGGCATTTCTGAACGGAGATCTTAAAGAAGTCGTCTACGTCAGCCAACCTGAAGGCTTTGTGAATCCAGAGCATCCTACTCACGTTTATCATTTGAAGAAGGCTCTTTATGGTTTAAAGCAAGCTCCAAGGGCATGGAATGATACACTATCAAATTTTCTTCTATCTACCGGCTTCAGCAAAGGAGCAGTTGATCCAACATTGTTCACCAGGAAGTCAGGCAAACACTTAATTCACGTTTAAATCTATGTTGATGATATCATCTTTGCCTCGACTGACCCCAATGAGTGTGACCGTTTTTCAAAAGAAATGGGCTCTAAATTTCAAATGTCAATGATGGGACAAATGTCATTTTTCTTGGGATTACAAATTTCACAAAGTCCCGGAGGCATTTTCATAAATCAATCTAAATATGCAAATGAGATTTTAAAGAAATTTGGATTTGATTCTAGTGACCCTATTGACACTTCCATGATTGAGCGTACAAAACTGGATGAGGACCACTCAGGGATCATGGTAGACCAAACGAAATATCGTAGCATGATCGGATCCCTGATGTACCTCACAACCAGTAGACCTGATATTCTGTTAGAAACGAAGACCTTGATCGATCTTATGAGCACTCATGGATCGTTAGTTATACTTATGTAATCACAAGTACACTAAAAGAAAATCTCTATAACATGTATTCTTTAGCGGAATATAAATACATGTAATAACTAAGAACACTTTGATCCTCTATGGATCTTTTCATTAACTGAAACTAAGTGTTTTCTACCGTTGAAAGTTATTACTAATACAAACTATGAGGTTCCTTTTATAGACAAGGAACCCTAAAATATTTCTAGAAAATCGACTAAGCATGCAACTAAACATTTGTTTTAACCCATACATATTATGGGTAAACCCGAAACAATATTGAGCAGTACAATAATACCCATGCTAACCTCAGGCAGTTCAAGAATAAAGATGGGTTAGCATTTAAATAATACAGCGCATGCAAATGCTACATGGATTCACACCATCAGCAGAATCACGGAGACCGCTGCATTACTTCAGCAGATGCATGTCTTTGGCAGATTCAGCACTGCTTCAGCAGAATCCATAGGCAGTAATTTTAGCAGAATTAGCAGACTTGCGTAATTCCCAACAATCCTCCCCTAAACTGGAATTTGACTTGGTTAAGTTCCAGTTTCCTATGAGTACTCAATCGTATATCTTTAATACTTCATAACCAGAAGATTGAACTCGAACATCAGCAAAGAATCAGAAGAAGAACATCTCTATGATGACAAAGCTTTGAAACATCAGATCTTTGCAGCAACAAATGACAACATGTACATCAAAACATATTAGTTTTATACTATTCTCATCACATCCAGGTGTGTAAACTCCTGTGAGAGGTGAATCATTGAAAATAATAGATTTGATGTCTCTTTACAATAGCCATCACTACTAGAGTAGCCATATGTTTAAGTTCGAAAATTATGGTACACTGATAACCATCTGATTTATTGGCAAACCAGCAACCATATAAACGGATTTGATATGTCTTTACCTGTAGCCGTTTGCTCAGGACTAGTCAATTCTTAGAATTGGTGAATTGATAACCAAATATGGTATTCAGTTGCCTTTACCACAAGCCATATACATGTGGGCTAGCCAATTCTTGGATTCCAAAAAGGAATATACCATGGTGAATTGATGACCATACAACCCTTAGCAATTAAGCATGGGTGGTTGCAGACCCTATGATTTTGAGCAAATCATTACAGCTATCAACAGATTTGATGTGTCTTTACCAAAGTTGTACCCTTTGGACTAGCTAACTCTTTGATATACACAAGGTATATCTGGTGAGTTAATAACCATCAACTATATACAATAAACCTGCAAGAGAAAGTTAGTTTTTTTTTTCTTTTTTTTTTTTCTTTTTTAACTAAGAAACTAACAAACAAAACAAAGGATACAAACATTACAAACGAATGTAAATAAGACAAAAGACAATGTAGATTACCATATTCAAGATGAAGATGCAGGTTGTGTTTGCAGAAGTTGAGTTTTTATCAAACCAACCAATTGTTCAGCATATACCCTTTCATTCCCCACTGGATCTGGAGGAATTTCCAACTTCTGACTAAGCATTCTTTCCATAAGCCTCTTGGATAAGGGATAATTCTTCTCAGCAAACATACAGACTGTAATTCCTCCCTTAGTCTCCACCACATGCACACAGGGCAGAGGATAAAATCTCCAAGATTCAACCTGCCACAGATGAGAGTTCTTCCAAATAAAATATCCTTTACCCTCTAGGGTTTGAGAATCAAATAGAACATAAAGATCTCCCAATAAGAATAGCCCATGACCCTGTGGTGCATGATTATGGTAATGCTTAGTGACAAAAGTGTACAGAGTAAGTAAATCTACCCTGTCTACCAGATGGAATATTTCCTTCAAAAAGTTGAACTGCATTGATGATTTATCCAGTCGATGAATGACATTAAGCTCGTCATCTTTCAAAGTCCAATTTATCAGCTCATTTTGATATCCCTCAGGAAAATCAGCAGCAGACCCCTCTTTAATGAAGGTTGACTCAGCATCCTCTAGGTTCAAATTATTCTTAGATGCATGATCCCTTGCTTTTCTCACAGATCTTCTAAGAGGTGTGTGTCTTCTTTTGGCTATCCTCTTCATCCTCCTACCAGGTGCATAGATTTCCAAAGATGGAACATCTTCAGTTTCTTCATTAACATATGTAGTAGGACTTGAAGAAGTAGAAGAGGATTTAGGTGAGACACCATCACGAAGGGCATTCATTCTGTCAATCACCTTTCTTGCCTTTTTAGATTTGACAGTTGTTGTTTCAGCTTTTTTAACCAAACCACCTCCTTCTGTATCAACAGATGGAGTAGAAGCTTGTATATTAGGTGCTTCAGAGGAAATGGCAGACGGTTCAGCAGATGAGACCTTGTCAGTTGAGCTAGTAATCTCTGTAGTAGCTTCAGCAGATACATCAGAAGGTTCAGCAGAAGTAACCTGGTCATCTTCCCTAACTAAGGTATCTTCTTTTGCATCAGCATATGCCACAGTTGGGTTAGAGGAGGGCATAACTAGTGCATCAGGGGAAACAACTGATGGTTTAGAAAAAGGGACCTTGCCAGATGATAGAGAGGCTTCAGTAGTTGCTTTAGAAGTAACCATTGGAGAGATCATCTTTGGTGGAATATCATCAAAATTCTCCACAATCTCAATGAACTTGGGTCTTTTGGCCTTTGGTGCAACTTCATTCCCAGCAATCCTTTTCAAGCTGGAAAAAGGTGTTGAAGTAGAAGAAGAAGTCTTCATAATCAGATTGTACATGCGAAACAATTCTGAATCAGGTAAGGCCAACACTTGCTTCATTGTCAAACCACGGTTAAACAGAGAAGAACTCTGATTTTTAACCACAATCCTCATCTCTGCTTTCTTCTGAGCTTCAGTTAGAGGTCTCTCTCTCTTTGCCTTATTCTTTCGATTAATTAGGGCTTTCCTCTTGGTAGCTGCTTCATGTTTTAATTGTTGTCCTCGAGCCACCATTTGAGCCACAAAGGACTCACTATCGAAGTCTGCACCTAAGATACTCTGAGCAAGTGAAGGATTTGAAATAGCTTGCTGAGTATAAATATCCCAATGAGCATCAGGGATATGAGCACGCATTTCATCCAGTTCCCTTTGTCTCTCAGGAGGCAAAGTAGAAGAAGATTGTTCTTTGAGTGTTTTAGCGACTTCTTCACTTTTCCTCATCTCTGTAAACTCAACAACCCTGCTTTCTTGTTCTTGCCTTTCTTGTTCAGATACCAGATCTGGACCAAACTCATCTTCAGTCATTATACCTTTCTTTTTATTAGCAGACTCATGAACAACATCAACAGGAGGAGTATCACCAATTGGAACTTCAGAAGAAACATTTTGAGAGAGATCTTCAGTAGGGGTGGACAAGACATCAGCTGCAGGTTCCAAATTAAAGCTTCTTTCAGCATGGAATACTTCAGGATGATCTGCTGAATATGAAGGACCTGTTGGTTGTTGCATAATTGAAGTTTGGCCATATTCAGAAGAAACATCCTCCATTTGAACCTCAGCAGAAGCAACATGGTCAACACCTGGTTCCTTTGAAGCTTCAGTAGATCCTATATTCAAATAAGATCTTCTCCTTTTCCTCGTGAACAAAACTGGTTTCTTAAGCTTTGATGATTCAGCAACAACTGGCGAAGGAACACCTTTCTCTTGAGCAACATCAGCCAAGATATTAAGAGAACCAAACGGAGAGTCTTCTTGTTCCTTATCAGAAGAAACCACTAGCCTCCTTTTGGTATGGTGTTCAAGTTGTTCCTCTAAGCTCTTAACTTTATTCTGCAGTTCCTCAGTCTTATCACCAAGAGTAGACTTGGTCTCTGCAAGCTCCTTTTTGAGATCATTAACTTCAGCAGCATACATGTTCACTAGAGCATAAACAGATGTTAGTGTAATAGTGTCCTCAGCTCCACCATCTGATTGCTCAGTGGTAACTGGAACTTCATTGGACCTTTCAGGGGAATCAAGGTCATGCTTCAAATGAGGAGAACCTTCATTAAATGGTTCCCTGGGTGGACTAGGTGTGTTCAGGCTATTCATTTCAGGCTCAAATTTATCAACATTAGCATGAGTAGGTGGTGGACTAGGACTTGGTCTAGGTGAAGGTGTAGGTGGAGGTTGGTCAGGAGCAACATGAGATGCTTCAGCAGCAGTAGAGGGGCCCTCATCAATATTAACTGATGGATTGCCATCAGTAGCAACATTTGTAGAGGGTAGGATATTAGCAACAATCTCCTCATCAGCAGCCTCATTTCCTAGTGGCAACATGGCTGCTAGCAAGGGATGATGTGCCCCCTCATATTTAGTTCTCATTGAAGCAAAAAGTTTAGCAGTTAAAGCTCCTATGGGACAAAATTCTTAGGCTTGGGTGGTGATGTCTAAAATCATTTGCAAAAACCTAGGGTACATCAAAAATTTATGCTTTTTCCTATGAATATTTTCAACCATATTATCAAAAATAAACTTGGAAAAATTATAAGTTAACCCTTGAGAAGGACACACAATACCACATCCCAATTGGGTAGAGAATTGATCCCATGCTCCTGATTTGTTGCTTATACACTGAAGCAAAGTGTGAACCAAGAACTTCCACATCGGACAAAAATGATTTTTCAGCCACATGTCTGTCCTTGTACCTTGATAACCAACAGCTCTTAGCCCCTCAAGTATCACCACAGCATTAGAGTGGAAGACCCCATTCTCATCATCCAGACGGAGTTGTCTTCTTATCAATCCCTCTGTAACCACATGCACTCTTCCATCAATCGTAGCCACTATCTCTATTTCACTCCGAGTTTCAGCAGTTTCCCAGAACTGAGTAACCAAAGATTCATATACCACATTCGGCGAATGCATTAGAGCATAATGAATCTTTGATCGTTTCAAGAACTCCACCATCGGCACATACAACTCATCACCCTTTGCATTTCCCAGAAACACAACTTTGTTATGATCCCTTTTAAATTGAAGCGCCATGAGAAAAGTTGTGATTTTAGGGTTATGTTTCTCGTAACTGTAAGTGTTTTGAATGAAGAGGGAATTGTTTGAAGTGAAAATATGAGTAAAATGGTTTGGTAGAGGTTTGTCCAAAATATAGTCAAAAGTATCGGAACTTTTGGTTGACTATTGCTTACGTGTGTTGGATCGATATACTTTAATCAAACTAACTTAACTAGCTTGTTAAGGTTTAATAACCTCGGATAAATCCTAAGTTATTAACAAAGAAACACTGAGCAATCTTTATCAAGTACGCGGAATTTACTTAACAAAGCTAAGAAGAAAAACTTTATTATAAACTCTAAATCTGCTTATTATGCAGATACTTTAATACAACTCTAAGATAATCGAACTTTTCTCTAAAACACTAATTCGTAAACTCTAAAACTCTTTTTCTGAAATCGTACCTCTAATGCCAATCTAGGAGTCCTTTTATAGGCTCAAGGATATCCTAGTCGGTTTACAATTGATAACCTTGTACAACAAGTAATCTAAACATGGAATACAATACTTTCCATAAACGAATATAACAGTTTGTTTGTTCTAGCAGTACTTTGACTTCTTCATGCAGTACTTTGACTCTGTCTTTAGCAGTACTTTGACTCTTTGACTTCTTCCAGTACTTTGCAGCTTACAGTACTTTCATATCTTCAGTACTTTGATATCTTCAGCACTTTCATATCCCAACAATCCTCCCCTAACTTGAATTCTACTTGCTTGACTTCAAGTTCCTTTGTGAATATATCTTTAACAGCTTCATCTTTAAAACGGATTGTTTCTTAGTCTTTAGATTGTATTTCTGTAATATCTGTGCTTAGTCAAAGTATCTCTTAGAATTGTTCTCTTCACAGCATCAATCAACAATCTCCATCTTTTCAGCAACACAGCAACATATGACAATTTGTACAGTAATTTAGTTTAAGTTGCATACTATTCTCATCACTTTTAAGTGAATCATTGAAAATTTAATGGATTTAGAACTCTTTACCAAAGCCATTATCTCTTGAGTAGCCAAATGTTTTGGTGTGTAAGACCATGGTACATTGATAACCATATGATTTTTAGCAAACCACCAGCTATCAACAGATTTGTTTAGTCTTTACCAAAAGTTGTACCCTTCTGGACTAGTTAGTTCTTTTATCTAATGGTGAACTAATTACCAATAATGGTTTTTCCACTGCCTTTACCACAAGCCAATTTCTTGTGGGCTAGCCAACTCTTCACATTACTGATATGGTGAGTTGATGACCATCCAACTTATTAGCAAGTTGTCAACTAAAAACGGATTTGATATATCTTTACCAGAGCCGTTTGCTCATGGATTAGTCAATCCTTTTGTAACCATGGTGGATTGATAACCTATTGATGTTATCATCACAAAAACCATTTATCCAACCTTTATTTCAAAAATATTTATTACTTAGCAAAAGGTTTCTTCTAAAAATCATTTAACTGGTTTAATTCAGCAAACAGTACTTTGATGAAAGTACTGTCTGATCAGCAGTACTTTGAATAGAAGTACTGATATATCAAAAAGTATTTATTCAAATAAAATTCATACCAGTTATAGATCATTCTCAGCAATAGTAGTCCAGTTTATAAACAGATTGATCACCATGCAAGCAGTTTCATTAGCCTCTTCTACTTCCAATCCATGTTCTAGCATCCTTCTCATGAGCTCAACTGTAAGAGGGTATCTTCTTTCTGCAAACATGTGAATCATTGTTCCATTCTCTAGCTCCAAAATATGAACTCCAGATTCTTCAAAGAATCTCCAGCAAACTATTTCCCAGTTTTCTTGATTCGTCCAGATATCATCAGTGCTTTCTTCTTCAGTTTCCCACATGGTTATGAGATCACCATGTAAAACCAATCCAATTCCTTCTAATGGATGATCTTCAAAATAAGCCTTCACAACATGATATAAGTAGAATAGGTCTACTCTATCAATAACATGCAGCAAATCCCATAGCCTTTTGAAAACTTTAAAACTTTCATCTTCCTTATGAAAAACCATGTAATCTTCATTCTTGGATTTCACAACTTTAAAAACACTGATTTTTGATATGTTCATCTTCAAATCATCATCTTCCTTGGTATAATCAAAATCTACCACTCTGAGATAATTCTTCAATTCATCACTAGTCTCAGATCTTAGTTCAACCTTTTCTTTCTTTGAAAACTGAACATCTGTCGCTTCAGTTTTTCTTTTCCTCTTTAAGCTTTTCTTCCTTTCAGCTTCAGTCCAATGAGCTTCTTCTCTGAAGTCTTTAATGCCTGCAACATCTTTCTTATAAGCTTCTGTTTCAGCATCATAAAGTCTTTTCATATCAACATAATTTAGCTTCTGAAGTCCTTTATATCCTCTGCCTTTTAAATATGCCATCATTGCATTCCTTTCCTTAGCTAAATTAGGTCTTCTTGACATAAATCTAACAGGTGTAGGAGACTGTAAAGGTTCAACAGTTTCAGCATCTAACTCATCTTGCACCTTTTGAGCTGCTTCTCTATTCTTAGCTTCTTGAGCTTCCTGTTCTTCTCTATCTTTAGCATCTAACTCTTCTTGAACTTTTCTAGCTGCAGCTTCATTCCTAGCAACTGCAAATGCTCTAAGTTCTGCCAAAGTAAGTTTCTTTTTCTTAGTTTCAAACAGAATGCCTTTCCCTTTGTCTTTTGGATCAATTGCAGGTTGATCAGTTCTTGGTTGTTCTTCTTCTTGTACATCTCTAATAGTAACTCCTCCTCTTGGCTGTGACAAATCTAACATTGTAGCAATTAATTCATCATCACTAGCTGAATGAATCGGTTTGAATGTAGCTTCCTCCTCTTCTTCTATAACAGTTGTAGAAGGACCAGCTTCTTCTTCAAAATTCAATACCCTTGGAGTTATTGGTGTTATCACTTCTTGCCTAGATGTATCATGAAACTCAGTACTTTGATGTTCAGTACTTTGATCACCAGTACCTTGAACTTGCACTTCTTCTTCTTGTTCCTCAGAATCTGAAATAATCTTTTCTACAGTACTTACAGATTCTTTCTTCTTTGTAATATCTTCTTCAGATTCTTTCTTCTTCATAACATCTTCTTTCAAATTTTCCTTTTCTAAATTCCTCCCCAAGTTGACAGAAGATGGTTTTGGAACCTTCTTGCATTTTAATTCCTTTCGAAGTGCTTTACGACGTTTGTTTTCCTCCTTAACCCATAAGTTGAATCCTTGAATATAGGGTTTAATAAAATTTCTCAACCAGAAATAGTTACGCTTCAACGTCCTAAGTGCTTTAGCTTGACGCGCAACAGTTTTGTTTAACCTAGCTAGCTCCCTTGTCAAAGCATAGTTATCTAAAGTTAAACCTTCACGAGGTATAGTATGAACATCACCTTGAAGTTGTGAATGCGCCTCTGAAACAGGAACAGATTTTTGAGGAGATGGAGTAGGTGTTCTCTCAATCTCTGCTTGAACCTCAGGACTTGGAGAAACATCACCATGTAAAGATGCAGTACCTTCAATAGAAGCAGTACTTGCAGATGCAGTACCTTATGAAGCAGCACTTTGTGAAGCAGTACCATGTACAGAATCAGTACCTTCACTTGCTTCATCCTCTCCAGTGTCAGCACGTACAGCATGAACAACTTCCATCATTGTAGTAGTTAATGGAATATCTCCACCTCGGAACAAATTACTGCGCCTAGCCATGAATGTATAAATTTTGGCTTGTTGCACAATAACAGGTAACAAAGCAGTAGGTTTTGGAACATCAGCCAATTGCTTGTTTAAGAAAACCTGTACAAACCGTGGGTACATCAACCAATTTGCCCCAGATGATATATGTGATAGCATCCCATCCAAAATAAGCCTTGAAAAATTAAACATTCTGTCGGTAGCTAAACCAACCACTGCAGATGCTATATTTGACCCAAACTGCTCCCAAGAAGTGCTTTTAGAACTTATGCAATGGAGTAATACATGAATCAAGAACTTCCATTGAGGACAGAATAATGCTTTCTTGAATGTTTGTTCAGTCAGAGATCCTTCATAACCAAGATTCCTAAAAGTATCCCAAATCAGTTGCTTGTCAAATCGAATAGCCCCATCCGCATCACCAAATAATAAATCTTCTCGGATAGAGGCTTCTGTAATCTTGATAGTCTGTCCAGCAACTGTTGATCTAATATAGTATTCATCCTCCCCCATATTTTCTCTAGCATTAGCCCAAAATTCTTGAATCCATGGTTCAATAATATCCGGCTCAACTAAAAGAGCATAACTAATAGGCGACCCAGTAAGATAATCAATGATATCATAAAACGCCACATTTGCCTCAATCTTATCCAAATTAGCCACCATATTGTGCTTCGAAACAGTTAAACGATTCACCATTGTTGAAAAAGTGAGCACAATAAAGATTGTATCAAATAATAAAGAGATGATAATTGGGAGATAAGTATGGAAAAGATGTAAAGAATAATATGAGAGGGAAAATCGGAAATTAGTTATTTATAGGTAGGATTTGAAAAATCACTGCCCAAAATAAAATAACCGTTGGCTTTAATTACGTCTGGAGGTGCTCAGTTTTTGGGTGATAAGCTTGTGAGCTGGTCATCAAAGAAGCAAATGAGTACTTATATTTCCTCTACAGAGGCTGAATACATAGCCATGTCATCTTGTTGTGCTCAAATCCTATGGATGAGATCTTAATTAACTGACTATGGCTTTGTGTTCAACGAAATCCCTCTGTACTGTGATAATAAAAGTGCTATTGCTCTCTCATGCAACAACGTTCAACACTCAAGAGCAAAGCATATCGACATTCGACATCATTTCATCAGGGAACAAGTGGAAAGAGGTGTGGTGGAACTCTATTTTGTGAGGGCTGAATACCAGTTAGCAGACATCTTCACCAAAGCTCTTCCAAGAGAATGTTTTGAGTTTATTCTTCCACGACTTGGCTTGAAAAACCTTCAACCAGAAACACTCAAACGTTTTCAAGAAGAAGACGAGGAGTAAAGGTCTATCTTCATCTATCTCTTTGTATATATTTTTATAAAAAGCAAAATACAAAATTACAAAACCTTCAAAAATCAAATAGAAAATTATAAAACTTTCAAAATCCATAAAAATGTGAAAAATTTTAAAAATCCTCAAAAATATTGTCATTTTGTCATGTTTTTCTCGATTCGATATCATCTACGGACTTTGTGTTGATATTCAAAGAATGTCACGGGTCTTTAGATGTTCATCGAATGTACATAGTTTTTTTTTTTTTTTTTTTTTAAATGAGACGAAGAAAAATGGTGGTTTATTGTCATTTCAGGCAGTAACCCGTATTTTAAAGAAAGAACCGAGCCATACTTTATCTTGTTTTTCAAATCTCATGCTCTGATTCTATAAAAAATTCTCACTATCCAATGAAAATGAATTGCTTTGAAAAATTACTCGGGCTCAACTTTTGAAAATCATTTGTACTAAACGGTTGTTAAAACTATCTATCTCTCAATCAACAACTTATGTCATTGATTGAGGGGGAGAATGATTTTTAATTAAAAAAGTGAATTTTTTTCAAACAATGATTTGTTTTCAAATGATATTCAAGCATGTTTAAATCTTTGGAGTCTAAAGTCTCAAATTTCGATCCTTATCAGTTAAAACATATTTTTTTTTTTCAAAATCAAGTCACAATTCTCCTTAAAAAGCTTTCAAAAACGATTTAAATCCACTGAGATCACAAATCTCAAATGTTTTGATAATTGTGATCGGGGGAGAATTTGTGATTTAAATTGGATTTAAACTGATAATTCGATAGATGGTTTCATAAGTGATTAGTATGTTTGCCTCCCCGGAAGTGACAAACGATTTCAAATTTTTCATGCACACGTTGAGGGGGAGCAACTATTTTAAACCACAAATATTTGAAACGTGATCAATTTATCTCAATGTGTAGTCTTTTCCTAATATGTGCAAAACATTCTCAAACATCTATGCACATATTGAGGGGGAGCAAACTTGTGAAAACCTCATCCTTCCTCAAAATGTTCTATTTACTCAAATTGATTGGGAAGTGATGATGATTATTTTAGAAAATGTTAATCAAAAGATTGGACCTTTCATTCTCAATCTAACGATTTCAAAGATCTCTTGCCTCCATGTGCTAAACAAACTCTAAATTTTTATGCATATGTTGAGGGGGAGCATTTCTAAAACATCAAAACAATTAAGATACAAAATGCTTTGATTCTATATCACAAGTATCTTGATTGATTTTCAAATGGTTTTCAATTGGTTCCAATGGCAGATGAGTGATACCAAAAAGACCGACCAACTTTACTTTATGTATGGTGATATAAGGTTGATAAGGTTAGGTTGAGGTCCCATGATCCGCCAGAACCGGAGGGATCTACCCAGGGACAATCCACTAGATAGTGTAGAAGTCCTTAGGTATGATGAAAAAAGGAGAAAAGTGAGATATGGGAAGAGTGCGGACTGAGATTGAGCTAGTACTGGAACAAACCCAACAAGGTTCTAGTTATGAAGTCTCGGTAAGCACTGAAGGGGTTGAAGAATGAAAAAGAATTAAATGTGAAAAGAGTGAAAAGGAATAGCCATCCAATAATTTAACCTTAGGGCAGAAACTGGGTTCAATTCATATGCTACTGGTGGTTACTAAGGTAACACTGGTATTGAAGACAAGACGTCATGGACCCAGTGACGCATTGCACTATCTTCCCAAGCCACTCAAGTTCCTCTTAAAAGGGCTTGTTTCATTCTCACGGGGAACCTACATAATCTATCGATTTTCTCTTAGAGATTGTTGATATTGAAGAAGGAGACCCTCTCCCTAGTCTCCGATATAGGAACCAAATATGCACTAATAGAGTCTAGAGCCACGAGATCATCAATTAATTTTTTAGGACACTTATTTCTTGAAGAATCACTATTTCACACAATGTGGAATGTGAGATTATATCTTATGAGTCCTACACACAATAATTGTGGTATTGCCAAGACTTGATGGTGTCATATGGACCTCATCAGTGGAGCGATTCAAAATTGAATCAATCCAGGTCCAAGAAAATGGATTGACGGATGCCTTTGAAAAACCAGTTGTTGTGTTTAAAAACTCTTTTCTCTAAGCACATCGACTGTGTACAATTATTTCAAATCAAAAGGTGTTTATGATTGATAAATGATTTTTCACTAAAACTTTGTTGTATTGCAAAAACAATTTCTATTGAGCGATACATGATTGTTTTTCAAATCTCTTTTCATCAATCAGTGAATCTCTATTCGCTGGTTCACTCACTCCGTGTTGTCTTCTTTGAGACACTCCGGTTTGAGAACGGCTAGAGCAGCTGCGAAACCCTTTCAAGGAAACTCTTCGGAATTATACCTGATCACAGGCAGTACTTGTACTGATCAACGGGGAACCGTGGGCCGTGTACCTCAATTCAACGAAAGTGATCAAAGACACTTTCGTGCGCTTTATTGCTAACTGTCTTATGCAGGTACACCCCGACGTTTGCAGCTGATCAGAATGGAGCGATCAATCCGTAGCCGCATGCTCACACAACACATTCATATCTAAAGAAATTATGATTAGTGCATCAATGACTCTGATATTTTCACTCCATGCTTCTGCTACGCTGCTGCCAATATCATGAATCAACGAAAGCTTCCGCTACTCTAATAAGAATAAATCATAATCCAGAATGTGAGCATGTCGGTCCAAAAGTCACAACATCACTAATTACCAACACCACAAAGGTTGAGTCAGAGATTTAATGTGGCTGATGATCTCAAAGCAGGCTAAAAACTCAGTATCACGTGGATCAGTTAAAGACCTCCACTCAGATTATCCAAACATGCAATAATGAAGAATCAAAGACTACGAGCTACAGAATAAAGAATATGGACCAGAATCCAAGAACAATCTCAATGTAATATCAGTTTGTATTCAATGTAATTTTAATGTGTGTTTGAGGTGACCTCCCTTAGGGGGAGACTGTTAGGAATTAGAAATTCTAGGTATTAAAGAGTCTGTCACCTCAAGAATATGTAATCGTTAGATAGCTCGTAGTCGAAGTTATTTTATGTTAAGTAGTATTTAATTTAGTAACACCGTGGAGGACGGACGGGTCTTTACCCACTGTATGCCTGATCCACAGCCCGTTGGTGGCATTTGTTTGTAAGAAACTATAAATACCCTCTACCTCCCAAGGTAGAGGGTTGGAGCTTCAATACCATTTTTCTTTGTTTCACATAGTTTCCAACTCTCTTCCTTTCTCTCACTAGAACTTTCTCTCTCTAAACTCTAGTTAACGCCCCATATGACTATGGTTTAAAGTGTTTGTGAAATCTTATATAAACGATAGGTGATCAGTTGGTCAAATCGCAAGAGTAGAAAAGGTCTTCAGTTGGTCATATCTTACCCTTCCCATCTTAGTCCGCTCACCTAGGGTCATTTGGTCATATCTCTTAGGCAATTGGCCTCTACCGCCATTCAAAACTACCAAACCAAGGGTGACTACCAATGAACTATGCATGCATACACTTAGAAACAATTGTACGGAAGTAAAGGTAAACACAAACAAAACAATTAAGGAATCATAACTAGGCTAGCACCAAAGGGTGCTTAGCCGCTCATATTAATCATGCAAATCAATTCAATATTCAAAGGTACGAAATACATGAATTGAAAGTAAAAGAAATATAAAGCGCTAAAGCTTATCGTAATGGAGTGACTTCTCCCTTGGAAACATCTTCGTATGCTCCCCTAGACCTGCCTTGAGCTTTTTCCCACTTTCTCAGAGTGTTGTGTGTGGAATGGGATAATTAGAAATGCTGGAATTTATGGGGTAGTTATAGGCCAGGTCTGGGTTACGGCGTAACCAATATAGGAGGTACGCCGTACCTTCTATTTCATCATAAATTCACTAGATCTGCTAGTTAAGGCGTAACCTTATTAGTGATTGCGCCGTAGTCTTCAATAAACTCGGTTACGTCGTAAGTGATGCAGTAGTTACGACGTAAGTATCACCGGCGTGGAACCTCTTTTGATCTAATGGAGTTACGTCGTAACCTTTGGGATGAGTTACGCCGTAATCTCTTGATAAGTTGGTATTCTGGGTCACGCAATAGTTACGGCGTAATGTGAGAGAGGAGTTACGCCGTAACTTCTTCAAAATAGGCATACTGTGATAAATCTTTAGTTATGTTTCCATTTCCGCGTCTCTTTAGCTCAAATGCTCGTAATTTACCTGAAAGTGGAAAACAATGGAAAACAAGCGTAAATCCATATAAATGATATAAATAACGAGCATTATCGGGGGAAATTGACACTTAATATTCAGGACTATTTGATGTTATCAAGTAAGTACACATTCTTGAGAGGGAAAGTAAGAGTATGTGTTTGTAATTATGAGAGAGAAAGTTGTTGTACCTTGTATAGGGACTAAAGCCCCTTTTATAGGTGAGGTTTGCCGTTAGGGTTCCCTAGATTCTCGCATGTAGTAGTTAGTCACCAGAGTCGGACCCTTGGCAGGCAAGGGTTTTGTGTTCCAAAAAAGGTGTAGATTGGCGGGAACACCCTGACCTCGGGTGCCTTTTGGCACCAACCATTGTTGTTGGGATATAAAGTACTGAAGAAAGTCAAAGTGCTGAAGAAGGTAAAAGTACTGCTTAATGAAAGACAAAGTACTTTTTGTATCAAAGTACTGCAAAGACTAAAGGACTGTTATATCGTTTATGGAAAGCTTTGTAATTCTAGAATATTCTTAGTTTAGATTTAGTATTACTTGTAGTACAAGGATTATAATTGTAAACCGACTAGGGTACTCCTAATGCCTATAAAAGGACCCCTAGATTGACATTAGAGATACGCAATATTAGAGAACATTAGAGATACGACTTACATGCAAGTTCGTTATTAGAGTTATTAGGGTTGTTAGTGAATCTGTGTAACAAAGCAGATTCAAAGTTTTAATAAAATTGTTGAAGTTTAAAGTTATTCTTCTTAGCTTTATTTAAGTAGTTTCCACATATTTAATAGAGTAATATCACTGTTTCATTGTTAGTAATTTAGGATTTATCCAAGGTTACTAAACCCTTACAAGCTACATAGTTAGTTTGGTCAGAGTATATCAATCCAACAACTGTCCACCCCACAAGGAATAGCTTCGGCAACTCTCCTGGCCTAGTGGGGCACCAACTGGAGTGAACACGAGCCAAGAATCATACCCAAGGATGGGTACCTATATGAAGCAAATGCCAAGGATGGGACTTGAACCTGGGTCAATTGGCTCAAGCATAAGTTCTCCAACCATTGGGCTAATACTCCATTGGTCAAGGGTTCCGTGTTAATCGCGGAAGCGAACACAAGAGGTCTAACAGTTGATGGTTCAGCCCGTTATGTGTCTTGCGTGCGTCTTGAGATCTGGACCATAGCCAATTTAGTCATTGGGCTTATGGTAGGCCCTTGGTTTGTGATCATTGGACATGAGCCCAGGATTTGTTATCATTGGGCTGGAGTCTAGTGTGTGTATAGTATGTATTGGGCCTAGTAGGCCTGTTATACATACTATACATCATCATTTATTATTTATTCTACAGGAAAGAATATAATGTTTCATGATGAAACAATTACCCCCAAAACTAACTATATAATTTCAATGTGGAATGATTGAGTTCAACAGTTGGATGTAAATTTCACTTCCTATCTATATCTATACTACTTATAATGGAGGAAGACACTTCCCTCCTATTTATTATTTTAAGACTACTATAAATAGAATTTTAAGCAAATACTACCTTCTAAGCATTATTTACAAGTATCTAAAGCACACATAAAACTAAAAACACACTACTCATATAATAGAACTAATACACTATTAAAACACCCCTTCATCCAAAAATACAACTTTTTAACCACAACGTACAATATAATTAAGCTTTCGCACATAAATAAACTAAAGATAGATTTTTAAGCAAATACAAGTAAATGAGCATAATTTACAAGTATTTAAAGCAAAAATAAAACTAAAAAAAACACTATTCAACACATGCAATTAATACACTATTAAAAACACCCCTTCACCAAAATATACAACTATTTAACCACAATGAACAATCTAATTAAGCTTTCAAATCATAAATCTGAAATCCAACAGTCCAAAACAAAATAACATTTGTTCACCGAAAAATTTAGTCACAGGGTACCCGCCGCCACATCGTGTGGGTACCCTGCTAGTAGATGATGATTCATGATCATGTAACTAAAAAGTAAAAAAAAAAACCCACCAATAAAAATGGATAATATATTCTTTCTGAATTTTGACCTACCACCTGTTCATGCAACTTAAATTGCTTCTTTCGAGTACACAGTACAAAAAATTGGTTCAATATCCATTTTTTTTTTCTTTGCACATTTAAAAAGCGTGCAAAATTTTATTAATTTATTAACATTTAATAATGATACGTCATATGATACGCCGTATCTAAGTAACTTCGCGTGGGGCTAAGATTAAATTATTATCGAATATTCGTAGACCGCCATATGATATGGAAGATCTTCCGTTATGATACGGCGTATGTGTCTTCTAATCTTGGTATTCCTTGGTGAAGTCTTCAAGGTGATACGGAGCATGTAGAATTAGTTATGCGGCGTATCTTGAGCAGATAAGTCTGATCTCTGTGTTGACTAAGGTTTCATATACCGCGCATGTAAGAATTCCATGCGACGTATTCTTCAAAGTCAGGCATCGGTCTTCACATTCGTCGAATTGTTGATGTACGACGTATCCATCTAGAATGGTACGGCGTATCTTCATTCAGTTTAGTATACTTTACAAATATGATTCGTTTTGATCCATTTTACGTCCAAAATAGCTAACTTTCACCAAATGCTTGTTTTTAACTAAGATTTACAAAAGTAAGCGATTGAGTATCAATTCTCATATAAAATAACACAAAAGAAGCAATATTTATAGGATAAATGATGCCAATAAACTTTTGTTATTTGATATCATCAATAACCCCTTGATTTCCATGGTGAGGTTTAGCCTTTCAGTTTCCTTTTATTTACCCCAAATCCACCAAATTTTGAGTGTGCTGGTAGTATGTAAACTTTAGAACTTGGTCTTTACATTATTTCAGGACCATAGACGAGTAGTGTGTCGAGAAAGCTTGATATATTTGGAGGAGACAATTCGAGAATGCAATATTTTAGGATTAACACCAAATAGCCCATATGTGTATATAATTGTGTGCGTCTATCGATTAGTCACCTCGACTCTTCGACCCCCGTGTTAAAACTATTTTGTTACACTCACCTTTAGTGTAAGATACCCCTAGATATAGCCATCTTAGCCATGCTTTTCATTTCATACCCTTATCAATATTGTTTCGATACACCTATTCGCCTTAGCCTACCGTGTAGTCTTAGATCATGATTGGGAAGTCACCATTTGCTCAAGTTTAAAGTTCAAGTAGAGAGATTCGGGAATCACGCCTACGTCAAAGACATATATTTGAAGATCATTGAAGACCCCAAAGTTTCTCATATATGATTCATCTTAAGTGGGGGGATGATTTTATTTTGCATAGTTATGACTAATATATACATATATATATATATATATATATATATATATATATATATATATATATATATATATATATATATATATATATATATATATATATATATATATATATATATATATATAGGTTTGGGTTATTATGAAAAGTTTCTTATAATGAAAAGAATGAGAAGGCATGTAAAGGTGACATGTGTCACCTTTGCCACTTCACCATCCCCCCCCCCCCCCCCCCCGCTCAAAAAAAATTGGCAAAAAAAAAATTTTTTTTCCCGCCAAAAATTTCCCGCCAAATTTTTTTACTGCATCACAATCATAATTTTAGTGCATTAAGGTTATAAATTACTGCATGACAGTTATAAATTTACTGCATCACAATCATGATTTTAGTGCATTAATGTTATAACCTTAATTTTAGTGCATCATAGTTGATGCACTTAACTATTAACTATGATGCAGTAACTTATAATAAAGATGCACCAAAACTTATTAGTGCATTAAGGTTATAAGTTACTGCGTCATAATTATGATTTTAGTGCATTAAGGTTATAAATTACTGCATCACAGTTATAAAGTTACTGCATCACAATCATGATTTTAGAGCATTTAAGGTTATAACCTTGATTTTAGTGCATCATAGTTGATGTACTGAACTATTAACTATGATGCAGTAACTTATAATAAAGATGCACCAAAACTTATTAGTGCATTAAGGTTATAAGTTACTGCATCACGGTTATAAATTTTTTGTATCATAATCATGATTTTAGTGCATTAAGGTTATAAATTACTGCATCACAATTATGATTGTGATGCAGTATTTTTTTAACTGTGATGCAGTAATAAATTTTGGCTGGAACGTTTTGGCAGGATTTTTTTTTTTTTTTTTTTTTTGGCCAAAAAAAAATATTTTTTGGCGGGATTTTTTTTTTTTTTTTTTTTTTTTTTTTTTTTTTTTTTTTGCGGGGGGTGGGTTGGTGGGTCGGGTGGGGGTGGGGGTGACACATGTCACATGACATGGCATGGTGATGTGGCAAAAGTGACACATGTCACATCTACATGCCTTCTCATTCTTTTCATTATAAGAAACTTTTCATTTTAACCCTACCTTATATATATATATATATATATATAGAGTTAGGATCAAATAAGAAGAAAAGTTAAAATAAGAATGATAAGAAGAAACCACAACCACTCATTTCAGATGCACCTACAAAAATAGATGCATCTCCCCTTAAATTTCTCCTTCCTATTTGAAATGTGTGGCTAGAAATTCTTCTTATTCTTCTTATTTTAGTTTTTCTTCTTACTGGATCCCTTCCCTATATATATATATATATATATATATATATATATATATATATATATATATATATTAGTTGGTTAGTTATTTTTTTTATCTGAAATAATAGTGAAAAATATGTAGCACTAAGTTGATATAAGCTTAATGGACTAGTATCGAGGATGCCACTTTGATCACATTTGAAGATTTGAGTTGGTGACGTGTTTACACCAACATATTGATGAAGACCAAGTAGTGTGCCCATCATCATGTCCGCTAATGGCACACTTACTTGTTGCATAATGATCCATTTTTTGCATCTTGAAGCTTGATTTTTAATGGACGGCGGTTGGTGATGACTTGGTTGTAGGCTAAGACTATTTGCATCTTATTTTTATTTTTCACTATTTATGTGCATCCCATGTCTTATCCTACCCTTTATTTGTGAATCATGCTTAAGTGAGGGATTCGAGCAGTCATTGGTGTCTTGGCCATGGATTTGGTCATGTATCGATGGTCTTTGTCGCCTTCGTCATAGTATGTTAGTAACGACACTACACCCTAGCCTTATAATTTGTTCACCCAATGTTGCCTTCAAATATTGTTTTGACCTTAGCTCTAGTGGTGGAGATATGTGTAACCGCTAAGCGTATGATAGAATATATGCTATGACTATGCGTTGAGTGATCACTGATGCGTGATTCGGGGTTGAAAGACTTCCTAGGGGAAGCCCAGGGGTTGATCTTTCTCTAGGGGAATAGAGATGCTACTCGAGATGTATGACGAAAAAGAAAGGGTGAGGGTGATTCTTATTTTTCTTTTATATTTATTAGAAAGCAATTAAAATCTCAAGGTTTGAAGAGTGGGGTTTTTGTATTTTACCAATTAAACTAATAAATAAATTAAATTAAAACTAATTAAACTAAAGCTATGGATTGTAGGAAAGAGTTCTTATAATATTAAAAGTGTGTTTACTTAGATTTACTTACTCTCTAGTTATCTTTTATTGGTCAGTTGAATTGTCACATCATTGTTTAATTGGTGCATTGTATTCCATGTTTTAATCATAGGGCGATGTCAAATTCCCTAATTCTATGAGTGTATAAGTCTCCTCTAGAACACCCGGGATTGCCAAGTACCAAGGTATCTCCCCCGAATATCCTAGTATCTACAAGTCAAAACTCACTTAATAAATACAACTAGAGCCTACTAGTGCACTCTAGGGCTAATAATCGCTATTTAGGACGTTCAAGCTTGCAACAATGAAAGAAGAAGTCAGTTTTCCTTAATCTAGCTTGACAATCAATTAAAAAATAAACAACCTAACAATAATTCATAACTAGGTTTCATTGGATCTAAGCAAATACTAATTAATTTAGTTACACATGTTAGAGAAGAAAGAATACAAGTAAACAATCATATAAAGATTAAACATGGTGATATAATGGATTAACAAAATTATCTTTGATTAATAATGAGGGTTTTGAACCCCTAAGAACTGTCCAAGTCGTACTACAAATATTTTAGGGTCTGCTCTCCAAAATAACACACTAAATACAGAAAATTCGATGTCTATATATAGATTTTACAATTGTGACGGCGTCGCCTTTTGCTGGTGACGCCGTCTGATTGCCACCATTAGGGTTTCATCTTTGTCAAGTCATCATTGGGACGACGTCAGGTAGAAGATCGTGACGTCGTCCGGATAGATAGCGGACGCTGTCTTGATAAATAATTGGCCATCTGGTGTAGAAAGTAAATGCCAGGGGCATGTGGAAATAAAAGTGACGCCATCACTTGTTAGGATCCAAAAGTGAACTGCGCCATCGCTTGAGAGAGTTTGGACCATGTTTGAACCCGACGGCGTCGCCCTTGAGGTTGGGACACCGTCCTGAACACTTTTTCTAGCCTTATTTTTCTCACTTGGTTGTTTTCTTCATATTTTCGCTCTTTTTCATCCAAAATTGCTTCATTCCATTATTTTGCTTCCAAATGACCTAAAATGTGAAAAAGAACAATTTTAAGCAGTAACGGATATAAAATGTAACGATTTAGGGCTTAAATGACCCCTTAAAAATTTATGTTTTAAATCCTTATCAAATATCCATACACTTGGGATTTGTTTGTCCTCAAGCAAATGTGCTTTTAGGCTAGTCAATCTATAAGTTAGGGGTCATTTAACATTGGTTTAAAGTAGTTTACAACAAATACAAGTGCCACAATAGTCATAACAAGCGCGGAAATTATACACTAGCACCTCACAATAAGTATTTGGATTATCTCATCTCTCGGGTGTATATGATATATAACATGTACGGAAATGGAAGAAAAACACTCTCCACCTGTCATAGTAAATAGATTACCTTAGGCTGGAGACTAGATCAAACCTCCACCGCTTTGGCTTAAGCACCTAAGAATAACTATCAAAGAGGTCTTTACAAAGGGTTGTAATGTTAGGTGTAAGTGTATGATAATTACGGTTTTGTTGGATATGGGGATTTTTAGTGGTGGCAAATCAAAAATCTAAGTTAAATGCATGTACAATGTGGCGTTGCTAAGCCATGACTTGACTCAATAACACTAAATTATTATGACTTAAAACAAAATGAAACAAACATAAACACAAAGATAGATTTAGGATGGTAGTCCGTCTTTTTTCTTTTTTCATTTTTTTGATTTTTTTTTCATACATTCTTACCCTACCATCCTCTAAGATAACATCAATGTAGAGGGATTTATATGAGCTTCCCTACACTTGAGTTTTTATTTCTCTAAAAATTATTGACCCGAATTGAAAAGATCAAAACACTTGGAGTAATTAATTACGTAGATAAAGGGCATTTAAATTTAACGTTTCTTCCCGTTACTTCATAAAATAATACTTAACCCATGAGTCCTAATCGTCCCAAAACTGTGTATAAAGGATATGACTCGACTTAGCAACCATGCAAGTAACTAGATAATTGAACTAAGGGTTAAACAATAGTTACAATAATGCACTAATGATGAGTGCATACAAGGTGGGATAAGGCGATTTGGGTGTAACATTTGGGGTGGATTGTAAACAATGTTCTTTATTGATATTCCGGAAATCGGAACATCACGAGAACAGTGAAAAGATAAGCTCAGAGGGGTTAACAAGGGGTATCGTATATTAAAGATGAGTACATCGCATGGGTATGGGGAAAATTACTCACCAATGTGGTCGATGTAACTAAATTACAGGTTTCAAACAAGGGTTATCCTAATGCCTCTTATCATTTAGTTAAACCTAACTACACGAATGTCGTCTCACTAGCGATCTTGAAATGTATTACAAAAACAAGTTCTAGAATCTATTATACTACCAGTACACTCAATAAGCATTGAATATGAATTCTTTATTCCTAAATATCTAGGGGCGAACCTCATATCTTTGGGGTGGGATTTGAGTGGTACACTATTTTTGTGATAGTCATATAACTCCTATCCATGAGACGCTTTATTAAGACTAAAGTTTTACTCGTAAGTGTCATAAAAAATTAAAAATTTGGTGCTAAAATTACCCTAACAAATATTTCTCATAGTTTATTTCACAAATTACTAAGGACAAGGCATAAATCAAGTCAGTGAATAGTTTCTAAGTTCCCCGTTTTATTCTTCCCCCTACACTTAAACTGAAAATTATCCCCAATGTTTCCCGAAAGTATCAAATTAATGATAGAGAAAGGTAAAATAAAAGAGAAACTAATACTCCCCTAATTGGCTTGATAGGATATGTGTAGAATGGCGGTTAAATACTCCTCCAAGAAGAATGAGTAAGTAATATGTGTTGCTTCCATCTTGCACTTCATCTTCTTGTCAAATATAATCTGTAAATTTTAAGAAAATGGAGACAAAACGTCGCCTAAAATTGGCAGTAAAAACTATATAGAACTAAACTACACTAGAAAGCAAGTAAGATATAATGCTTGGAAAATAGATGTTTGCAGATTTCTGGAAAATCAAGAATTCTAGAAATTTCGCAAAATTACAGATTAGACAAAAAATGAAAATCTGGAAACTGTTTCTACATTGCCTGACGCTGTCGGGTATTAATTCTGACACCGTCAGGTTGTCTAAACAAAATGAGTCAGATTTGTTTTCTGGAAAAAAATATGGAAAAAATTCTTCTTTAAAGACCTGTAAAATTACCGCAAAACATCCATTGTGACTCGATACAAGCATTTAACTCTAATAAACACACACACACACATATATATACAATTTCAAATATCATTAATCTCATGCTCATATTAGTTCTTAAAAACATATGTGATCTTCCCTACACTTATCTTTTTGTAAAATACCTTTATATGTAATTAAGACGAAGTTAAAAACAAAATAAAGCATCTTCACAAAATAATGAAAGAGTGAGAATTAAACAATAATGAAAAAGATATATAAAACTGATAACATCAAATAGTCCTGATTATTAAGTGTCAATTTCCCCCGATAATGCTTGTAATTTATATCATTTATATGGATTTACGCTTGTTTTCCATTGTTTTCCACTTTCAGGTAAATTACGAGCATTGGAGCTAAAGAGACTCGGAATTGGAGAATTATCTAAAGAATTATCATAGTATGCTGATTTTGAAGAAGTTACGGCATAACTCATCTCTCACATTATGTAGTAACTATTGCGTGACTCAAAAAACTAACTTATCAGAAGGTTACGGCGTAACTCTTCCCAATGGCTATGACGTAACTATATTAGGTCAAATGAGGTTCCACGCCACTGAAACTTACGCCGTAACTATTAAATCAATTACGGCATAACCAAGTTTATTGAAGACTACGGCATAACCACTTATAGCAGATCTAGTGCAAAATACGAAGGAGTTGAAAGTTCCGGCTTAACTCTTGTTATAGTTACGCCATAACCCAGATCTGGCCTATAAATACCCTACAAATTCCAGCATTTCTAATCATCCCATTCCACACACAACAACCAGAGAACGTGGGAAAAAGCTCAAGGCAGGTCTAGAGGAGCATACGGAGCTGTCTCCAAGGGAAAATTCAATCCCCTACTATAAGCATTAGCATTTTATATTTTCTTTACTTTCAATTCATGTATTTCATACCTTTGAATATTGAATTGGCTTGTATGATTAATATAAGCGGCTAAGCACCTCTTGGTGCTGGCCTAGTTATGATTCCTTAATTGTTTTGTTTGCTTTTACATTACTTCCATACAATTATTTCTAAGTGTATGCATGCATAGTCTATTGGTATCAACCCTTGGTTTGGTAGTTTTGAATGGCTGTTGAGGCCAATTGCCTAGGAGATATGACCAACTGACCCTAGGTGAGTGGACTGAGACGGGAAGGGTACGATATGACCAACTGATGACCCTTTCTACTTGTGCGATTTGACCAACTAATCAGCTATCATTTGGATGAACTTAAGAATTAGGGGGTGAGTGTCTAAGTTCCTAACGGCCGGGCACTCACTATTATAAATCTAGCATGTATCGGTACTTAATGACTTGGCTTAGGGGACCAGGAACAACAATACTTATGAAGGGACACCTGACTTCTCCTGTGGTGGCATCTTTGCTGATAGGTTAGGGCGAATTGACTAAATGTTGTCCTCTCGAATTTGACCCCACCTGAAGTAATTGGAAGTAAGTAGATGTAGACATTACTAGCTAGGAGGATTAACTAGGTTAGCACCACTCTCCTCTATTGATTTTCCCTTTACCATTTATCTGTTTTTATTTTATTCTACTTTAGTAGTTTAATTAATTAAATCCCTATCGAAACCATTATTAATCTGTGACACCTAGACTTAGTAATAATCCAACACACATAGCTCTTAGGACGACCGCGGCTTTACCGATTACTACACTACACACGACCGGGTACACTGCCCGTTAGTGCATTAGGGTAGACCATAGGTATAACGAGACATTATAAATATTAAAACCTGTTCAGTAAAACCTGCATCAAGTTTTTGGCGCCGTTGCCGGGGAGTTATATTAGGATTTTTATTTAAGTCTTTAGTTTTGTTATGATATTATGTCTCTTACTATGAATGATTATCTCACCACCTCTAAAACTAAAAAGGGAATCTCCATTCCGGCTCTTGAAGAAAATGTAAAATTCGAATTCTAGGGACTTTGTCTTGATGAACTAAAAAGATGTTACTTTTATGGAACCAAAGATGAAGAAGCACACGAGCACATCGCAAAAGTATGTGAGATCGCCGACTTATTCCACGCACCTGGGTCTCCAGAGATCATGTTATGATGAGAGCATTCCCTTTTACCCTAAAAGGAAGAGCTAGAGATTGGTTAAAGAAACTTCCATCTGGATCTATCACAATGTGGAATGCATTTAAGAAGGCCTTTCTTAAGGAATACCGAACCCCTGCAAAAATTCTCCAGCAAGTTGATGAAATTAGGAGGTTTAGCCAACTCAATGATGAGCCACTGTTTATAGCTTGGGAAAGATTCAACGAAGCCATCCTAAAGTGCCCCGAGCATAAACTCAATAAGCAAGAGCAACTGCAAATATTCTACAACGGGTTGAACATAAAAACTCGGCAATTATTAGACTCTAAAGAACCTATCCCGTTAATGACTGCTGATAAAGGATGGACAGGAGTTGAAAAAGTAGCTCTCCACTCGTCATCTTGGAATGATGATTGGAATGAAGATCCTATCGAGTTACAGTCGGTAATAAAGAATCTAGAGGAATTTGAAGTAGATATGCAATCCCTTACTGAAGAAGTCAAGATGGTTAAAAACAAGTTTGATAAACCCATTGATGGGAGAGTAACAGATCTAGAAAATGCCGTGAAGATGCTTGTCAACGAATCCAGCAAAAAACAAGAAGAGAACAAAAAATTGGTTTGGAATATCAAGCAAGATTACGACAATGTGCTGAGAACACAAGCAGCTGCTATAAGAAGACTTGAAAATCAAGTTGGAAAGCTCGCAAAATCTATCAAAATGAGAGATGAAGGAGAATTACCTAGCACAACTGAACCAAATCCTCAATATCTAGCCTATGCCATTACAACCAGAAGTGGATTAAACTATAAGGAACCAGCCTACCCTTCAAACTCGAATGATCTGACCGAAGAAACGCCTAAAGACAACAACCAAGAAACCAAGGAGGCTCAACCTACTATCGAAAAAGTCTGTCCTTACATTCCACCAATTCCATTTCCAGGAAGAATTAAGAAGGAACAAGAACGAGTGCTATTTCAGAAATTCATGGAGAAATTACAACAACTCAGCATTAATATTCCTCTCGTTGAAGCCCTTGAGAAAATGCCGAAATATGCCAAATTCATGAAGGATCTCCTTACCCATAGAAGACTTTCTGATCGGACACAAATAACTTTAAATCAAAGATGCTCTGCCACCCTTTTAAAAGATATGCCTCTCAAAGAAGAAGATCCAGGGAGTTTCACCTTACCTTGTACTATCGAGGGAATTTTGTTCAACAAGGCCCTTGCTGATCTTGGGGCAAGCATAAGCCTTATGCCATTCTCTCTCTATTCACGTCTAGAATTGGGGGAACTGAAACCAAATAGAATGTGTATTGAGCTAGCTAATAAAACTACTCAATATCCTAAGGGAATCACTGAAAATGTTCTTGTCAAGATGGATAAATTTGTCTTCCCAGTCGACTTCGTAGTCCTTGAGATGGAAGAGGATGATATCCTAATTTTTCTTGGAAGGACCCTTTCTTGCAACCGCACACGCTATGATTGATGTCTTTAACAAGAAGATTTCGTTGGAGATTGGAAACAATAAGATTACCTTTGATCTTGAAAAGTTAATGAGATATGCTTCTTTTACTGACGACAACCTTGATGATCTCAACCTTATCGAAGCTAACGCACAGAAACATGCCCAGGAATGCTTTCTTCCTGACCCTTTGAAATCATTGAAATTCAAAGATAATGATGGGACATCTAGCGATGGAGAAAGCGAAACAGAGGAACTGGCCGCGAACAATCAAATATTATGTTCAACAAATTCCCCGGAAGAAGTTGATACTACCCCAAAACTCAAGGAGCTCCCTCCTCATTTATAATATTCATTCATTAATGGGGATCGTAATTTTCATGTTGTGATTTCTTCTCTGTTATCTGACGAAGAAAAGGAGTCGTTACTGCAGGTTTTAAGCAAGCACAAGGGAGCAATTGCGTGGAAAGTCTCTGACATAAAAGGAATTAACCCTTCATACTGCTCTCACAAAATACTTATGGAAGATGATTTTAAACCTATAGTACAGCCAAAGAGGAGATTAAACCTAAAAGTCCAAGACGTGGTAAAAGACGAAATCATTAAGCTTCTGGATGCGGGTCTAATTTATGCTATTTCTGATAGTCCTTGGGTTAGTCCTAATCATGTTGTGCCAAAGAAAGGAGGAATGACAGTAGTCACCAATGAAAATAATGAGCTGATACTAACTAGAACAGTCACTGGCTGGAGGGTGTGCATCGATTACAGGAAATTAAATGACGTAACACGAAAGGATCACTTCCCCCTTCCATTTATCGATCAGATGCTAGAGAGACTCTCGGGACATGAGTATTACTGCTTTCACCTGCCCTTACAGAACATTCGCCTACCGAAGGATGCCTTTTGGACTATGTAACACTCCCGCCACATTCTAACGGAGCATGACTGCAATATTCTTGGATATCTGTCAAGATTTTATGGAAGTCTTCATGGATGACTTCTTGGTTTTTGGTAACTCTTTCTCATGTTGTCTTAATAATTTATCTAAAATGCTTGCCAGGTGTGAAGAAACCAACCTTGTCCTTAATTGGGAGAAATGTCATTTTATGGTAAAAGAAGGGATTGTTTTGGGGCATAAGATTTCCCAAACAGGGATTGAAGTTGATAAAGCTAAGGTTGACGTTATTTCTCGACTGCCTTATCCAACCAACCTAAAAGGAATTAGGAGTTTTCTTGGGCATGCAGGATTTTATAGACGATTTGTAAAAGACTATTCCAAAACTGCCAAGCCTATGACCCAACTCCTCATGAAAGATGCAAAATTTGATTTCAATAATGATTGCAAAAAAGCTTTTGATATTTTAAAAGAAAAACTGACTACTGCCCCTGTTATTATTGCTCCTGATTGGGGGAATGATTTTGAACTTATGTGCGATGCTAGTTATTATGCTGTGGGTGTTGATTTAGGACAGAGGGTGGATAAAAAATTTAAAGCCATTTATTACGCTAGTAAAACCTTAAATGAGGCGCAAGAGCATTACACAACCACTGAAAAGGAACTCCTGGTTGTGGTTTGTGCCTTTGATAAATTTAGATCTTATTTAGTAATGTCAAAAACTGTTGTCTACACTGACCATTCTGCTTTGAAGTAATTATTCAATAAACAAGATGCCAAACCAAAATTGATAAGATGGGTGCTGCTGCTGCAAGAATTTAAAATTGAAATCGAGGATAAAAAAGGGGCAGAAAACTTAACAGCTGATCACCTCTCATGATTAGAAAACCCTGAGCTTGAAGAGCTTGAAAAAGAAACTATTCGGGGACTCCTTCCCCGACGAGCATCTCATGGCAGTTAGAATTAAGGATTCCAGTTCCGAACCATGGTACGTAGATTTCGCTAATTACCTCGCGGTCAGAGTATTACCGAGCAACAAAACCTATGATCAAAAGAAAAAGTTCTTCTCAGATCTTAAATATTACTTATGGGATGATTCGCTCCTTTTTAAATCATGCCCTGATGTATTATTCAGAGATGCGTATTTGGAAATGAGCAAAAACAGATTCTGGAACATTGTCACAACGGACCTGCAGGAGGACACTATGGGGCCGACAATACTGCTCGGAAGGTTTATGAGGCCGGATTCTTTTGGCCTAGCTTTTTAAAAGAAGCCCCAAAACATATTAGGGATTGTGACGCTTGTCAGAGGACAGGGAACATCTCTTCTCGAAATCAGATGCCACTCAACAACATTATGGTATGTGAGGTTTTTGATGTTTGGGGGATCGACTTTATGGGACCTTTCACTCCATCGAAGAATAAAAGTTATATCCTTGTAGCTGTCGATTACGTTTCAAAGTGGGTTGAAGCTAAAGCTCTACAAACATGTGATGCTAGAAGTATCATTCGTTTTTTGAAAAGATTATTCTCCTGGTTTGGGATCCCTATGACCATCATTAGTGATCGAGGGACACACTTTTGTAATGATATTATGGAGAAAGTTCTCAATAGATATAAGGTACTCCACCGAATGTCTACACCTTATCACCCACAAACCAATGGGCAAACTGAAAACACCAACAGGGCACTCAAGCGAAGTTTAGAGAAATCAGTCAGCTGTAACAGAAAAGATTGGTCCGACAAACTTGACGAAGCGTTATGGGCATTCAGAACAGCTTTCAAAACTCCTATTGGAAGCACCCCTTTTAAGATTGTTTACGGGAAAGCATGTCATCTTGCCCTAGAGTTGGAACATAAAGCATATTGGGCTCTCAAGAATGCAAACTTGGAGGCTGATGTAATCAAGGAACACCAAATTTCCCAAATAAATCGTTTAGCTGAATTACGAGACGAAGCATACGATCATGCCAAAGCATAAAAAGACAGGATCAAAAGATGGCACGATAAGCGAATTAAGGATAAAAGATTTGAAGTAGGACAAGAGGTTCTCGTTTTTAACTCAAGACTCAAATTATTCCCTGGAAAAATGAGATCTCGTTGGGCTGCCCCTACACAGTAAGTAAGGTGTTTCCTTATGGGACTATTGATGTTCATAACAAGGAAGGAGTATATTTCAAGGTAAATGGACACCGCGCAAAAATTTATTATGGGCAGGATGTTAGCAAGCATTCGGGAGATGGGTTCTTCGCACCTGCCTAGAGCTCCGCGGCCCTGAGTCTAACTTAAAGACTCGTAAATACAGAAAAGTGCTCTTTCGGGAAACAACCGAATTATCTCTTTCTTTTGTTTTATTTCCATTTCTGTAGGGTTTTTTGTTTTCTAGCCATTTTTGTAGGAAACAAGGAAGTAATTGATGCTGCAGTTTGCTGATCTGACCATAGTTACGGTGTAACTCATCTTAGTGATTACGCCGTAACCAACTTTTAGCAGCAGAATTCTTGACGCATTAATAATTACGACGTAATACCATCTCCGTGGTTACACTGTAACCACTCACTTTGCAGCTTATGTCAGGTTTTGCCAGTTACGGTGTAACTCCCTCATAAGAGTTACGACGTAACCTTCCTCTGCTTTAATTCTTTCATTTTAAAACACAATAGCCTTCTATTAGTATTTTAAATAAACTTTGTGGGTGTGTTCCCTGTAAAGCCTCAATAGACTTCACTCATCCACTTGGGACACCAAGTGGTTTAAAAGGCTTGTTGCATATGCTAAATGCAACCGTGATTCCTACGAAAGTGAGTTAGGTTTGTTTTTCATTTTTCATTTTTTTTCTTTTTAGAATTATGCTTGTCGGTAGTGTGATTTCAGGGATTGAAGTTTGTTCATGAAGCTTATACGAAGGCACGTCTCTTTTTCGTGGGCCTTCTTTCTTTATGGAGCAAATTTCAGGGAAGTTCTCACTCTAATTCTACTTTTCTCTTCACCTTTATTTAATGCTTAGTACAAAAGGGACGTTGTACAATTCAAGTGGGGGGACGGGAGTAGAATTATCTCTTGAACATTATTTTGCCCTCGTTTTTCTAGTTTATTTTGAAAAATTATGCCATTTTTAAAATTTTGACATGTTTTTCTTAACCTAACTAGATTAGACCTTAACCGAGCATATATAACCCTTGATATTATATGGGAGTAGAATTATCTCTTGAACATTATTTTGCCCTCGTTTTTCTAGTTTATTTTAAAAAATTATGCCATTTTTAAAATTTTGACATGTTTTTCTTAACCTAATTAGATTAGACCTTAGCCGAGCACATACAACCCTTGATATTATATGGTGAGATTAGCCTTATCCGTTTCCAAGATTTTACCCCAAATCCACCAAATTATGCGTGTGCCGGTAGCTTGTATACTTTAGAACTTGGCCTTTGCATCATTTCGAGACCATAGACGAGGTATGTTGAAGCTCGATGTATGTGGACTTTTCAGTTTTAAAAGGCAATATTATACCATTATCACCCAAACAGCCTACCATTGTGTGTGTATCGATTAGTCACCTCAACTTATCAACCACCATGTGAAACCCTTTTATTGCACTCACCTTTAGTGCAAGATACCCCTAGATACACCCATCTGAGCCATTCCTTTCATTTTGTTAACCTGATATATTGTTTCGATACACCTATACACCTTAGCCTACCTTGTAGTCTTTATTTGTGATTGGGAAGTCATCATTTGCCTAAGTTCAAGGTTCGAGTGGAAAGGTTCGGAAATCACGCTTTGATCAACAACATTCCTGAAGATCATTGAAGACCCCCCAAATTCCCATTGTTCATCTCAAGTGGGGGGATTTTATGTTTTGTTATTATTGTTATGTTGAAAAAAAATTAATTAGAAAAAAAAGTTAAAAAAAATAAAAGTTGTTATGATTAAGTTATTGTAAAGTGCAATGTTATGAGCTTTATAGATTTAGTATCGAGGAGGCCACCTCGGTCACATTTGAAGATTGGAGTTGGTAGTTATGCCAGCAGTTGGAGAAAAGGTAGTGTGCCCATCATGACGTCCTCTAATGACACATCTACCTTATATTTCATGATCCAGTTTCTTGACTTCAAAGCTTGAACTTTGGGCGGACGGTAAGTGGTGATGACTTGGTTACAGATTTTGACTACCTGCTTGTTTTTTATTTTACACCATTTATATATCCCATGTCTTATCCTACCCTTTAGTCATGAAGCTTGCCTAGGTGATGCAGCGAGCAATATTTGGTGTCTTGGCCATGGATTTGGTCATGTATCATTGATTTTGTCCACTTCGCCGTGACATGTTAGTAATGACGAGTCACCCCTTAACCTTTGTCGTGTCTACCCATATTGCCTTCGAGAATTGTTTAGCCCTTAACTCTAGTAGTGGAGATTTGTGTAACCACCAAGCTTATTATAGAATACATGCTATGAATGTGCGATTGAGTGATCACCCCGAAATTTACACTTAGAATAGTTGTAGATTTGAGTGTTTTGTTCCCCTTTCGTGAGGTGTTCGGCTTTGTTTTATTCTAGCATAAAGGATTTGTAAACTTATATTTTCCAGGTTATGGGAGATATCTTTTTAGGAATATTTCTAATAAGGTCTGCTTGAGGGCAAGTAGAGCTTAAGTGGGGGGATATTTGATAATATCAAATAGTCTTGATTATTAACTGTTAATTTCCCCCGATAATGAATGTTATTTATATCATTTATATGGATTTACGCTTGTTTTCCATTGTTTTCCACTTTCAGGTAAATTACGAGCATTGGAGCTAAAGAGACGCGGAATTGGAGAATTGTCTAAAGAATTATCATAGTATGCTGATTTTGAAGAAGTTACGGCGTAACTCATCTCTCACATTACGCGGTAACTATTGCGTGACTCAGAAAACTAACTTATCAGAAGGTTACGGCGTAACTCTTCCCAATGGCTACGACGTAACTATATTAGGTCAAACGAGATTCCACGCCGCTGATACTCACGCCATAACTATTACATCAATTACGGTGTAACCAAGTTTATTGAAGACTACGGCGTAACCACTTATAAGGTTACGCCGTAACTAGCAGATCTAGTGCAAAATACAAAGGAGTTCAAGGTTACGACGTAACTCTTGTTATAGTTACGCCGTAACCCATATCTGGCCTATAAATACCCCACGAATTCCAGCATTTCTAATCATCTCATTCCACACACAACAACCAGAGAACGTGGGAAAAAGCTAAAGGCAGGTCTAGAGGAGCATACAAAGTTGTCTCCAAGGAGAATTCACTCCCCTACGATAAGCATTAGCAATTTATATTTTCTTTACTTTCAATTCATGTATTTCATACCTTTGAATATTGAATTGGCTTGTATGATTAATATAAGCGGCTAAGCACCTCTTGGTGCTGGCCTAGTTATGATTCCTTAATTGTTTTGTTTGCGTTTACATTACTTCCGTACAATTATTTCTAAGTGTATGCATGCATAGTCTATTGGTAGCCACCCTTGGTTCGGTAGTTTTGAATGGCAGTAGAGGCCAATTGCCTAGGAGATATGACCAACTGACCCTAGGTGAGCAGACTGAGACGGGAAGGGTAAGATATGACCAACTGACGACCCTTTCTACTTGTGCGATTTGACCAACTGATCATCTATCATTTGGATGAACTTAAGAATTAGGGGGTGAGTGTCTAAGTTCCTAACTGTCGGGCACTCACTATTATAAATCTAGCATGTAGCGGTAGTTAATGACTTGTCTTAGGGGACCAGGAACAACAAAACTTATGAAGAGACACCTGACTTCTCCAGTGGTGGCATCTTTGCTGATAGGTTAGGGCAAATTGACCAAATGTTGTCCTCTCGACTTTGACCCCACCTGAAGTAATTTGAAGTAAGTAGATGTAGACATAACTAGCTAGGAGGATTAACCAGGTTAGCACCACTCTCCTCTATTGATTTTCCCTTTACCATTTATTTGTTTATATTTTATTCTGCTTTAGTAGTTTAATTAATTAAATCCCTATCGAAACCATTATTAATATGTGATGCAGGTTTACTGGCCAGGTCTTAATATTTATAGTGTCTCGCTATACCTATGGTCTACCCTAATGCACTAACGGGCAGTGTACCTGGTCGTGTGTAGTGTAGTAAATGGTAAAGCCGAGGTCGTCCCAAGAGCTATGTGTGTTGGATTATTACTAAGTCTAATTGTCACAGAATAATAATGGTTTTGATAGGGATTTAATTAATTAAACTACTAATGCAGAATATAAAATAAAATAAAATAAATGGTAAAGGGAAATCAATAGAGGAATAGTTGTGCTAACCTACTCAATCCTCCTAGCTAGTTATGTCTACGTCTACTTACTTCCAATTACTTCTGGTGGGGTCAAATTCGAGAGGACAGCATTTGGTCAATTCACCCTAACCTATCAGCAAAGATGCCACCATAGGAGAAATCAGGCACACCGTCATAATTCCTGTTGTTCCTGGTCCCCTAAGCCAAGTCATTAAGTACCACTACATGCTAGATTCTAAATAGTGAGTGCCCGGCCGTTAGGAACTTGGACACTATACCCCCCCCAATTCTTAAGTTCATCTAAACGATAGGTGATCAGTTGGTCAAATCGCACAAGTAGAAATGGTCGTCAGTTGGTCATATCTCCTAGGTAATTGGCCTCTATCGCCATTCAAAACTACCGAACCAAGGGTGACTACCAAAGAACTATGCATGCATACACTTAGAAATAATTGTATGGAACTAAAGGTAAACGCAAACAATAAAATTAAGGAATCATAACTAGGATAGCACCAAAGGGTGCTTAGCCGCTCATGTTAATCATGCAAATCAATTCAATATTCAAAGGTACGAAATACATGAATTGAAAGTAAAATAAATAATAAACGCTAAAGCTTATCGTAATGGTGTGACTTCTCCCTTAGAAACAGCTCCTTATGCTCCCCTAAACCTGCCTTGAGCTTTTTCCCACGTTCTCAGAGTGTTGTGTGTGGAATGGGATGATTTGAAATGCTGGAATTCATGGGGTATTTATAGGCCAGGTCTGGGTTACGGCGTAACCAATATAGGAGTTACGCCGTAACCTTCTATTTCCTCGTAAATGCACTAGATCTGCTAGTTACGGTGTAACCTTATAAGTGGTTACGCCGTAGTCTTCAATAAACTAGGTTAGGTCGTAAGTTATGCAGTAGTTACGGCGTAAGTATCAGCAGCGTGGAACCTCTTTTGACCTAATGGAGTTACGTCGTAACCTTTGGGAAGAGTTACGCTGTAACCTCTTGATAAGTTGGACTTCTGGGTTACGCAATAGTTACGGCGTAATGTGAGAGATGAGTTACGCCGTAACTTCTTCAAAATAGGCATACTTTGATAAATCTTTAGTAATGTTTCAATTTCCGCGTCTCTTTAGCTCCAATGCTCATAATTTACCTGAAAGTGGAAAACAATGGAAAACAAGCGTAAATCCATATAAATGATATAAATAACGAGCATTATCGGGGGAAATTGACACTTAATATTCAGGACTATTTGATGTTATCAAATATCCCCCTACTTTAACTCTACTTGCCCTCAAGTAGACCTTATTAGATAGATTCCTAAACAGATATCTCCCAAAACCTGGAAAATATGAGTTTACAAATCCCTTATACTAGAATAAAACAAAGCCGAACACCTCACGAAAGGGGAACAAACACTCAAATCTCTTAACTATTCTAAGTGTCAATTTCGGGGTGATCACTCAATTGCACAATCATAAGCTTGGCGGTTACACAAATCTCCACCACTACAGTTAAGGGCTAAACAATTCTCGAAGGCAATATGGGTAGACACGACAAAGGTTAAGGGGTGCCTCGTCATTACTAACATGTCACGGCGAAGTGGACAAAATCAATGATACATGACCAAATCCATGGCCAAGACACCAAAGATTGCTCGCTGCATCACCTAGACACGCTTCATGACTAAAGGGTAGGATAAGACATGGGATATATAATTGGTGTAAAATGAAAAACAAGCAGGTAGTCTAAATCCATAACTAAGTCATCACCAATTACCGTCCGCCCAAAGTTCAAGCTTAGAAGTCTAGAGACTGGATCATGAGATGCGAGGTAGATGCGTCATTAGAGGACGTCGTGATGGGCACACTACCTTTTCTTCTTCATTTGGTATAACTCCAACTCCAATCTTCTAATGTGACGGAGGTGGACTCCTCGATACTAATCAATAAAGCTCATACTATAGTGCTTATAACATCGCACTTTACAATATCATAAATCAATCAATTTTTTTTATCATAACATAATAACATAACATCCCCCCACTTGAGATGAACAATGGGAATTCAGGGGGTCTTCAATGATCTTCATAATTGTTGTCAATGAAAGCCTGATTTCCAAACCTTTCCACTCGAACCTTGAACTTAGGCAAATGATGACTTCCCAATTACAAATAAAGACTACAGGGTAGGCTAAGGTGTAAGGGTGTAACGAAACAATATATTGGGTTGACAAAAGGGGAGTCCCCTAGCTCAAAAGGGTGTATCTAGGGGTATCTTGCACTAAAGGGGAGTGCAACAAAAGGGTTTCACATGGGGGTCGAAAAGTCAAGATGACTAATCGATAGACTCACAATGGTAGGCTGTTTGGGTGATAATCCTATAATATTGCATTCTAAAACTGAAAAGTCTAAATACATCGAGCTAACTCAACATACCTCGTCTATGGTCTCGAAATGATGCAAATGCCAAGTTCTAAAGTTTACAAGCTACAGGCGCGCTCATAATTTGGTGGATTTGGGTTAAAATATTGGAAACGGATAAGGCTAATCTCACCATGTAATGTCAAGGGTTGTATGTGCTCGGCTAAGGTCTAATCTAGTTAGGTTCGAAAAAACATGTCAAAATTTTAAAAATGGCATAATTTTTCAAAATAAACTAGAAAAATGAGGGCGAATTAAAGTTCAAGAGATAATTCTACTCCCGTCCCCCCACTTGAATTGTACAAAGTCTCTTTTGTACTAGGCATTAAAATAAAGGTGAAGAGAAAGGTAGAATTAAAGCGAGAACTTCCCTGAAATTTTCTCCAAAAAGAAGAAGGCTCACGAGAAAGAACCGTGCCTTCGTTTAAGCTTCATGAACAAACTTCAATCCCTGAAATCACAATACCGACAAGCATAATTCTAAAAAAGAAAAAAAAATGAAAAACAAACCTAACTCACTTTTGTAGCAATCACGGTTGCGTTTAGCGAATGCAACAAGCCTTTTAAACCACTTGGTGTCCCAAGTGGACGAGTGAAGTCTCGTGAGGGTTTACAGGGAACACACCCACAAAGTTCATTTAAAAACTAATACAAGGTTACTGTGTTTTAAAATAAAAGAATTAAAGCAGAGGAGAGTTACGTCGTAACTCATATTTGGGAGTTACGCCATAACTGGCAAAACCTGGTATGAGCTGTGAAGCTAGTAGTTACGGCGTAACCACTGAGATGGTATTACGCCATAATTGGTTATGCATCAAGAATTCTGCTGCTAAAATGTTGGTTACGGCGTAATCACCAAGATGAGTTACGACGTAACTCTGTTCAGATCAGCAACTGCAGAAGCAATTAGTTCCTCATTTCTTGCAAAATGGTTAGAAACACAAAACCCAACAGAAAGGAAATAAAAATAAAAGAAAGGGATAATTCGGGTTGTCTCCCAAAAGAGCACTTTTCTTTATTAATGAGTCTTTAAGTTAGACTCAGAGCCGCGGGGCTCCTACGGGGGCCTTTGAACATCCCCGACTTCATCCACGTCTTTCATTAAGTTGCGCCTAACCCATCCGACATTTGTTGCAGTGCGCAGATATTCTTTGGTTTCAATTTTCCGTATCTTGCAAAAATTTTCTTCAGGCCCCAAATGGTATCGCGTAAACTCAAATTTTTCGGCTATAATAGGAGGTGGCCTCTTAAATGGGATGCCAAGAAGCTTGTATCTTCGTTTCTAGTGTATTTCATCATCTGGGTCAATGAAACCATCTTCGCCTTGCAACTCGAGATAATCAAAATCATTGTCGGAATCTGTATCTTCAAATTGGTTGAGAATTTGTTTGCATTTTTCATTGTTTACTTTAGACGAGCCATTGGTGTCATCTTCTGGTCTTTCATTAGGAGCTTCGTTGTTAGGTTGATTTTTACTCATATACCCTCCCCATATTTTCTTTTTAGTCAACGCGTCAATTTTTCCATATTTGATTTTGATCCAATCATCGAATCCGAGATCATCTGGCCAAGGCAGTTCTGTTCTTTCGGAATCATTAGTCGAAGTCCAAAGAAATTCGTCTTCCCCAGCTCTCTCGATGCTGCTTCCTCCATCACATTCATACTCAAAAGGGTTGCAGGAGGCCCAAACTTTTCCGTCGCTGGTTTTAATTTGTTCGCACCAATGATTCCGAACTCCTTTGTCATAGTCATCTTCAGAAGGAATATCATCGAGGGGCTTAATGGTTTTCCCCCGAAGAATTTGTTTCTCATATTTGAGTTCCAGATTTCTGAACAGAGTTTAATTAATTATAGCGTCCCCGAATCTTATTGAATATCAATCACTAAATGATAGATTTCCAAAATCAACATCGTGTCTCCCAGATTCGTGTGGGCATATCCAAACTTTGTTCTTCACATTACCTCCTCCGTTGCAATAATCACGAAAAGGATTACACGTTGGCCAAGCGTTAGTAATCTCATATTCCATGATGAGTAAGGGTTTACAGTAATTCTTAATGAGCGGCCCTTCCACTTCGTTAATTGAGAACTTGGATAACCTTTCTTCGTCGTTTAGTGTAGTCCATTTGTATATGTCATCATTTATCCTTTCCTTATCAACACCACCATCGCAGGTTTTCTGAGGATCACATGAGGCCCACAAGCTGTAGCATTCTCCATCATCAATTGCAATACTCTTACACCAATGACTCCTACTTTTAGGGTTGTTGTCCTTGGCGCTCGTTTCTTTGCTTGAATTTGGGTTACGCCGTAATTCTGGAGTGTGATTACGGCATAACTCACTTTCGCCATCAGTATCCGACTCATCAGAGCACTTGTTGTTTTCAGAGAACACCGCCTTACATATAGTGGAATTGCTCTTTTGTTCTTCGTTCCTTCTTTGAACCTCGTCGCCAAGCTTTCCAATTAGAGTTTCCAAGTTCTTAAGTGATGTTTCATGGGACGAGAGGTTTTTGTTTGTATTATCATGGAAATTCTTAAGCCATTCTTCTTGCTCCTTTTGCCTCTTGGTAGTGTCCACAAGGTACTTGTTAATAATTCCTTTCAGGTTAGCTCTTCTCTCATTATGCTCATAATACGGTGGTGGTCCTCCACGAAACTGATTACGATTATCCCCGTAGAAAGGCCTATTCACTCCATATTTAGCTTCCTCGATAGTATCTTCCTTGTCAACTTTAGGACAGTTTTTAGTTAAATGTCCCCCACCACAGTTTTTGCGGCCGACTTGGATGGCATGAACAGTTTCTTTGATTCTTAGCATATCTCTACCGAGATTTTCAAGTTTACTAGCTATTGCTGCAATTCCGTCGAAACTTCTGCCTTGGTTTCTTTTACTCCCACCGTCGTGCCATTTTTGAGAATGGTCCACCATTTTTTGAATGGCTTCAATTACAGTAGTAGGAATCATGTTCGGGATAGGTCCTTGATTGTCCAGCATCTGTCTTGTAGTTACATTTATTCCTTTGTAGAAAATATTGACCTTCTGCTGGTTATTTAGATCATTGGTAGGACACTTATAAAGAAGATCGTTGTATCTGTCCCAAGCTTGATACAGAGTTTCATCGTCTTCTTGTTTGAAGTTATGGATCTCCAAAAGCTGATGAGAAATCTTCGATGGCGGGCAATATCTTTGGATAAAGTGTTTCTTTAGTAGTGCCCAAGTGTTAACTGCCCCGGTGGGCAATCTTTCGATCCATCTTTTGGCTGCTCCAGTGAGAGTCATAGGGAAGACCCTAAGCATAACAGCATCATGAGATACGCCTGGAATGTTGAAAAGGCTAGCGATGTATAGGACATTTTCAACGTGCTCATATGTACCTTCATCCCTGTTTCCTGAAAAAGGGTTAGCGCGAAGCTCCCTCATAAATTGGTCTTTAATCTCGAAATGAACAACTGCTCCGATTGTCGGTCTTACGAGACCCGGCCCTTGATCTTCTCTAGTCAACGCCAAGTATTCCTCAAGAGTGAGGTCATCGATGTTAACAACTTCCATGGTACCTGAAAACTTGAAATATGATCGTGAGAAAAGTTTAAAAATGAAATGAAAGACTTAATATTAATCCTAATATAACTCCCCGGCAGCGGCGCCAAAAACATGATCCAGGTTTTACTGACCAGGTCTTAATATTTATAGTGTCTCGCTATACCTATGGTCTACCCTAATGCACTAACGGGAAGTGTACCCGGTCGTGTGTAGTGTAGTAAATTGTAAAGCCGAGGTCATCCCAAGAGCTATGTGTGTTTGATTATTACTAAGTCTAATTGTCACAGAATAATAATGGTTTTGATAGGGATTTAATTAATTAAACTACTAATGCAGAATATAAAATAAAAGCAAATAAATGGTAAAGGGAAATCAATAGAGGAATAGTGGTGCTAACCTAGTCAATCCTCCTAGCTAGTTATGTCTACGTCTACATACTTCCAATTACTTCATGTGGGGTCAAATTCGAGAGGACAGCATTTGGTCAATTCGCCCTAACCTATCAGCAAAGATGCCACCACAGAAGAAATCAGGCGCACCGTCATAAGTCCTGTTGTTTCTGGTCCCCTAAGTCGAGTCATTAAGTACCGCTACATGCTAGATTCTAAATAGTGAGTGCCCGGCCGTTAGGAACTTAGACACTACACCCCCCAATTCTTAAGTTCATGCAAACGATAGGTGATCAGTTGGTCAAATCGCACAAGTAGAAAGGGTCGTCAGTTGGTCATATCTTACCCTTCCCGTCTCAGTCCGCTCACCTAGGGTCAGTTGGTCATATCTCCTAGGCAATTGGCCTCTATTTCCATTCAAAACTACCGAACCAAGGGTGACTACCAAAGAACTATGCATGCATACACTTAGAAATAATTGTACGGAAGTAAAGGTAAACGCAAACAAAATAATTAAGGAATCATAACTAGGCTAGCACCAAAGGGTGCTTAGCCGCTCATATTAATCATGCAAATCAATTCAATATTCAAAAGTACGAAATACATGAGTTGAAAGTAAAATAAATAATAAACGCTAAAGCTTATCGTAATGGCGTGACTTCTCCCTTGGAAACAGCTCCGTATGCTCCCCTAAACCTGCCTTGAGCTTTTTCCCACGTTCTCAGAGTGTTGTGTGTGGAATGGGATGATTTGAAATGCTGGAATTCGTGGGGTATTTATAGGCCAAGTCTGGGTTACGACGTAACCAATATAGGAGTTACGCCGTAACCTTCTATTTCCTCGTAAATGCACTAGATCTGCTAGTTACGGCGTAACCTTATTAGTGGTTACGTCGTAGTCTTCAATAAACTCAGTTATGTCGGAAGTGATGCAGTAATTACGACGTAAGTATCAACGACGTGGAACCTCTTTTGACCTAATGGAATTACGTCGTAACCTTTGGGAAGAGTTACGCCGTAACCTCTTGATAAGTTGGACTTCTGGGTCACGCAATAGTGACGGCGTAATGTGAGAGATGAGTTACGCCGTAACTTCTTCAAAATAGGCATACTGTGATAAATCTTTAGTAATGTTTCCATTTCCGCGTCTCTTTAGCTCCAATGCTCGTAATTTACCTGAAACTGGAAAACAATGAAAAACAAGCGTAAATCCATATAAATGATATAAATAACGAGCATTATCGGGGAAAATTGACACTTAATATTCAGGACTATTTGATGTTATCAATATGTGACACCTAGACTTACTAATAATCCAACACACATAGCTCTTAGGACGACCTCGGCTTTACCGATTACTACACTACACACGACCGGGTACACTGCTCGTTAGTGCATTAGGGTAGACCATAGGTATAATGAGACTTTATAAATATTAAAACCTGGTCAGTAAAACCTGCATCAAAAACACACAAATAAAAAAAAAACATTCAAACAAACTAACATGGGTTGCCTCCTAAGAAGCGCTTTTCTTTATTTACGAGTCTTGTAGCTAGACTTGAAGCCAAACTACGTACTTAGGTGAGTGAGTTCATCCTTAGGGACATCGGTTGGATCAAATTTCTCTTTTAATTTCCTATTAGTATGTGTAGTCCAGTATGCCTTTTCAAACGGCCATAGATCGTTATCCTAATGTGCCACTCTCCATTACCATCACCAGGTGGCGTATCCCAATTCCACTTATGCCTAGGCTTATCGCTCTCAACCTTCCATCTATTCATGCAAAGATTAATAGGAAAGGCTCTTAGGAATTTAGTCATCTTCCTAAACACTAAAGTATCCTCGAATGGATTCACCTCAATGTCCCTAGCCAATTTCTGCTCTAAGTAACATGTTTTATTCATAAATGCATCTTCTAGATAGAATGGCCTTTTAAGGCCTATGAAATTTCCATTAGTCCAAGGTCCATATGTAGATGGTCTCCTATCTAAAGTATTCGAATGAGGTATTTGTTCATCCTCATCGTCATAGGAATGTTTCTTGACATCGTAGATTGACCTAGCACTTCCTTCTCCTACCACTATTTTGAAAATCTTACAATCAATTATAGCACTAGCGGTAACTAAGCATCCTCTTGTAACCAATAATAGACATGTAGCATCACTAACTATTTCTAGTACACGGAAATCTGCCAAAAGAGTTAATTTTCCTACATGTACTACCATGTCCTTCATTATCTTTACTGGATATGCAAAACTTCCGTCCGCTAAACCTATGATAGTTTCCGTTGGTTCTGTCTTTTCTAGGTTAAGGCTTTTATGGAGAGACAACGGAAGAAGGTTTATGCTTCACCCTAAATCGGCTAATGTGTCAAAAGCTTTGGAATTTCATATTCTACATAGAAGAATGAATAGGTCAGGATCATCTAATTTCTTAGGTAGTTTGTTTCGCACAAACGCGGACCCGTGTTTTCCCAACATTAGTCTTTGCTTATATTTGTCTCTAAATGTATGATAATAGGGCGCATGAGTCAAGACATCAAGAACCGGTTTCTCTTGGTAGAGCTCCTTAAAGCATGATAGTAGGTTCGGGTTGTTGTTTAGCTTGTTTTTCAAGACTTGGATTTACCAATAACTTAGTTTTAGATTTTTGGTCTTTTGGAGTGTTAGTAGTTTGCTTGAAACGTGTTTTGATAGCATTGACTGAGTGGACTTGCGGGTGTAAGGGGCATGGATATGCGCCTTCCCTTGGTGGAAAAGAACATCGGTTCGATGAAATTGAATTTAGTTTTGGGTTCTTGACGGTGTCACTTGGGAGTGCTCCTACAACTCGGTTATTAAAGATTTTCAAGAGGGTGTCAAGTTTATTTGTCATCTCACCTTGTTGTAGTTTGAAATCGGATTCAAACTTAGACAACCGAGATTCTTGAGATGACATAAACTTGGATACATTCGCTCAACATTGTTGGGATTGTTGGCGTTGGAACAGTTGTTGTAGGGAGTATGGTTCGAAGATGAACCGTTTAGTTGGAACCTAATAGGTGGAGTAGAAAAATTGTTTTGAGGCGGGTTTGGGTTTTTTTTCCACCTAAGGTTAGGGTGATTTCTCCATGAGAGGTTATAGGAATCACCTAGGTTTTTTGGATCGGGTTTTAAAGTGTACCACTTCTCTCCCACTCCATCGGTACGCGTGGAGGCATTGTCCGTGAAATATTGTTCAGGGAATTTCGTGCAATCATGAGTGTCATGGTGACCACTACATAATTTACACGAGGAAGTGATTTTATTCACTTGGTGTGAAGGTTTAGGAGCTTCGTAGGAACTCATGAGGAATTTGACTTGATCTTCAAGTTCAAGTATCCTACGATCAGAAGGTTGTGAGTCGGTTGAAGGCAAGGATATTGCCTTGACGGTTTTGGGCAACTCATGGGGGTCATTCCAACATTCGTTTTCATAGAGAGCAAGGTCCTTTATAGTGCACCATGATTCTTCCGCGGTTAATTCACTAAGCTTACCACCGTCCGCTTGGTCAATGGCTTGCCTTATGGGGAGATTGACATGATCATAAAAGATTAGGACTTGGAGCCAAAGGTCAATGCCATGGTGAGGGACTTTTTGGAGTAAGTCCTTGACTCGATCGAGTCCATGCCTCATGATAAGGATTTAAAACATACGTTATTAGGGGGTTTTAAGCCCTAAATCGACACATATTATATCCATTACTGCTTAAAATCGTTCCTATTCACATGTTAGGTCTTTTGGAAGAAAAATGCTGAAATGAAGTATATTTGGATGAAAAGGAGCGAAAACATGAAGAAAATGGCAAAGTCAAGTTTAAAGATACTCCAGCACACCTGACGGCATCCCAACCAAAGGGCGACGCCGTCCCTCTATAGAAGACTTGATCAAAAGTGCACGCGACGGCTTAGCGTAATTTCTGGTCCTAAAACCTGATGGCGTCACGCCTTAAATCTGGAAGACGTCACTCACAAATTCTACACTAGACGGCCAAGATCCAAGATTCAGACGACGTCACTAATTAAGACTGACAGTGTCACATCTCTCAATTGACGTCGTCCCAACAATGACTTGGCCCAAATGAAACCCAAATGACGGCGACCTGACGACGTCACTAGCAAAAGGTTACGCTGCTGCGATTGTAAACCTATATATAGAATTTGATTTTTCTGTATTTTGAGAGGTATAATTTTGGAGAGTAAACCCTAACTCAGTTGTAGTCCGACTTGGACAGTATTCTAGGGTCCCATACCCTATTTTACACCACAACATAAGTTTGTTTATCCAATTTATCATTATGTCTACCCCATGTTCAATTGATTGTGTGTATGCTTGCTTGTTTAACATGTCTAGCTAAATTATTCTTGTTGATGCAGGTTTTACTGACCAGGTCTTAATATTTATAGTGTCTCGCTATACCTATGGTCTACCCTAATGCACTAACTGTCACAATTCTCAATTTTTGGTCATTTCTCAAAACAATTCATGCTTCACCATTTCATCATTTATCGTAAACTAGGTTTGCGTGTTCCAAATTCGCGTAACCTTAATGGTTTAGCGGCGAATTCATGATCATATCATCACGAACATTTCATATAGACTAAGTTTAGTCTACACTTCATTAGCATCATTTGCATCATGTTAGTTCATTCATGACTTTGCATTTCACACTAAACGCGTAAATTTTATATTAAATAAACGTTATCGCATAAGTTATTATTTTGAACATTTAATCCGATACTTCCAAAAATGATCCCGATATATTTTTATACTTACATTTAGTTTATAAAAACTATATTTTGAGTTTACCTAGTGTTTTAAATTTATTTTGTATATAAATCGTTAAATTTATATTATTACGACGTTTTTCTTAAAAACTACACGATAATTATTATATCACTCAAACTTTGCAAGAAATGTATTTTTACAATTTTTATGATCTCATTATACTTTACTTTGATCTATTAAAAATTACTTTTACCTAAAACTACCTTAAATACACTAATGTATCTACAATTTTACAAAAGTTACCTTTACTTATACATTTTTCTTACACTTATTACAATTATATACATATGAAAGAAAAAAAAATATATATATTTTGTAAATGCTTCCCCCCTTGGCCGACCAAGGGGGAGTGTCTCATTAATGTTTGGTAAACATTTTCTTGATTGTATAGATACATACTCCAAGTAATACTTTCACTCATTTCATTCTCATAATTCAAAGTTAGTAAAAGTCTTGTTTTCTCTGTTGGTTCTTCTTCTTAAAACCGGCCATATAAGGGTGTTGAAGGAAATCACAAAAATTTTCCAAGATCAAGTTAAAACAATCTAGTTACACTCTTATTAAAGGTTTTGAAATAAAAACCTAGGGTGTTTAGGTTAATCCCTTGTCCTTATCACCTCATCAAGTAACTAGTAAGCATATCACTTTCATTCTACATCTTTCATTTTCTTTTCATATGTATCTCATCATTTTTTTTTAGCAAGCATGCAAGACTTATGGGTATTTATACCATTTTACATTGCTTTTAGAGTTTTATATATAAAAGTCATCCTATAATTTATCCCTTGTTATATATTGGTCTTGATGATGTTTAGGAATCCATGACACCCTAAGAAGGTGTATGGTAGGATTAGAATAGCTTTGGAGTTGTTTTGAAGGGATTGGAATAGGTTTAGTACGAGAAAAACTCTTTTCGACAAGTATAAAAGTGGTCTGATCTTGTTTTGTATTTCTGGAAAATCCGACAGTAGACACGAATTTTTGGCCTAGATATTTAGAAAATATACTTTAAAACGAATCCGTGGCCGCTTGAACGGATTAAAACGGAGTTATAACGAAGAAGTTATGAATTTTTCAAGTTTGACGACGAAAAATATATTTTCTGAAAATTTCAGCAACCTGTTTTTGTTTTGTACGAGTCAAAAACGAGTCTTAAGCTTTATAAATTATTTCGAATTATCAAAAATATATTAGTATACTTTGATACGAAGCTAAGGACGTATAATACGTAGAAAACGGATTTGTAACGACTAAAATATACACGTTTTTACAAATCTGCCGTAACTTTATTAGTTAAGAAAAACTATATTATTTATATTTGACAAGTGTTACGGTAAACAAAACGACCATATTGAAGGCTATTTTTAACGATGACGTAGAAATTTTGTAACGAGATGTCTTTTAATAAAATCGAGATCACCAAGCATATTTTTCAAAACGACAAACCATTTGTATAGCGGAGTAGTAATAAATTAATTACGGTTGCTTAAACTTTGCCGAAACTCATTTTTAAACTACATTTTGGACAAAATCACCCTACTTAACCTATGTTTTTCTCCATGATCGAGACCTTAATGATAAAAAAAAAAACTTAAACACTAAACCTTTGAGATATTGATACAAGCTTCCCAAAACCGTTGAGTTCATTTCCTAACACTCGACGTGCACCATTTTGCGACTAACTTTTCAAGGCCATTTTAGTCACTTTCATGAAGATTTCAACGACATTATTTTACGACGAAAAGTTATAATTTCACAATAAATCATTAAATGACTATCGTGGGATATCATTTCAACGTAAATACTTGTGGAGTATTTTTTTAGTACGACGAGATGTCATAAACATATATTTTGACGATAAACATTATTTCCAAAACGTACAAGTGGTATAGATATCATATGGAGTTGCATGCACAACATTGTATCACGCATTCACGACAACATATCATAACTCAAGTCATAACATTCATTTTAGGTCGCGGATAGTTTCCGAGCCTCATTTTAGTGCACTTCATTTTGTTAGCATATCAATCATACCAGGTGAGTTCATACCCCGCTTTTACTCGTTTGAATTCTTATAAACTATTTGGGGCGAGATACATGCTTATTTATCAAAACATTTAAACTCTTTTGCCAAACAACAATACTTATACTTTAGACTTGGTGCGTGAAGTGACTAGAATTAAACAAACATCCCAATATTTATATGTTGGAAGGCCATTAATTTGGATACAGCCCAACGTGCATCGTTGGAGGAACATCCCAATATTTATATGTTGGAAGGCCATTAATTTGGATACAGCCCAACGTGAGTCGTTGGAGGAACATCCCAACACGAGTTGTTGGAAGACCCTTGTGGTGACATTTATACTTTTAACTACCTTAATGCGCATATTCATGATTGTCATTCTATTTTAGGCAATGGGTTGTGAACACACAGGTTGCAATTTTTGTATGGGCGGAACTTGGAACTGAGTGGATTTACAATGCCTTTGCTGCATCAACATTCTTTATAGACTTTTTCAAATCATTTTCAACAAACTTATGAACTCACCAACCTTTGTGTTGACACTTTTTAGCATATTTATCTCAGGTTGTAAGGCGATATCATTTCATGGAGCTTTTGGGTCTCATGGCATACATTGGAGTCTAGTGTTTATATCTATTACCATTCGACATGTTTTGTAAACCTTTATGTATTGTCAAACTTTGGAATCTCATGTGTTGTAAACTTTAACTTATTTAATCGAATGGTAAACTCTTTAAAACGTCTCATTATAGAGGTCGTTTTCTTTATCCATACTTTGTGCTATGACGTCATACCCCAATGACACTATCGTTCCGCTGCGATATTTTGGGGGTGTGACAGATTGGTATCAGAGCATCGGTTATAGAGAACTAAGTTGCATCATTGACCCTAGACTATAACTACATCATCATAGCATCTCATCATATCATTATAAGTGCACATTCTTTATACATGCGGACTTATGACTCAACACCAAACATCATATGAGTCGATTAGTCCAAGCATTGCATAGTTACTCCTAAATTATACATAGCCTGATCACCTATGTCTAATTCAGGAAGAATCATGCAATGAAGGAAGTGGTAGTCTCATATGTGTAAGCAATTCCGTAATCAAGCCAAATTTTCAAAAGATTTTCTTCAAACCACTTGTTTCCAGTTTGATCCGAGCGACAGTTCTTGTTTGATGAGTTACAAAGATCGAGCTAGAAACAAGTCGTTACCTAAACTGATTTAGCCTAATCGTATGACAGTTCTTGTTTGATGAGTTGTGGGATTAAGTAAAATCGGTTACCAAAAAGTCTTTTGAAAATTTTGCTCGAGAATGGGAAAGCCTGCCTCATCGAGCCTAATCATAAGGGAGCATGTCTTTAGAATGGGATATAGTCACGATATATGCATGAGCATTGGCATAATCATTTAAACCATACATGAGCATAAACTTTTAGAACCCTAGTCGCGTTTTGGGCCATAGTATCATTAATCGAATCACGAGGACGTGATTCCTCTGACATGGGAAGAATGTCACAATTCTCAATTTTTGGTCATTTCTCAAAACAATTCATGCTTCACCATTTCATCATTTATCGTAAACTAGGTTTGCGTGTTCCAAATTCGCGTAACCTTAATGGTTTAGCGGCGAATTCATGATCATATCATCACGAATATTTCATATAGACTAAGTTTAGTCTACACTTCATTAGCATCATTTGCATCATGTTAGTTCATTCATGACTTTGCATTTCACACTAAACGCGTAAATTTTATATTAAATAAACGTTATCGCGTAAGTTATTATTTTGAACATTTAATCCGATACTTCCAAAAATGATCCCGATATATTTTTATACTTACATTTAGTTTATAAAAACTATATTTTGAGTTTACCTAGTGTTTTAAATTTATTTTGTATATAAATCGTTAAATTTATATTATTACGACGTTTTTCTTAAAAACTACACGATAATTATTATATCACTCAAACTTTGCAAGAAATGTATTTTTACAATTTTTATGATCTCATTATACTTTACTTTGATCTATTAAAAATTACTTTTACCTAAAACTACCTTAAATACACTAATGTATCTACAATTTTACAAAGTTACCTTTACTTATACATTTTTCTTACACTTATTACAATTATATACATATGAAAGAAAAAAAAATATATATATTTTGTAAATGCTTCCCCCCTTGGCCGACCAAGGGGGAGTGTCTCATTAATGTTTGGTAAACATTTTCTTGATTGTATAGATACATACTCCAAGTAATACTTTCACTCATTTCATTCTCATAATTCAAAGTTAGTAAAAGTCTTGTTTTCTCTGTTGGTTCTTCTTCTTAAAACCGGCCATATAAGGGTGTTGAAGGAAATCACAAAAATTTTCCAAGATCAAGTTAAAACAATCTAGTTACACTCTTATTAAAGGTTTTGAAATAAAAACCTAGGGTGTTTAGGTTAATCCCTTGTCCTTATCACCTCATCAAGTAACTAGTAAGCATATCACTTTCATTCTACATCTTTCATTTTCATTTCATATGTATCTCATCATTTTTTTTTAGCAAGCATGCAAGACTTATGGGTATTTATACCATTTTACATTGTTTTTAGAGTTTTATATATAAAAGTCATCCTATAATTTATCCCTTGTTATATATTGGTCTTGATGATGTTTAGGAACCCATGACACCCTAAGAAGGTGTATGGTAGGATTAGAATAGCTTTGGAGTTGTTTTGAAGGGATTGGAATAGGTTTAGTACGAGAAAAACTCTTTTCGACAAGTATAAAAGTGGTCTGATCTTGTTTTGTATTTCTGGAAAATCCGACAGTAGACACGAATTTTTTGCCTAGATATTTAGAAAATATACTTTAAAATGAATCCGTGGCCGCTTGAACGGATTAAAACGGAGTTATAACGAAGAAGTTATGAAATTTTCAAGTTTGACGACGAAATATATATTTTCTGAAAATTTCAGCAACCTGTTTTTGTTTTGTACGAGTCAAAAACGAGTCTTAAGCTTTATAAATTATTTCGACTTATCAAAAATATATTAGTATACTTTGATACGAAGCTAAGGACGTATAATACGTAGAAAACGGATTTGTAACGACTAAAATATACACGTTTTTACAAATCTGCCGTAACTTTATTAGTTAAGAAAAACTATATTATTTATATTTGACAAGTGTTACGGTAAACAAAACGACCATATTGAAGGCTATTTTTAACGATGACGTAGAAATTTTTGTAACGAGATGTCTTTTAATAAAATCGAGATCACCAAGCATATTTTTTAAAACGACAAACCATTTGTATAGCGGAATAGTAATAAATTAATTACGATTGCTTAAACTTTGCCGAAACTCATTTTTAAACTACATTTTGGACAAAATCACCCTACTTAACCTATGTTTTTCTCCATGATCGAGACCTTAATGATAAAAAAAAACTTAAACACTAAACCTTTGAGATATTGATACAAGCTTCCCAAAACCGTTGAGTTCATTTCCTAACACTCGACGTGCACCATTTTGCGACTAACTTTTCAAGGCCATTTTAGTCACTTTCATGAAGATTTCAACGACATTATTTTACGACGAAAAGTTATAATTTCACAATAAATCATTAAATGACTATCGTGGGATATCATTTCAACGTAAATACTTGTGGAGTATTTTTTTAGTACGACGAGATGTCATAAACATATATTTTGACGATAAACATTATTTCCAAAACGTACAAGTGGTATAGATATCATATGGAGTTGCATGCACAACATTGTATCACGCATTCACGACAACATATCATAACTCAAGTCATAACATTCATTTTAGGTCGCGGATAGTTTCCGAGCCTCATTTTAGTGCACTTCATTTTGTTAGCATATCAATCATACCATGTGAGTTCATACCCCGCTTTTACTCGTTTGAATTCTTATAAACTATTTGGGGCGAGATACATGCTTATTTATCAAAACATTCAAACTCTTTTGCCAAACAACAATACTTATACTTTAGACTTGGTGCGTGAAGTGACTAGACTTAAACAAACATCCCAATATTTATATGTTGGAAGGCCATTAATTTGGATACAGCCCAACGTGCGTCGTTGGAGGAACATCCCAATATTTATATGTTGGAAGGCCATTAATTTGGATACAGCCCAACGTGAGTCGTTGGAGGAACATCCCAACACGAGTTGTTGGAAGACCCTTGTGGTGACATTTATACTTTTAACTACCTTAATGCGCATATTCATGATTGTCATTCTATTTTAGGCAATGGGTTGTGAACACACAGGTTGCAAGTTTTGTATGGGCGGAACTTGGAACTGAGTGGATTTACAATGCCTTTGCTGCATCAACATTCTTTATAGACTTTTTCAAATCATTTTCAACAAACTTATGAACTCACCAACCTTTGTGTTGACACTTTTTAGCATATTTATCTCAGGTTGTAAGGCGATATCATTTCATGGAGCTTTTGGGTCTCATGGCATACATTGGAGTCTAGTGTTTATATCTATTACCATTCGACATGTTTTGTAAACCTTTATGTATTGTCAAACTTTGGAATCTCATGTGTTGTAAACTTTAACTTATTTAATCGAATGGTAAACTCTTTAAAACGTCTCATTATAGAGGTCGTTTTCTTTATCCATACTTTGTGCTATGACGTCATACCCCAATGACACTATCGTTCCGCTGCGATATTTTGGGGGTGTGACACTAACGGGCATTGTACTCGGTCGTGTGTAGTGTAGTAAATGGTAAAGCCGAGGTCGTCCCAAGAGCTATGTGTGTTGGATTATTACTAAGTCTAGTGTCACAGAAAAATAATTATTTCGATAGGGATTTTAATTAATTAAACTACTAATGCAGAATAAAATAAAAGCAAGTAAATGGGAAAAGAGAGATCAATATAGGAATAGTGGTGCTAACCTAGTCAATCTTTCTAGCTAGTTATATCTACGTCTACCTACTTCTAATTACTTCAGGTGGGGTCAAATTCGAGAGGACAGCATTTGGTCAATTCACCCTAACCTATCAGCAAAGATGCCACCACAGGAGAAATCAGGCGCACCGTCATAAGTCCTGTTGTTTCTGCTCCCCTAAGCCAAGTCATTAAGTACCGCTACATGCTAGATTCTAAATAGTGAGTGCCCGGCCATTAGGAACTTAGAGACTACACCCCCCAATTCTTAAGTTCATCCAAACGATAGGTGATCAGTTGGTCAAATCGCACAAGTAGAAAGGGTCGTCAGTTGGTCATATCTTACCCTTCCCATCTCAGTCCGCTCACCTAGGGTCAGTTGGTCATATCTCCTAGGCAATTGGCCTCTATTTCCATTCAAAACTACCAAACCAAGGGTGACTACCAAAGAACTATGCATGCATACACTTAGAAATAATTGTACAGAAGTAAAGGTAAACGCTAACAAAACAATTAAGGAATCATAACTAGGCTAGCACCAAAGGGTGCTTAGCCCTCATATTGATCATGCAAATCAATTCAATATTCAAAGGTACGAAATACATGAATTGAAAGTAAAAGAAATAAAAAACGTTAAAGCTTATCGTAATAGAGTAACTTCTCCCTTGGAAACAGCTCGGTATGCTCCCTAGACCTGCCTTGAGCTTTTTACCATGTTCTCAGAGAGTTGTGTGTGGAATGGGATCATTAAAAAAACTGGAATTTGTGGGGTATTTATAGGCCAGGTCTGTGTTACGGCGTAACCAATATAGGAGTTACGCCGTAACCTTATATTCCGTCGTAAATGCACTAGATCTGCTAGTTACGGCGTAACCTAATAAGTGGTTACGCCATAGTCTTCAATAAACACGGTTACGTCGTAAATGATGCAGTAGTTATGGCGTAAGTATCAGCGGCGTGGATTGATGAGTGTCTAAATACTCATCATTTTTGTACCATTTAAACTGCAAAAACATCTAAAAACACTCAGAAATGCATCAAAATGATAAAAATATCACAAATAAGTGTTTTATGTGTTTTAAATGCAAAAATATCAAAATCTGGTGAAAAACGTATCAAGTTTGCATAATTGGCAGTTTTAGTCCCCCAAGTTTCAAAAATTGTCAAAAACAGTCCCTGGTAAATCAAAATAAAGAAGAATATCATTTTAAGTCCCTCGGGATTCTTAAGTTGTCAAAATTGGTCCTTGAGATTTAAAATTGCAAATTTACAACTTAAGTCCCTAAACTTTGAAATTTGGCAAAAATGGTCCTTTGAAAATGTGAAAATGTCAAAAATAGTCCTTGCACTAATAAAACTTGTCAAAAGTGACCCTTGTGTGAACTTTGAGAAAATGACAGGTTTGGTCCCTCTAGTTTGGCAGAATTGCAAAGTTAGTCCTTGCATTAATAAACCTTAAACCATGACCCTTTGCACATTTAGACCCCTGCCTTTTAACCTTATGACCCCTGCCAATAACCTTGACCCCTCCCTTTTTGGACCCTTGGTCAAACATCAGTCAAACACCTCATCCTTCCCTCCCACTGGCATATCCACTGCACACCTTTCTTCCCCACTTGACTGCTACACCCAATCACTCTCACCTTATCCCTGCAACACATCTCACCCCTCATCATCACCTCTACTCATCCACCCCCCCTCCTAGTTGCAGTTTCAGAGCCCTACAGTCAAATACACCCTTTCCCGCCAAAACCCATCCAATGGCCAATATTAATTCTAGACATCCAATGGTTGAGGAAAAAGCTGGGATACACTCAGAAATCAAGTGGGAAGTTGTTTGGGTATAAAAGAAAGAAGAGAAGCAAGAAAGCCAGGAGTAGTTAGTTTTTAATTTTCATTGTATGTCGTTTTTTCCTTAAACTGTTTTAATTAGCTTTTAAAATGTAATCTCAAGCTTTTGTGTATTAAACATAAGCTACTTAATCATTGCAACTCATTTCAAGTATCAATTTAAAGTTCAACCCAGTTTCATATATTTTTGGTTTTACTGTTGAAGAAGTCAGTTCCATGCTCTTAAATTAAGGCTTATAGTAGTTTGTCTTTAATCTCAAATAAGCTTAGGTAAGCTATTTATTGCTTTTGAAAAGCTTATGAATCAGTTCAAGCAAAATTTCATGTGGGTCAACAAAAGTCAAATGAGGTGCTTAAATTTGAATCAAGCATGAATGTGGGTGTTGCAGAGCTTATTTTGGGTTGGATTAGACTAGTTTAGCATAGTGTGGGTTCTTGTTTAAGCTGCATAATAAGCTGGATTCATGTGAGTACCTTTAAGTTTCAATTCCAATTCTGTCTTGATGCATTAATTCATTAACAGTAGTCTGTTGTTTATACTTGTTGTTATTGCATTTGTTAGCTCTGAATTAGTTGGTAAATCATGTTTAAATGATGTCAATGGATTAGATATTAAAAAAAGAGTAGATTGCATTTAATCTCCTTAAAACTTGTGTTTGGTTTAAGCAGGCATTTGGTATTGCAGTGTTTAAAAATTGATAGACTCAGTTTACTAAGTCTCCATTAGGTCAATTGGAACTCATTCTAGTATCAATATTGCATCTGCATCACTCAAAGTCAAAATCCAACTTAATTTGTTCTCATTTCTTCACTGTTAGAATTTTACAAAATCAAAGGCTTGTTTTATGTTTAGAAATCATAGGTATAGGTTGCACTAGTTTCATTTCATCATATTACATCATTTTCAGTTCAAACATTGGAATCAAAACTCATGAAAGTCAAAGTTCCATATCTGTCAAAAAAGTCAAAAGAGTAAATTCTCAGTTTTCACCAAACTGAGATGAATTCTCCTTGATTCATTTTTGGGCCAAATTAAGTAAAACTTTGGGTTTTATAAGTTCAATAGGTCTAGTTTCTTATTAGGATTTTTATAGAATTTTAGTAATTTTTTTTTAAGCTCCAACATAGCTTGTCAAAAAGGGCATAAGTGCCCTGTGCAACTGAGTCAGCTTACACTGACTCTGCACAGGGTTTATGCAGTCTTGTCACAAGCTCACAAAAGCTTGTATAGGTCTGGTTTTTGGATTATGAGGTCTTGGCCAGGTCTAGTTTAGATTCTAAAACCTAGTTTTCATTTTCAGCTTATTGAGAAGCTTGTACTTAAGCTCAAACTTGGTAGCTCAAAACTGTTTTAAGCTCATTAGCTCATTTCCTCAAATCTGTTCAATCAAGCTCATTAGAGGTTAAGAGCAGTTGTAACCTGTTACATTTTGGTAATTTTAGCAATTTATAGCTTCTGTATAGTTTGGTGCTTATTTGTGGTTGTTGGCTTATTTCAAGTGCTTATTTTCAAGCTCCTTGCATAGCAGTTGCATTTTCTTGCACACAACCCCTTGTTTTTATATTTTTCCTAGATTCACAATATTATTTTAGACTTTTCTTGAATTTTTTAGATTTTTCTAAGTCAGTTTGCTATTTTTCTTTATTTAAAACAGTTTTTAATTCTTTTTAATTAGCATTTAATACAATTAATTCATAAAAGCTTCAAAAAAATAATTTTTCATTTTTCTTAGGTTAAGATAAATATAAAAAGTCAAAAAAATATTTTTCCAGATTTTTCTTAGTTAAATTTGTATTTTTAAGCAATTTAATTAGTTAAAAATAGTTTTTAATTCATAAAAAATAGAAAAATAATCAGAAAAATACAAAAATAGTTTTGAAAATTCTCTTTTGTTATTTTAGATTTTTCCAAGTCATAATTTCATTTTTCTAGCTTTATTTCATATTTTCTTGTATTTTAGGCTATTATTAAATAGTTAAAATTAGTTTTTAATTAATAATAATTAGATAAATAGTTTTAAAAATAATTTTCTTTTTCTAAAAATTTTCTTTTATCATTAGGTTTGTAAAAATATCATTTTCATATTTTTAGGATTAATATTGTTCCAGTTCCACATTTTATTTTGTACGTCACGTAGTTTTTAATTTAAATTTTATAAAAGAAAAATAAAAAACATCAGTGAAAAATCAAAAATATCAGTTTAAAAATAGTGATAGCGTTTATTTAATATAGTTTATCTTTTTAATTTCCTTTAATTTGCATTTAAGCCCCTGTAGTTTATGTACTCTTTCTTTAGTATAAATCAATCACAATCCTTTTCCGTTCAAATCTTCTCGATCACTACACGTTTGACTATTCTCGCACAGCTCGTTGGGACTTAACGACCTGGGGAAACACTATACTCTCCTGATCTTCATTGCATTTGTGTCTGAACTGTTTTAAGTTGCTTACGGTTGGCCATTCACAAGTGGCCAGCTTGCGTGAGAAAACTTGACGGTTTGGAGCGAATCAAATTTTGGCGCCGCTGCCGGGGAGCAGTGCTAATAGTCTTACGTTTAGCAGATTAGTGATTTGAATATTCACTCCTTGTTTATACCATCTATATATTTATATTTTCCTTAAAAATCAAAAACCCAAAAAGATTTTCATTCTTTGTTTTTACATCATGTTTTTCAGAAATACCAAAAATATTCCTCTTTACCCTCCTACCCTTTTTGATTCTTTATCCCTTTACCCTCTATCCATTTGATTCTTTTTCTCATGGAATCTCTCGACTACGACGAATTCTGGGACGAAGTTGAAAAACGTGATGCTTTATCACAAATGTCAAGAATTCGTGTTGTTCGTGATGATCCATTAATTCTGCGTAAGGAAATGGAAAGAGAAACCGGGGTGACAAAAGACCAGATACTTCCCTCTGATAATGGAAGTGCTAAATACGTCCAACCTACGGTTATCCAAAGATCTAATCCCTCAATTGCTCCTAAGCCGTCTAGAATTGATCCTAAACTTTCACGATTTACGGTTAAAAGCAAACATGCAGAATTTAGACCGGTGACCAGCAAGAATGACTTGCCTAATCTTCACGTTTCCCAAGAACCAGAACCGGAGACCATAACGGAAGTGGTGGAAATTGCTAGCTCTCAGAGCACACCACTTGTCCCACCTCCGGATTTTTCAAAATGTTCTTCAAGACTTGATAGTCATTCAGATCACCATGTTGGTTTTGTTGATTCTTTGAATAAACTGATTCCGTCTCATAACTCTCAAATAGAATCGTTTATTCCTTGTGTCAGTTGCGGTGAGCCTCTTTTTGGTTCACCATGTCGCTGGTGTACGTGTGTACAGTGTGGTAATGATATTCGTAACGGGAGTTGTTTGTTTTGTGGTTCGAGGAATTCATTTGATTATGATCCTAATCAGAACTCATTTAACGACCCCTCAAACTTTTCCAATTACCCACCACAGCCCGACTTATCTTCATATAACCAACATAACTGCTGTGAATTTTGTGGAGGTCCTCACCAAGGATTTGAGTGTCAATCCGGAAACACGTTTGTCTATGAACAGTTTTCCGGTGATGCTCAGAACTTTGGCTATGACCAATATCCATATAATTCGCTAGTCCAGACTCAACAGTTTTACTGTTGTGAGAACTGTGGAGGTCCCCATTTCAGCTCTGATTGTCAAACAGGGAATCCATTTCCCTGTAACAATTACGACTATCCATATCACGACCAACCTCCACAGTGCCAAATGACTCAAACTCCTCAACAAACCCAACAAGACACTTATCTAGAGCTTCTGGAGTCAGTGAAAAGAACTGAGGAGTTGAGTAAAACAGCATTTCATAATGTTCCCAGTTTTTCTTGTGTATATTGTGGGGGTCCTCATGATGATTATCAATGTCAACCTTCCGGTTTTGACAAATCTCCACTCCCACAATGTCCTGTCATTCAAAATTCACATGAGAAATCCATGGAAGAATTGCTAGCTGAAGAGCAGGCTGCTAAAATAAATTCCCAAATTGCCTTTGAAAAATCTATTAGGGAATCAATTGCAAAAGAAAAAGCAGCCAGATCTAGCTCTCAGTTTCGTTTTATTCCTGATAACAGTGATGATGAGGATACACTTGATTCATCAAGTTCATCAGATGATATCCCAGCAGTTGAGATTCATTCTCAAACAACTGCTTTCACACCCGAGGTTCACACTCACTCTCTGAACATGGGGGACGAGCATCTTGACACTGTTCCTGAAAAGGAATCGGACGAATTCATAAAGTCTAGTGTTGAGAACCTTGTCCCAATCCCGAGAGAGTCACAAGGAACTTCTGATCATATGTGTGATTCTATTTCCCCTCTTGAGTGTTCAAAAGATCATTTTGAAACTTTCTCCGATGTTAGCGATGATTGTACTTCTCATGGAAACATCGAGTATGATGAAGCATCACTCCCACAGTCTGATGCTGATCATCATCTTGAGGAGTTCACCGATGAACTCACTCACATCAATCCACTTTCATCGGAAAGTAATGATAGTCTTTCTGATTTCAAAGCCGATCTGGGAGAAACTGAAAGTCTCCTTGATAATGATCGTTCACTCACTTCTCACCCTAACAGTCCAATAGAGAATGTTAATCAATCTTTTCCTCAAACATTCAAAACAACTGTCACCAATCCTCTATTTGAATTCGAATCTGAATTCACCTTAATTTCTGAGAATCCACTCTTTGATACTCAGATTGAGGATAGTGATGAGTCTACAGTGGAACAAGAATTCACAGATTTACATCTTGTGATTGATTCTCTTCACGAGGAGTTCGCCGGTGAACTCACTCATATCATATCTCCGCCGGAGTATGATAACTTCCATTTTGATCTAGACACACCCATAATATGTCTTGATCAAGCGAGCTTAACCGATGAGATTCATGAAACTATGAATTCTCCTATTGAGGATGAAGAGTTAGTCATGATTTCTATCATGATTTTCTTTCTTTTCTTCATATATTCTATCACTTCTCCTGTTCTTCACTCCTTCGGGAATGAAGACATTATCTTTGACCCCGGCATTTCCATATACCACGTGTAAGCCGGTTCTGTCTATGTATATCTCATCGGTGTGGAACTTTCACGTACTTCAATGTTTATCCAAACATCTTGAATGAAAGTCCGATGGAGATTGTCTCTTCCACTTACTTCCCCATGAACAAATTAATTCGGGGTCGAGTCAAGCTAGCGACTCGGTAATCAAAAACAGTAGTTAAACATGGGTTTTCACCCGTGTGTACCACCCTAGTGTGGGGGAGATGTCCCACATGTTGTATATAGATCTAAAAAAATGAATGAAAATTGTAAATATTAAAAAAGAGAATAATTGTTGTGTTTCTACACTTAGCTAGTAATGTTATCTTTTTACGTTCTAAGTTTCGGCATAACAGCCGGTACTTTGAATATTGAGGACAATATTCATTTCTAAGTGTGGGGGGGAAATTCTGGCGAATTTGATCATAAATGTACCCTTTTAGTCCCTTTTTCCCCAAAATGGCCAAATTTTAAAATTTTTTTAGTGGAAGTACTATGTACTAAACACAACAAATGGTAATCAGTCCACCATGTCTAACCCACATAAGGATTGGCTAATCCAGGAGCAAACGGCTCTTGGTAAAGATATCTCAAATCCGTTGACGGCTTGCAATTTGCCCAAAATTGTATGGTGTTCAGCTCACCATATCCTTAAAAGTGAAGAGTTGGCTAGCCCGCAAGTTTATGGCTTGTGGTAAAGGCAGTTGAAAAACCATAATTGGTAATCAGCTCACCAAAGATAATATTGATAATTTATCTAAGAGTTGGCTAGTCCAGAAGCAAACGACTTCTGGTAAAGACAAATCAAAACCGTTGAAAGCTGATGGTTTGCTCAAAATCATTTGGTTATCGGTGTACCAAGGTTCTTACTTGAACTAAAACATTTGGCTACTCCAGAAGTAATGGCTTTTGGTAAAGAGATGAAATCCATTAATTTTTCTCAAAACATTGCTAGGGACTAGCAATATCTTAGTGTGGGGGATTGATGAGTGTCTAAATACTCATCATTTTTGTACCATTTAAACTGCAAAAACATCTGAAAACACTCAGAAATGCATCAAAATGATAAAAATATCACAAATAAGTGTTTTATGTGTTTTAAATTCAAAAATATCAAAATCTGGTGAAAAACGTATCAAGTTTGCATAATTGGCAGTTTTAGTCCCCCAAGTTTCAAAAATTGTCAAAAACAGTCCCTGGTAAATCAAAATAAAGAAAAATATCATTTTAAGTCCCTAAGGATTCTTAAGTTGTCAAAATTGGTCCTTGAGATTTAAAATTGCAAATTTACAACTTAAGTCCCTAAACTTTGAAATTTGGCAAAAATGGTCCTTTGAAAATGTGAAAATGTCAAAAATAGTCCTTGCACTATTAAAACTTGTCAAAAGTGACCCTTGTGTGAACTTTGAGAAAATGGCAGGTTTGGTCCCTCTAGTTTGGCAGAATTACAAAGTTAGTCCTTGCATTAATAAACCTTAAACCATGACCCTTTGCACATTTAGACCCCTGCCTTTTAACCTTATGACCCCTGCCAATAACCTTGACCCCTCCCTTTTTGGACCCTTGGTCAAACACCAGTCAAACACCTCATCCTTCCCTCCCACTGGCTTATCCACTGCACACCTTTCTTCCCCACTTGACTGCTACACCCAATCACTCTCACCTTATCCCTGCAACACATCTCACCCCTCATCATCACCTCTACTCATCCACCCCCCCCCCTAGTTGCAGTTTTAGAGCCCTACAGTCAAATACACCCTTTCTCGCCAAAACCCATCCAATGGCCAATATTAATTCTGGACATCCAATGGTTGAGGAAAAAGCTGGGATACACTCAGAAATCAAGTGGGAAGCTGTTTGGGTATAAAAGAAAGAAGAGAAGCAAGAAAGCCAGGAGTAGTTAGTTTTTAATTTTCATTGTATGTCGTTTTTTCCTTAAACTGTTTTAATTAGCTTTTAAAATGTAATCTCAAGCTTTTATGTATTAAACATAAGCTACTTAATCATTGCAACTCATTTCAAGTATCAATTTAAAGTTCAACTCAGTTTCATATATTTTTGGTTTTACTGTTGAAGAACTCAGTTCCATGCTCTTAAATTAAGGCTTATAGTAGTTTGTCTTTAATCTCAAATAAGCTTAGGTAAGCTATTTATAGCTTTTGAAAAGCTTATGAATCAGTTCAAGCAAAATTTCATGTGGGTCAACAAAAGTCAACTGAGGTGCTTAAATTTGAATCAAGCATGAATGTGGGTGTTGCAGAGCTTATTTTGGGTTGGATTAGACTAGTTTAGCATAGTGTGGGTTCTGGTTTAAGCTGCATAATAAGCTGGATTCATGTGAGTACCTTTAAGTTTCAATTCCAATTCTGTCTTGATGCATTAATTCATTAACAGTAGTCTGTTGTTTATACTTGTTGTTATTGCATTTGTTAGCTCTGAATTAGTTGGTAAATCATGTTTAAATGATGTCAATGGATTAGATATTAAAAAAAGAGTAGATTGCATTTAATCTCCTTAAAACTTGTGTTTGGTTTAAGCAGGCATTTGGTATTGCAGTGTTTAAAAATTGATAGACTCAGTTTACTAAGTCTCCATTAGGTCAATTGGAACTCATTCTAGTATCAATATTGCATCTGCATCACTCAAAGTCAAAATCCAACTTAATATGTTCTCATTTCTTCACTGTTAGAATTTTACAAAATCTAAGGCTTGTTTTATGTTTAGAAATCATAGGTATAGGTTGCACTAGCTTCATTTCATCATATTACATCATTTTCAGTTCAAACATTGGAATCAAAACTCATGAAAGTCAAAGTTCCATATCTGTCAAAAAAGTCAAAAGAGTAAATTCTCAGTTTTCACCAAACTGAGATGAATTCTCCTTGATTCATTTTTGGGCCAAATTAAGTAAAACTTTGGGTTTTATAAGTTCAACAGGTCTAGTTTCTTATTAGGATTTTTACAGAATTTTAGTAATTTTTTTTAAGCTCCAACATAGCTTGTCAAAAAGGGCATAAGTGCCCTGTGCAACTGAGTCAGCTTACACTGACTCTGCACAGGGTTTATGCAGTCTTGTCACAAGCTCACAAGAGCTTGTATAGGTCTGGTTTTTGGATTATGAGGTCATGGCCAGGTCTAGTTTAGATTCTAAAACCTGGTTTTCATTTTCAGCTTATTGAGAAGCTTGTACTTAAGCTCAAACTTGGTAGCTCAAAACTGTTTTAAGCTCATTAGCTTATTTCCTCAAATCTGTTCAATCAAGCTCATTAGAGGTTAAGAGCAGTTGTAACCTGTTGCATTTTGGTAATTTTAGCAATTTATAGCTTCTGTATCAGTTTGGTGCTTATTTGTGGTTGTTGGCTTATTTCAAGTGCTTATTTTCAAGCTCCTTGCATAGCAGTTGCATTTTCTTGCACACAACCCCTTGTTTTTATATTTTTCCTAGATTCAAAATATTATTTTAGACTTTTCTTGAATTTTTCAGATTTTTCTAAGTCAGTTTGATATTTTTCTTTATTTAAAACATTTTTTAAGTCTTTTTAATTAGCATTTAATACAATTAATTCATAAAAGCTTCAAAAAAATAATTTTTCATTTTTCTTAGGTTAAGATAAATATAAAAAGTCAAAAAAATATTTTTCCAGATTTTTCTTAGTTAAATTTGTATTTTTAAGCAATTTAATTAGTTAAAAATAGTTTTTAATTCATAAAAAATAGAAAAATAATCAGAAAAATACAAAAATAGTTTTGAAAATTCTCTTTTGTTATTTTAGATTTTTTCAAGTCATAATTTTATTTTTCTAGCTTTATTTCATATTTTCTTGTATTTTAGGCTATTATTAAATAGTTAAAATTAGTTTTTAATTAATAATAATTAGATAAATAGTTTTAAAAATAATTTTCTTTTTCTAAAAATTTTCTTTTATCATTAGGTTTGTAAAAATATTATTTTCATATTTTTAGGATTAATATTGTTCCAGTTCCACATTTTATTTTGTACGTCACGTAGTTTTTAATTTAAATTTTATAAAAGAAAAATCTAAAACATCAGTTTAAAAATAGTGATAGCGTTTATTTAATATAGTTTATCTTTTTAATTTCCTTTAATTTGCATTTAAGCCCCTGTAGTTTATGTACTCTTTCTTTAGTATAAATCAATCACAATCCTTTTCCGTTCAAATCTTCTCGATCACTACACGTTTGACTATTCTAGCACAGCTCGTTGGGACTTAACGACCTAGGGAAACACTATACTCTCCTGATCTTCATTGCATTTGTGTCTGAACTGTTTTAAGTTGCTTACGGTTGGCCATTCACTAGTGGCCAGCTTGCGTGAGAAAACTTGACGGTTTGGAGCGAATCATGGATCCTCATTTGACCTAATGTAGTTACGTCGTAACCTTTGGGAAGAGTTACGCCGTAACCTCTTGATAAGTTGGTATTCTGAGTCACGCAATAGTTATGGCGTAATGTGAGAGAGGAGTTACGCCGTAACTTCTTCAAAATAGGCGTACTGTGATAAATCTTTAGTAATGTTTCCATTTCCGCGTCTCTTTAGCTCCAATGCTCGTAATTTACCTGAAAGTGGAAAACAACGGAAAACAAGCGTAAATCCATATAAATGATATAAATAACGAGTATTATCGGGGGAAATTGACACTTAATATTCAGGATTATTTGATGCTATCAAATATCCCCCCACTTGAACTCTACTTGCCCTCAAGTATACCTTATTAGATAGATTCCTAAAAAGATATCTCCCAAAACCTGGAAAATATGAGTTTACAATAAAACAAAGCCGAACACCTCACGAATGGGGAACAAACACTCAAATCTCTCAACTATTCTAAGTGTCAATTTTGGGGTGATCACTCAATCGCACAGTCATAGCATGTATTCTATCATAAGCTTGGCGGTTACCCAAATCTCCACCACTAGAGTTAAGGGCTAAACAATTCGCGAAGGCAATATGGGTAGACACGACAAAGGTTAAGGGGTGACTCGTCATTACTAACATGACACGGCGAAGTGGACAAAATCAATGATACATGACCAAATCCATGGCCAAGACACCAAAGATTGCTCGCTGCATCACCTAGACATGCTTCATGACCAAAGGGTAGGATAAGACATGGGATATATAATTGGTGTAAAATTAAAAACAAACAGGTAGTCTAAATCTATAACCAAGTCATCACTACTTACCGTCCGCCCAAAGTTCAAGTTTAGAAGTCTAGAAACCGGATCATGAAATGCAAGGTAGATGTGTCATTAGAGGACGTCGTGATGGGCACATCACCTTTTCTTCTTCTGTTGGCAAAACTACCAACTCCAATCTTCAAATGTGACCGTGGTGGCCTCCTCGATACTAATCAATAAAGCTCATACTATAGTGCTTATAACATCGCACTTTACAATATCATAACTCAATCATTTTTTTTTTGAATCATAACATAATAACATAACATCCCCCCACTTGAGATGAACAATGGGAATTCGGGGGGTCTTCTATGATCTTCATAAATGTTGTCGATGAAAGCGTGATTTCCAAACTTTTCCACTCGAACCTTGAACTTAGGCAAATGATGATTTCCCAATCACAAATAAAGACTACAGGGTAGGCTAAGGTGTATAGGTGTAACGAAACAATATATTGGGTTGACAAAATGAAAGGAATGGCTCAGAAGGGTGTATCTAGGGGTATCTGGCAATAAAGGTGAGTGCAACAAAACGGTTTCACATGGGGGTCGAAAAGTCAAGGTGACTAATCGATAGACTCACAATGGTAGGCTGTTTGGGTGATAATCCTATAATATTGCCTTCTAAAACTGAAAAGTCCAAATACATCGAGCTAACTCAACATACCTCGTCTACGGTCTCGAAATGATGCAAAGGCCAAGTTCTAAAGTTTACAAGCTACCGGCACACTCATAATTTGGTGGATTTGGGGTAAAATATTGGAAACGGATAAGGCTAATCTCACCATGTAATGTCAAGGGTTGTATGTGCTCTGCTAAGGTCTAATCTAGTTAGGTTTGGAAAAACATGTCAAAATTTTAAAAATGGCATAATTTTTCAAAATAAACTAGAAAAATGAGGGCGAAATAAAGTTCAAGAGATAATTCTACTCCCGTCCCCCCACTTGAATTGTACAAAGTCCCTTTTGTACTAGACATTAAAATAAAGGTGAAGAGAAAGGTAGAATTAGAGTGAGAACTTCCCTGAAATTTGCTCCAAAAAGAAGAAGGCCCACGAAAAAGAACCGTGCCTTCATTTAAGCGTCATGAACAAACTTCAATCCCTGAAATCACAATACCGACAAGCATAAAAAAAAGAAAAATAAAATAAAAATGAAAAACAACTATCTCACTTTCGTAAGAATCACGGTTGCATTTAGCGTATGCAACAAGACTTTTAAACCACTTAGTGTCACAAGTGGACGAGTGAAGTCTCGTGAAGGTTTACAAGGAACACACCCACAAAGTTCATTTAAAAACTAATACAAGGTTACTGTGTTTTAAAATGAAAGAATTAAAGCAGAGGAAAGTTACGTCGTAACTCCTATGAGGGAGTTACGCCGTAACTGGCAAAACCTGGTATGAGCTGTAAAAGCGAGTAGTTACGGCGTAACCACTGAGATGGAATTACGCCGTAATTGGTGATGCGTAAAGAGTTCTGCTGCTAAAACGTTGGTTACGGCATAATCACCAAGATGAGTTACGCCGTAACTCTGTTCAGATCAGCAACTGCAGCAGCAAATAGTTCCTTGTGTCCTGCAAAAATGGTAAGAAAACACAAAACCCAACAAAAAGGAAATAAAAACAAAAGAAAGGGATAATTTGGGTTGTCTTCCAAAAGAGCACTTTTTTTTATTTACGGGTCTTTAAGTTAGACTCAGAGCCGCGGGGCTAGAAGTGCTTGTTCGTCATCTTGTGGATTTGGCAATCACCATGTTGAAGCCAGCTGATCAAATTCTCATCCCGTTTGTATCCTTCTCCAAGTTCTAAACACCCTAAGTAAAAAAATTTGATCTTTTGGTAAGGGTGATCAAAACCTTTGGCCTTATCTTCCTCACTAATACCAAGCAGTGGCCGAGCATAACTTAACTATTTTTTAGTCCAATTTTTAAAATTCTTGACAGTCCTTGGCATTTTGAAAACAGTTTTATCATCGCCAATCTTTAACTAAACCAGTCCTTCCTTCTCATTTTTATCAAGCCCAGATATTTCTTTAAAGGGTTTTTCAAAAATCACCCCAGTTAGCCAATCTGACATGAACTCGCTAACATCATCCAAAACCACAAAGTCGACTAGAAACGAGTGAGTTCCTACAAAAACACGTATATTTGTTGCAATCCCGAGGAAGTTGTTTCCTTTGTAATCAAGCTCCTTTTCCATAACCTGGTTGTAGCATTCCTTAGAGATAATGTTAACTGGAGAATATGTGTCGATAAATGGGTGAAAGTCAATGAACCCAATTTTGCATGAGATTTTCAGATAATAGGGATTCCTATGATGGATTCGTGCCCCCATCTCATAAAACTGTGGTTGGTCCAATTGCAAGAATGTTTTTTCAGAGTTATCTTGCCAATGGGTCATCTCGACATCACTTGAGAGATCTTCATTACTTAATCCTAAGTTATCCTCTTCCTTAAAATTTACGAAAACATCAAAATCTTTCCCCGAGTCAACCTCTACAGGATCCGGGGGGTCGCTAAGAAATTTTTCTAAAGCTTCACCAAAATTGCCTACTGGGTCAATTGAACATACCTTCTCGGGGGTAGACAAATGTTCATTAGGTCTAAATGAGGCGATTTCTCCATTTGCTTCGAGAGTCAATTTTTCGGCAAAGACATCCACCTTAGTGTGAGCAGTGGCAAGCATGGGTCATCCTAAAATGACAGGTATCCTGTTGTCTTCCAGAATGTCAAGAATCAGAAAATCTAATGGGAAAAGGAATTTATTAATCTTCACCAACACATTTTCAACAATTCCTAATGGCGATTGCATAGATCGATCAGCCATTTCAATTTTCATCTTATCCGGCTTTAAGTTACCAATTCCCATACGCAAAAACATCGACCGAGGCATTATAATGATACTAGCTCCAAGGTCTGCTAGGGCGTTACACATGTCTAGACTCCCGATATAGCAAGGGAGAGTAAAGCATCCTATATCTTTTTCCTTTTGCGGTAGCTCGTTCCTCAAAACTGCTGAGCTCTTTCGTTGAGACGAATAGTCTCATCATAACTTAATTCCTGCCTAATATCAGAATCATTGGTAGGAGGGTTTAACAGCAAATTTTGGTCCATAAGTAATTGTTTCTCCATGCTAATTCGTCGTTTAACTTTTTCCGAAAAAGTCAAAGGTTCTTCGAGGATAGTTTCTACAGTGCGGACAACTTCCTCCTCTTTGGCTGCTAAATAATCAGAGATAGCTTCTGAACATGAACTGACACTCTTTTCCAATCTTTTAATCCTATCATCATGCATTTTGAGAGAAGAGATTGTATTATCCACGAATGTCTTCATTACTTTCTCAATCCTGTCATCTCGTTCTCTTGATTCCCTGATGTGGTCAAGAATGTTTCTTTCAAGATCGCCCCGGGTTTTGGTTCCAAACACTCTCTTAACATTTTCAACTTTCCATGCTTCAGCTTCTCTTTCCAACCTTCGTTTTTCGAAAATTTCCCCTTAATTGTATTATTGCTTCGTTATTGTCTTCATTACCTTATGATCGAAATTATCTCTCGGTCCGTACCCTGTATCCATGTGCCACTTGTAGCAATGTTCAGAAATCCGTTGAATACATTCCAAGGCCTGATCAGGAGTCATGCTAGGAATAGGTCTTGGTGAATCGAGAAGTTCTCGCGTTCGCGCATTAATCCCACGATAGAAGACGTATACGATCTGATGTTTGCTTAAGTAATGTGAAGGACATCGATAGAGAAGCTCGTTGAATCTTTCCCATGCTTGGTAAAGCGTTTCTTCCCCAATCTGAATGAATTGGTAAATTTTCCCAAGAAGCTTGGCCATTTTTGAAAGGGGGCAAAATTGCAGTATGAATTCTTTTTCTAAGTTTACCCCACTCTCCTTTATAATTGTGAGGGAGTTTGCTATACCATCTTTTCGTTGTCCCAGAAAGAGTCATAGGAAAAATCTTTGCAGAATGTGGAGAACTTCTTCTACGTGATTCTGAGCGTCCTCATCTTCGTTTCCAGAAAACTCAAGTTCATGCAACTCTCGAATAATATGATCTGGAATAGAGTACTTTTCAGAGTGAGAGTCTTGAGTGAAGCTTTGTTGGCAGTTCTCATTCGGTCGCTCTAAATACTGCTTCATGGTTAATTCATCGATATTATTTTCATTGATGACTTTTGGTTCTGCGTCTGACTGGTCTGATTCGTAGAATGAGAAGATGTTGTGAATAGGAACCGGAGAATAGATCTTCTTTCTACAAAACTGCTTCTCCGGGTCATCGAATAGGGAGGCCAGAAAAGACCTAGAGCTGCGAGTCTTGTATCCTGACATTATCAGAAAGAAAATTAAAACAGTCTTAATAAAAAATCCTAAAATAGCTTCCTGGCAGCGGCGCCAAAAACTTGATGCAGGTTTTATTGACCATGTCTTAATATTTATAGTGTCTCGCTATACCTATGGTCTATCCTAATGCACTAACGGACAGTGTACCTGGTCGTGTGTAGTTTAGTAAATGATAAAGCCGAGGTCATCCCAAGAGCTATGTGTGTTGGATTATTACTAAGTCTAGTGTCACAGAATAATAATTGTTTCGATAGGGATTTTAATTAATTAAACTACTAATGCAGAATAAAATAAAAGAAAGTAAATGGGAAAAGAGAGATCAATATAGGAATAGTGGTGCTAACCTAGTCAATCTTCCTAGCTAGTTATGTCTACGTCTACCTACTTCCAATTACTTCAGGTGGGGTCAAATTCGATAGGACAGCATTTGGTCAATTCGTCCTAACCTATCAGCAAAGATGCCAACATAGAAGAAATTAGGCGCACCGTCATAAGTCTTGTTGTTCCTGGTCCCCTAAGCCAAGTCATTAAGTACCGCTACATGCTAGATTCTAAATAGTGAGTGCCCAGCTGTTAGGAACTTAGACACTACACCCCCCAATTCTTAAGTTCATCCAAACGATAGGTGATTAGTTGGTCAAATCGCAAAAATAGAAAGGGTCGTCAGTTGGTCATATCTTACCCTTCCCATCTCAGTCCGCTCACCTAGGGGCAGTTGGTCATATCTCCTAGGCAATTGGCCTCTACCGCCATTCAAAACTACTGAACCAATGGTGACTACCAAAGAACTATGCATGCATACACTTAGAAATAATTGTACGGAAGTAAAGGTAAACACAAACAAAACAATTAAGGAATCATAACTAAGCTAGCACCAAAGGGTGCTTAGCCGCTCATATTAACCGTGCAAATCAATTCAATATTCAAAGGTACGAAATACATGAATTGAAAGTAAATGAAATAAAAAATGCTAAAGCTTATTGTATTTGAGTGACTTCTCCCTTGGAAACAGCTCCGTATGCTCCCCTAGACCTGCCTTGAGCTTTTTCCCACGTTCTCAGAGAGTTGTGTGTGGAATGGGATCATTAGAAATGCATGAATTCGTGGGGTATTTATAGGCCAGGTCTGCGTTACGGCGTAACCAATATAGGAGTTACGACGTAACCTTCTATTCCATCGTAAATGCACTAGATCTGCTAGTTACGGCGTAACCTAATAAGTGGTTACGCCGTAGTCTTCAATAAACACGGTTACGTCATAAATGATGCAGTAGTTACGATGTAAGTATCAGCGGCGTGGATCCTCATTTGACCTAATGTAGTTACATCATAACCTTTGGGAAGAGTTACACCGTAACCTCTTGATAAGTTGGTATTCTGAGTCACGCAATAGTTACGGCGTAATGTGAGAGAGGAGTTACGCCGTAACTTCTTCAAAATAGGCATACTGTGATAAATCTTTAGTAATGTTTCCATTTCCGCGTGTTTTTAGCTCCAATGCTCGTAATTTACCTGAAAGTGGAAAACAATGGAAAACAAGCGTAAATCCATATAAATGATATAAATAACGAGTATTATCGGGGGAAATTGACACTTAATATTCAGGATTATTTGATGTTATCACTTGTGTTTGCTTAGATCTATGAAACCTAGTTATTAATTGTTGATAGACTGTCTCTTATCTTAATTGGTAGACGCTAGAGTAAGGAAAACTGGCTTCTTCTTTCATTGTTGCAATCTTGAACGTCCTAACTTGCAAAAGCCTTTTAGTGCACAATAGGTCATTCGTTGTCTTTATTGCGTGAATTGTAGCTTTAGGATAGTAGTGTATTCGGGGGAGATGCTATTGCACTTGCCGATCCTGGTATTCTAAAGGAGAGTTACAACTCAAAAAACTAAGAAATTAGGCACCGCCCTACGACCAACTAGAATACAACGCACCAATTAAGATAAAGATTCAACTGACCAATAAAAGATAACTATGGAGTAATAGTATCTAAGTGAACACATCTTTAATCATCATAAGAACACACCTCAATTAGCATAATCTATCCATAGTTAACTAGATAATTAGATTAGTACTTAAAGTAGTAAAACCGGTAGAAGTACCACCCCCAATCATATACCCCGAGATTTTTACCCTTGCTTTCTAAAAAACATAAAAAAGACTAAAAAGAATCTTCCTCAACCCCACCTTATAGTCATATATCTCTTCCTAGCACTCCTATTCCCCTAGAGAATGAAATCAATCCCCGAGGCTTACCATACTACTCTACAACGATTCCATGGTTAGCAATGGTTCGGCCAATGTCTTAGGAGGAGGTGACGTTAAGGTCATCAAAATAATAAATAAAAATGAGGATTAAGAAACCAATGCCTATTTTAACCATTATCCAACTAAGAAAGAAATTGCATACCACAAGTACATAATCGACAATCTTCGATCACCCATCATTAGAATATGCCCAAATATTAGGAGAGGAAATCCTTGGAACATTAAGATCCCTTTTTTGGCTGGGTATAGGATGTGGAATACGCTTACAAAGATATAGACTCTCCGATCAACGTGATGTCTTCTGTTGTTTACAATGACATAATGAATGCGTGACTCAAGATTAGGAGGGAACCTAGGTACCTCGGTGGGGTTTTCAATTTTGTGGGAAAAGTCAAGAATGTACACGTCTTTGTAGGAAACTTCAGCTACTTAGTAGATGTTATGATCTTAGAAGATATAGGATGTGTCATCAACTATAGCTTACCCCATTTAGTGTTAGGAAAACCGTTTGTTGAAAAATCCAAGCTAAGCTATAACAAACCTTAGGGAACGGTTAGATTCTCGGAATTTGATAACGCTACACGCGTCGTTCGGGGTCAAAGAAACTTCCTTTCCTTCGAGCAAGTTTTATAACACCCTAGGCAGTGAACCTAATCGTTGTAGTGTAGTATTAGGGTAAGCCACGGGTATTGAGATCATTCTCTAGGGGAATAGGAATGCTAGTGAGAAGTTACTACGCTAAGGTTGGGGTTGAGGAAGATTATTTTTTTTTATCTTTTTATGTTTTTTAGAAAATGGAAAGGTACGAATTTCGGGGTTTGGATTTGGGGGTTGGTATTTCTACCGATTACTCTAATTATCTAATTATCTAATCTAAGGTGTATGTAGTCTACGTCTAATTATTGTGTGCTCGTATGATAGTTTAAAGATGTGTTCACTTAGGTTTTATTACTCCTTAATTATCTCCTATTGATGGTTGAATTGTCACGTCCTTATTCTTAATCGCGTTGTGTGTCTAAAGTTGTAGGGTATGCGTTTATCCCTAACTCTTTGAACTTACCAAAGGGTCTCGTCTACAAAAACCTCTAAGAATTATAAACTCTAACTCTAAGGCACTCTTTGGGTGGTTTAGCCTACAACCGCTCTAAGTGTTATAGTCTAAGGTTCACAAAGATTAATCAAGCATTAATTACACAACGAATGACCTATCGCATTACCAGATCATTAAACAATTAAGATAAGAGACAACCAATCAATATTCAATAATTAAGTTTCATATTCCCTAAGCAAACACACAAGTAAATTAGCCGGACATGGAGAACATGCAAGCATACATACAAACAATTGAAGACATAATTGAATTAATGAAGTAAAACACTTATCTTGATGTAAGTTAGGGTTTAGAACCCTAAAATACTGTACAAGACAGCCTTGGTTCGGTTTAGGTTTTTACTCCAAAAGACTACACACAAATACTGAAAAATTCGGATTCTATTTATAATATTACAAGTGCGACGGCGTCACCTTATGAGTTGTGACGCCGTCGGGTCGCCGTCATTAGGGTTTCGTCTTGGCCACGTTAGTCTTGTGACAGCGTCACCTTGTGCTTGTGACACCGTCCCCTTTAGTCTCTGACACCGTCTGGATCAAATCTAGGCCGTCTGAGTTGCGACGGCCTACTCTTTTAAAGCCTGACACAGTCACTTGAAAATAAGAAATTTGGCTATTGTCCCGTCACAGAAGTGCTCTAACGGCGTTGCAGTTAAGCAGTGACGCCGTCACCTTGTATTTCAGCAGCTTGAGTGTCTCGATTCTTGACTTTGGCCATTTTCTTCGTATATCCGCGCCTTTTCGTCCAAATAAGTGCCATTACAGCATTTTGCCTTCAAGAGACCTAAAAAATGAAAAGGAACGATATTGAGTAATAACGGATACAAAAGTGATCAAATAAGGGCTTAAACGACCCCTCAAAACGGTACATTTTAAAACCTTATCAAATATCCCTACACTTGGTATTTGCTTGTCCTCAAGCAAATGTGCTTTTAGCCAATTAATTTATAAGTTAGGGGTCATGAAGCATTGGTTTAAAACAGTCCACAACACATATAAGCCCCGCAAAAGTCATAACAAGCACGGAAATTACATACTAGCACCTCACATGGGGTGTTTGGATACTCACATCTCTCGGGTGTATATGAAATATATCAAAGTGGAAATGGAAGATAAACACTCATTAACCGGTCCTAGTACATAGATTACCATAGGCTTGAGAATAGATCAAACCTCCATCGCTTTGGCATAAGCACCTAGGAAAGACTATCAAAGAGGTCTTTTAAAGGGTTGTAACGTTAGGCTTACGGTAGGGAAACAAAGGGTTTGGTTGGATACGCTATTTAGTGGTGGCAAGTCAAAAATCTCTATGTTACAAGCATACGAAGAATGGCGTTGCTAAGCCAAGACTCGACACTCTAAATTCTAGATAACTGAAACAAACAAACAAAAATTTAAAGATAGATGTAGGATGGTAGCCCTTTTTTTTTTTTTTTACACTCTATTTTTTTTTTCTTTTCTCTTTTTCTATTTTTTTTTCAATTTTTTTTTCATACACTTTTACTCTACCATCCTCTATGGTAACATCAAAATGATAGAGATTTATAGGCACATCCCTACACTTGAGTTTTTATTACTCTAACACTAATTTGACCCGAATTGAAAAGATCAAAACACTTGGGGTATATTATTACGTGAATAAGGGAATTTAACTTTCCCTTCCAGTCATTAAACTAACTTTTCCCATGAGTCCCAATCGTCCCAAAACTGTATACAAAGGATATGACTTGACTTAGCAACTCATGCAAGCAACTAGATAATTGAACTAAGGGTTTAGGGTGATAAAAATAATGCACTAAAAGTGAGTGCATACAAGGTAGGCTAAGGCGATTTGGGTGTACATTTGGGGGTGGGGTGTAAACAATGCTCTTCATTGATATTCCGGAAAAACCGAAACATCACGAGAACCGTGAAAAGGATAGGCTCTGAGGGGTTAACTAGGGGTATCGTGTACTAAAGATGAGTACAACGCAAAGGGTGTGGGGGAATTACTCAACCGATGTGGAAGAAGTAATTATATTACGGGTATCAAACAAGGGTTATCCTAATGCCTCTTATCATTTAGTTATTCCTAACTACACAAGTATAGTCTTACTAGCGATCTCGGAATGCATCACAAAACAAGTTCTAGAATATAATATACTACCAGTTCACACTCTAAGCATTAAAGATGAATGCTTTAATTCCTACTAATCTAAGGGCGATCCTCACATTTTAGGTGGAATTTAGGTGGTAAAGGGTTTTTGTGCTAGTCATGCAACTTCCTATCTGTGAGACACTTTTGTTAAGACTAATGGCCCACTCCTATATATCATGAAAAAATTTAAATTTGGTGCCAAAATTACCTTAACCGATATTTTCTCATGGTTTATTACACAAATACAATTGGACAAAGCAAATAGTCAAGGATAAGCATAGTTTCAAAGTTCCTGTTTTATTTTCCCTCCCTACACTTAAACTGAACATTGTCCCCAATGTTTCCCAAAAGTATCAAAGTTATGATAATAAAAGGTAATGAAAAACGAAAGAAACTAATACTCCCCTGATTAGCTCGGTAAGATCCGTGTGTGAAGTATTGGTTAAATCCTTTCCAAGAAGAATGTATGCGTGAAAAGCTCCTTCCAATCTTATGTATCTTCTTCTTGATAAATTAAACCTGCACACTTGAAGAAAACAAACTAAACCTTCGCGTAAAATCGGCGGTAATAATATATATAAGACTCGACTTAACTAGGATATAATGCTTGTGGAATGGATGTTTACAGAATTTCTGGAAAATTAAGACTTGGAAAATTCCAAAAATTTATAAGTGGCTCAGAAAACGAGAAAAAAATAATCTGTTGTTTTTACTCCTTCCTGACGCCGTCAGGTTGCGATCCTGACGCCGTCAGGTTATCCTGAGAAAAACTAGTCTGCGATTTTCTAGAAAAAAATTCTGGAAAATTTACATCTTTAGAATCTGCAAAAATTTCTGCAAAACATCCATTATGACTCGATACAAGTATTTGACTCGAACAAACACACATATATATCTTTTAATGAATTGCTATTCTCATGTTTACGTTCCTTTTGAAAACGTGTGTAATCCTCCCTACACTTATCCTTTATGCAAAATACCTTTATATGTGATTAAGACGAGGTTTAAAACAAAATAAAGCATTTTTACAAATTTAAACATGAGATTAAACAATCAATAAAAGATATATGACACTAACAAGCAAACAATTAAGTATGGGTTGCCTCCCACGAAGCGCTTTTCTTTATTTATGAGTCTTGTAGCTAGACTCGTAGTCGTGCTCCTACGTACCAATATAAGTAAGCCTATCCTTAACAATGTCTTAAGGATCAAACTTATCATTTAAGTTCCTAGTAGTACATTTGGTTAGATATGCCCTTTCAAACTTCTCTCCATCGGGATCATAGATTGTTATCCTAATGTGCCACTCTCCATTACCATCACTAGGCGGTCTATTACAATCCCACTTATGTTTAGGCTTTTCAATTTTCCACCTATTCATGACAAGGTTGACGGGCAAACTTCCTAGGAATTAGGTCATCTTCCAAAATACTAAGGCGTCCTCGAACGGGTTCACTTCCATGTCCCTAGCCATCTCTCTTTCATGGAAAGTTTCTTTACTAGCAAAGGCTTCATCTAAGTAGAAAGGTCGTTGGGGACCTATGAGGTTCTTATCTATCCAAGGTCCATATCTAGAAGGCGTCCTTGTAGTATGTATGCTTTTTGACATCGTAGATTGACCTAGCACTCCCCTCTCCTACCACTATCTTGGACATCTTACAATCGATGATAGCACTAGCGGTAGCTAAGAATACTCTTCCTACTAGTAATGGGCATGTCGAGTCCTTATTCATTTCTAGCACATTAAAGTCGGCCAAAAGAGTCAACTCTCCTACGTGTACTACCATGTCTTTTATTATCCTTACCGGATATGCAACACTACCATCCGCTAAACCTAAGATGGTTTCCGTTGGTTCTATCTTACCTAAGTTAAGGCTTCTATGGAGGGACAACGGAACAAGATTGATGCATGATCCTAACTCGGCTAGAGCATCGAGAGGTTTGGAAGTTCCAAGCTTACACAGAAGAGTAAATAGCCCGGGATCGTCTAACTTCTTAGGTAGATTATTTCGCACAAAAGCGGACCCATGTTTTCCAAGTTTAAGTTCTAACTCATATTTTTCTTTTAATGCGTTATAATAAGGTGCATGAGCTAAGACTTCAAGAACCGGTTTTTCTTGGTGGAGTTCCTTGTACTCCTCCTCTAGATTAGGTTTGGGTTCTTGGTTGACGGGTTTCTCAAGAGTAGGTTCTACCAATGGTGCAGGGCCTTGGTACCTCATCTTGGATGGCTTGGAACCCTTTTTTATAGCATTCACCGAGTGAACCGTTGGGTGTGAGGGGCATGGATGTGCACTCTCCCATGGTAAACATGAATATGAAGTCGACTAAATCGAATTCACTTTTGGGTTCTTTATAGTGTCACTTGGGAGTGCTCTAATTTCCCATTCATTAAAGGCTTTTAAGAGGGCATCAAGTTTGTTCGTCATCTCGCCTTGTCTTCGCTTAAAATCGGCTTCAAGCTTAGTCAATCGAGTCTCTTGAGATGACATGAATCTAGATGCAATTGCCTCAAGAGTAGTGGGGTTCCCGGTGTTTAGAGAATTGAACCTATTAGGTGGACTAGATGAGCTTTGGGGTGTGCTTGAGTTTTGGTTCCACTTAAGGTTAGGGTGATTTCTCCATGAGGGGTTGTAGGAGTTTCCTAAGTTGTTTTGTTCGGGCTTGAAAGTGTACCACTTTTCTCCTGCTCCGTCGGTACGCATGGAGGCGTAGTCCACAAAAGCTTGTTCGGGGAGTCTTGTGCAATCACGAGTGTCATGGGGACCACTACATAACTCACAAGGAAGAGTAATTTTATTCACTTGATGTCAAGACTTAGGATTTTCATAGGAACTCATTAGGAATTTCACTTGATCTTCAAGCTCGATCATCCTACGATCGGAAGATTGTGAGTCAATGGGAGGCAAGGAGATTGCCTTAACGGTTTTGGGCAATTTACGAGGGTCGTTCCAACTTTCGTTGTCATAGAGAGCAAGGTCCTCTATTATGCCCCATGATTTTTCCGCGGTGAGATCACTAAGTTTTCCACCGGCCGCTTGGTCAATGGATCGCTTTGTGGGGAAGTTGACATGATCATAAAAGATTTGGACTTGGAGCCAAAGATCAATGCCGTGATGAGGGACTTTATGAAGTAAATCCTTGAATCGGGTCCATGCTTCGTAGAGAGATTCACCTTGACGTTGTTGGAACATTAAGATGTCATTCCTAAGCTTAGTGGTTCTCCCCGGTGGGAAAAATTGAGCAAAGAAGCGAGAGGTGAGATCATCCCAACTTGAGATGGAGTCGGCGGGAAGTCTCTCAAGCCAATTACTAGCTTGGTCCCGTAGAGAGAATTGGAAGAGACGCAGACGCGTGGTCTCTCGAGTAGTAGCATCAAGGTCGATGGAATCGACAATTTTAAGGAAATCCCTTAGATGCTGATTTGGATCTTCGGAACAAAGTCCATGGAATGCACATCCGTTTTGCACCAACCGGATGGTGTTGGATCCCAGGGCCGTAGTTTGGGCTTGATCGGGAAGCTCAATGGTGTTCCTATAGCCTAGGTGGCTTGGTCTCGAGTATTCACCAAGAGTACGGGCTCTTGGAGGGTCAATTGGTGGTGGGTTGATGAATGGAGGGTGGTTATCACCATCCATCATGAAAAGTGATGGGATTATGAACAAAGGTCACGAAGAAGGGGGATAGACTACGAGGAAGCTAAAAATGAGAAAAAATTTACTTGATAGGAATCAAGCAAAGAAACCTAAACGAGGTGGACTACTAACTAGCTATTCTATTCCCCGACAGCGGCGCCAAAAACTTGATAACGCTACACGCGTCGTTCGGGGTCAAAGGAACTTCCTTTTCTTCGAGCAAGTTTTATAACACCCTAGGCAGTGAACCTAATCGTTGTAGTGTAGTATTAGGGTAAGCCACGAGTATTAATATCGTTCTCTAGGGGAATAGGAATGCTAGTGAGAAGTTACTACGCTAAGGTTAGGGTTGAGGAAGATTATTTGTTTTTATATTTTTATGTTTTTTAGAAACTGGAAAGGTACGAATTTCGGGGTTTGGATTTGGGGGTTGGTGTTTCTACCGATTACTCTAATTATCTAATTATCTAATCTAAGGTGTATGTAGTCTATGTCTAATTATTGTGTGCTCGTATGATAGTTTAAAGATGTGTTCACTTAGGTTTTATTACTCCTTAATTATCTCCTATTGATGGTTGAATTGTCACGTCCTTATTCTTAATCGCCTTGTGTGTCTAAAGTCGTAGGGTATGCGTTTATCCCTAACTCTTTGAACTTACCAAAGGGTCTCGTCTACAAAGCCCCTCTAGGAATTATAAACTCTAACTCTAAGGTACTCTTTGGGTGGTTTAGCCTACAACCGCTCTAAGTGTTATAGTCTAAGGTTCACAAAGATTAATCAAGCATTAATTACACAACGAATGACCTATCGCATTACTAGATCATTAAACAATTAAGATAAGAGACAACCAATCAATATTCAATAATTAAGTTTCATATTCCCTAAGCAAACACACAAGTAAATTAGCCGGACATGGAGAACATGTAAGCACACATAAATAATTGAAGACATAATTGAATTAATGAAGTAAAACACTTATCTTGATGTAAGTTAGGGTTTGGAACCCTAAAATACTGTACAAGACAGCCTTGGTTCGGTTTAGGTTTTTTCTCCAAAAGACTACACACAAATACTGAAAAATTCGGATTCTATATATAATATTACAAGTGCGACGGCGTCACCTTATGAGTTGTGACGCCGTCTGATCGCCATCATTAGGATTTCGTCTTGGCCACGTTATTCTTGCGACGGCGTCACCTTGTGCTTGTGACGCTGTCCCCTTTAGTCTCTGACGCCGTCTGGATCAAATCTAGGCCGTCTGAGTTGCGACGGCCTACTCTTTTAAAGCCTGACACCGTCACTTGAAAATAAGCAATTTGGCTACTGTCCCGTCACAGAAGTGCTCCGACGGTGTCGCAGTTAAGCAGTGATGCCGTCACCTTGTATTTCAGCAGCTTGAGTGTCTCGATTCTTGACTTTGGCCATTTTCTTCGTATATCCGTGCCTTTTCGTCCAAATAAGTGCCATTACAGCATTTTGCCTTCAAGAGACCTAAAATGTGAAAAGGAACGATATTAAGTAATAACGGATACAAAAGTGACAAATAAGGGCTTAAACGACCCCTCAAAAAGGTACATTTTTAAACCTTATCAGAAGGGGGCGATGAGATTACATATAGGATGCCTTGGAAAGTTAGTGGATATGGTCATCTATCCTACTTTGAAAGAGATAACATTAGATCCTTTGAGGAAAAGAGCAAAGAGGATATTGAAAAAGGCATGAACTTTATGTGGGAGAAAAGAAGACTCTACTATAAGGATTGCTTGACCCTAGGACCTAGGTATTGAGTCGATGAGAATTTTTTTAACATGATAGAGTTTTCAATAAGGATGAAAAAGGAAGTCACGTAGGAGCACGACTTCGAGTCTAGCTACAAGACTCATAAATAAAGAAAAGCGCTTCGTGGGAGGCAACCCATGCTTAATTGTTTGCTTGTTTTGTTTTTCAATTTGTGTGTTTATATATCTTTTTTATTATTGTTTATTCTCATGTTAGACTTTGTGAAAATGCTTTATTTTGTTTTTAACCTCGTCCTTAATTACATATAAAGGTATTTTACAAAACGATAAGTGTAGGGAAGATCATATAAGTTTTTAAGAACATGAACATGAGATTAATAATAATTGAAATTGATGTATTTTTGTGTTTGTTAGAGTCAAATGCTTGTATCGAGTCATAATGGATGTTTTGCAAAAATTTTTCGAAGTTTTAATGAGGTAATTTTTCCAGAATTTTTCCAGAAAAACTGAGAAGACCAGTTTTTTTTCAGGACAACCTGACGGTGTCAGGATTAACACCTGACGATGTCAGGCAATGTAGAAACAAAATATCAGTTTCATTTTCTGTACAATTAGTAACTTTTGGAAATTCCCAATTCTTAATTTTCTAGAAAAACTGCAAACATTCATTCCACAAGTATCATATCTTACTTGTTTTCTAGTGTAGTTGTGTTTCATATATAGCTTTACCGCCGATTTTACGCGAAGGTTTTGTTTGTTTTCTTATAAGTACGCATGTTATATTTGGACGGATGAAGCTTATTACTTATGAATTCTTCTTGGAGGAGGAATTAACCGCAACTTCACACATATCCTAGAGTTTGCTCTCCAAAATATTACACTTTTAATGTAGGAAAATCTAAGTCTATATATAGATTTACAAGTACGACGGCGTCGCCTTTTGTTGATGACGCCGTCTAGTCGCCGTCCAAGTCATCATGGGGACAATGTCAGTTGAGGAAGTGTGACGCCGTCTGGCTTCAGTAAAGACGTCGTCTTGGAATGGGTCTTGGTCCTCTGGTGTAAAATAAACAGTAACGCCCTCCAGAAATAAAGTGTGATGCCGTCATGTAGTAGAACCAAAATCAGGTCTAAGTCGTCGCTTAAAACTCTATAAGAAAACCTTCTTAGTGACGTCGTCGCTCTTCGTGTTGAGACGCCGTCTGGTGCAGAAATCAGCCTTGTTTCTTGACTTTGTCGTTTTCTTCATGTTTTCGCTCCTTTTCGTCCAAAAGTGCTTCATTCCAGCAATTTACTTCCAAAAGACCTAAAATGTGAAAAGGAATGATTTTAAGTAGTAAAGGATATAAAATATATCGATTTAGGACTTAAGTGACCCTCTAAAAATGTATGTTTTAAATCCTTATCAACCCTTCCCCCCCTTTCTAGTTTTCTACACTATATTCAATTCATTGAATATCATGTGAATTTGGCATGTCCCACTCATCAATATTCTTAATTATATTCTACCAAAAATCAGATTTGTCTTAGTTCAATGACATTCCCACATCATTGATCGACAATGGACTATTTAGAATAACATAAGTCATTCACAGATTAAACATGCAAATATATGATATAATATTAAGATAATGAAAAAATAATCATAACCAATATTTTATTTCATTAAAGTAATATTTGTTCCAAATACTAATCACAGATTTGCATGAAACTACTAGCTAAACGAAGTCATATCCAGTCAGCATGGTGAGTAAGATTTTCCTTTGATAAAGGCTTGGTAAAGGGATCAACTAGATTGTCATTTGTGTGAACTTTGAGTAGATTGATCTCTCCTATGTCAATTTGTTCTCGAACATAGTTATATCATCGAGGAAAATGTTTGGTGCCATTCATGACTCCAGGCTAATTGGCAAATGTTATTGTAGCATAGTTGTCATAATATACATTTATAGGTTATTCAATTGAGGGCATAACTCCAAGTCCCGAAATGAATTTCTTAATCCAAACAGCTTCTGAAGCAGCTATGTACTCAGCTTCTATAATAGACATTGCAGTTGTACTTGCTTCTTGCTCTTCCAGTCTACTGCTCCTCCATTAACGACAAAGACATATCCCGTCTAAGACTTCTTGTCATCTTTATCCGTTCGGAAAGAGGCATCGCAAAACCCTATAACATCAAGTTCTGCATCTGGATTCCCACCATACACTAGAAACATATCTTTAGTAGCCCTTAGATACTTAAGAATGTTCTAAATAGCATGCCATTGCTTCTCACCTAGATTTTGTTGATATCGACTGGTGATAGTATGTGCAAAAGCGACATCAGGCCTTGTACATCTTACCGCATGCATGATAGATCCTACATCCGAAGCATAAGAAACCTTTTTCATGTGTGCCACCTCTTCAGGTGTTGAAGCGCATAGTTCACTATTTAAGCCATGTTCTACTTGCATTAGAAAATATCCCTTCTTGGAAATTTGCATATTGAATCTATTTAATATTTTATCGATGTAAGCACTTTAACTTAATCTAATCAACCGCCTTGATATATCTCTGTAGATCTTGATTCCTAGAATATATGATGCTTCCCCTAAATCCTTCATAGAAAAGTACTTTCCAGTATAAGACTTAACATCTTGTAGACTTGTAATGTCTTTTCCTATGATCAATATGTCATCGACGTATAGGATAAGGAAAGTAACATTACTCCCACTAGCTTTGTGATATACACCTGGCTCATCAAGATTTTGAGTGAAACCAAACTTCTTGATCTTCTCATCAAACCTCTTATTCAATTGCCTTGATGCTTGCTTCAATCCATAAATAGATGGTTGAAGTTTGCATACACATTTTGGAAACTTTGGATTCACAAACCCTTCAGGCTGCGCCATATAGATATCTTAATAGCTCTAATGTCTGCTAAAGGAGAAAAGGTCTCCTCGTAATCAACCTGATAAGGTTTTAAAGTGTACCTTTTTGAGGGGTCGTTTAAGCCCTTATTTGATCACTTTTGTATCCGTTATTACTTAATATCGTTCCTTTTCACTTTTTAGGTCTCTTGAAGGCAAAATGCTGTAATGGCACTTATTTAGACGAAAAGGTGCGGATATACGAAGAAAATGGCCAAAGTCAAGAATCGAGACACTCAAGCTGCTAAAACACAAGGTGACGGCATCACTGCTTAACTGCGACGCCGTCGGAGCATTTTGTGACGACACAGAAGCCAAAATTCTTATTTTCAAGTGACAGTGTCAGGCGTTAAAAGAGTAGGCCGTCACCACTCAGACGGCCTAGATTTGATCTAGACGGCGTCAGAAGCCGAAGGGGACAGCGTCACAAGTACAAGATGACGCCGTCACAAGACTAACGTGGCCAAGATGAAACCCTGATGACGGCGACCCGACGGCGTCACAAATCATAAGGTGACGCCGCCGCATATGTAATCTTATATATAGAATCCGAATTTTTCAGTATTTGTGTGTAGTCTTTTGGAGTAAAAACCTAAAACCGAACCAAGGCTGTCTTGTGCAGTATTTTAGGATTCCAAACCCTATCTTACATCAAGATAAGTGTTTTACTTCATTAATTCAATTATGTCTTCAATTATTTGTGTGTATGCTTGCATGTTCTCCATGTCCGGCTAATTTACTTGTGTGTTTGCTTATGGTATATGAAACTTAATTATTGAATATTGATTGGTTGTCTCTTATCTTAATTGTTTAATGATCTAGTAATGCGATAGGTCATTCGTTGTGTAATTAATGCTTGATTAATCTTTGTGAACCATTAGACTATAGCACTTAGAGTAGTTGTAGGCTAAACCACACAAAGAGTGCCTTAGAGTTAGAGTTTATAATCCCTAGAGGGGCTTTGTAGACGAGACCCTTTGGTAAGTTCAAAGAGTTAGGGATAAACGCATACCCTACGACATTAGACACACAACGCGATTAAGAATAAGGACATGACAATTCAACCATCAATAGGAGATAATTAAGGAGTAATAAAACCTAAGTGAACGCATCTTTAAACTATCATACGAGCACACAATAATTAGACATAGACTACATACACCAAGATTAGATAATTAGATAAGTAGAGTAATCGGTAGAAATACCAACCCCCAAATCCAAACCCCGAGATTCGTACCTTTCCATTTCCTAAAAAACATAAAAAAGATAAAAAAAAAATAATAATCTTCCTCAACCCCAACCTTAGCGTAGTAACTTCTCACTAGAATTCCTATTCCCCTAAAGAACGATATCAATACCCGTGGCTTACCCTAATACTAAACTAAAACGATCAGGTTCACTGCCTAGGGTGTTATAAAACTTGCTCGAAGAAAAGGAAGTTCCTTTGACCCCGAACGACGCGTGTAGCGTTATCAAGTTTTTGGCGCCGCTGCCGGGGAATAGAATAGGTAGTTAGTAGTCCACCTCGTTTAGGTTTCTTTGCTTGATTCCTATCAAGTAAATGTTTTCTCATTTTTAGCTTCCTCATAGTCTATCCCCCTTCTTCGTGACCTTTGTTCGTAAAACCCTATCACTTTTCATCATGGAAGGTGATAACCACCCCCCATTCATCAACCTACCACCAATTGACCCGCCAAGAGCCCGTACTCTTGGTGAATACTCGAGACCAAGCCACCTAGGCTATAGTAACACCATTGAGCTTCCCAACCAAGCCCTAACTACGGCCCTGCGATCCGACACCATCCGGTTGGTGCAAAACAGATGTGCATTCCATGGACTTCGTTCCGAAGATCCAAATCAGCATCTAAGGGATTTCCTTAAAATTATCGATTCCATCGACCTTGATGCTACTACTCAGGAGACCACATGCCTGCGTCTCTTCCAATTCTCTCTACGGGACCAAGCTAGTAATTGGCTAGAGCGACTTCCCGCCGGCTCCATCTCAAGTTGGGATGATCTCACTTCTCGCTTCCTTGCTCAATTTTTCCCACCGGGGAGAACCACTAAGCTTAGGAATGACATCTTGATGTTCCAACAATGTCAAGGTGAATCTCTCTATGAAGCATGGACCCGATTCAAGGACTTACTCCATAAAGTCCCTCATCACGGCATTGATCTTTGGCTCCAAGTCCAAATCTTTTATGATCATGTCAACTTCCCCACAAAGCGATCCATTGACCAAGCGGCCGGTGGAAAACTTAGTGATCTCACCGCGGAAGAATCATGGGGCACAATAGAGGACCTTGCTCTCTATGACAACGAAAGTTGGAATGACCCCCGTGAGTTGCCCAAAACTGTTAAGGCAATCTCCTTACCTCCCATTGACTCACAATCTTCCGATCGTAGGATGATCGAGCTTGAAGATCAAGTTAAATTCCTAATGAGTTCCTACGAAAATCCTAAGTCTTCACATCAAGTGAATAAAATCACTCTTCCTTGTGAGTTATGTAGTGGTCTCCATGACACTCGTGATTGCACAAGACTCCCCGAACAAGATTTTGCGGACTATGCCTCCATGCGTACCGATGGAGCGGGAGAGAAGTGGTACACTTTCAAGCCCGAACAAAACAACTTAGGAAACTCTTACAACCCCTCATGGAGAAATCACCCTAACCTTAAGTGGAACCAAAACTCAAGCACACCCCAAAGCTCATCTAGTCCACCTAATAGGTTCAATTCTCCAAACACCGGGAACCCCACAAATGTTGAGGCAATTGCATCTAGATTCATGTCATCTCAAGAGACTCGATTGACTAAGCTTGAAGACAAGGCGAGATGACGAACAAACTTGATGCCCTCTTAAAAGCCTTTAATGAATGGGAAATTGGAGCACTCACAAGTGATACTATAAAGAACCCAAAAGTGAATTCGATTTCGTCGACTTCATATTCTTATTCACCATGGGAGAGAATGCACATCCATGCCCCTCACACCCAACGGTTCACTCGGTAAATGCTATCAAAAAGGGTTCCAAGCCATCCAAAATGAGATACCAAGGCCCTGCACCATTGGTAGAACCTACACTTGAGAAACCCGTCAACCAAGAACCCAAACCTAATCTAGAGGAGGAGTACAAGGAACTCCATCAAGAAAAACCGGTTCTTGAAGTCTTAGCTCATGCACCTTATTATAATGCTTTAAAAGAAAAATATGAGTTAGAACTTAAACTTGGAAAACATGGGCCCGCTTTTGTGCGAAATAATCTACCTAAGAAGTTAGACGATCCCGGGCTATTTACTCTTCTGTGTAAGCTTGGAACTTCCAAACCTCTCGATGCTCTAGCTGACTTAGGATCATGCATCAATCTTGTTCCGTTGTCCCTCCATAGAAGCCTTAACTTAGGTAAGATAGAACCAGCGAAAACCATCTTAGGTTTAGCGGACGGTAGTGTTGCCTATCCGGTAGGGATAATAAAAGACGTGGTAGTACACGTAGAAGAGTTGACTCTTTTGGCCGACTTTCATGTGCTAGACATGAATAAGGACCCGACATGCCCATTACTAGTAGGAAGAGGATTCTTAGCTACCGCTAGTGCTATCATCGATTGTAAGATGTCCAAGATAGTGGTAGGAGAGGGGAGTGCTAGGTCAATTTATGATGTCAAAAAGCATACGTACTACAGAGAAGAAGAAATCCCAGATGAGATTAGGTTGGATAGGACGCCCTCTAGATATGGACCTTGGATAGATAAGAACCTCATAGGTCCCCAACGACCTTTCTACTTAGATGAAGCCTTTCCTAGTAAAGCAACTTTCCATGAAAAAGAGATGGCTAGGGACATGGAAGTGAACCCGTTCGAGGACGCCTTAGTATTTAGGAAGATGACCGAGTTCCTAGGAAGTTTGCCCTTCAACCTTGTCATGAATAGGTGGAAAATTGAAAATCCTAAACATAAGTGGGATTGGAATAGACCACCTAGTGATGGTAATGGAGAGTGGCACATTAGGATAACAATCTATGATCCCGATGGAGAGAAGTTAGAAAAGGCATATCGAACCGAACGTACTACTAGGAACTTAAATGATAAGTTTGATCCTTATGACATTGTTAAGGATAGGCTTACTTATATCGATACGTAGGAGCATGACTACGAGTCTAGCTACAAGACTCATAAATAAAGAAAAGCGCTTCGTGGGAGGCAACCCATGCTTAATTGTTTGCTTGTTAGTGTCATATATATTTTATTGATTGCTTAATCTCATGTTTAAATTTGTAAAAATGCTATATTTTGTTTTTAACCTCGTCTTAATTGCAGATAAAGGTATTTTACATAAAAGATAAGTGTAGGGAGGATTACACACGTTTTCAAAAGAAACATAAACATGAGAATAGCAATTCATTAAAAGATATATATGTGTGTTTGTTCGATTCAAATGCTTGTATCGAGTCATAATGGATGTTTTGTAGAAATTTTTCCAGATTCTAAAGATGTAAATTTTCCAGATTTTTTTCGGGAAAATCGCAGACTAGTTTTTGTCAGGATAACCTGACGGCGTTAGGATCGCAACATGACGGCGTCAGGAAGGAGTAAAAACAACAGATTACTTTTTTCTCGTTTTCTGAGCTACTTATAAATTTTTGGAACTTTCCAGGTCTTAATTTTCCAGAAATTCTGTAAACATTCATTCCACAAGAATTATATCCTATATTAGTCGAGTCTTATATATATTATTACCACCGATTTTATGCGAAGGTTTCGTTTGTTTTCTTCAAGTGTGCAGATTTAATTTATCAAGAAGAAGTTACATAAGATTGGAAGGAGCTTTTCACGCATACATTCTTCTTGGAAACGATTTAACCACTACTTCACACACGGATCCTACCGAGCTAATAAGGGGAGTATTAGTTTCTTTCGTTTTTAATTACCTTCCATTATCATAACTTTGATACTTTTGGGGAACATTGGGGACAATGTTCAGTTTAAGTGTAGGGAGGGAAAATAAAACGGGAACTTTGAAACTATGCTTATCCTTGACTATTTGCTTTGTCCAATTGTATTTGTGTAATAAACCATGAGAAAATGTCGGTTAGGGTAATTTTGGCACCAAATTTAAAATTTTTCATGACATATAGGAGTGGGCCATTAGTCTTAACAAAAGCGTCTCACGGATAGGAAGTTGCATGACTAGCACAAAAACCCTTTACCACCTAAATTCCACCCAAAATGTGAGGATCGCCCTTAGATTAGTAGGAATTAAAGCATTCATCTTTAATGCTTAGAGTGTGAACCGGTAATATATTAGATTCTAGAACTTGTTTTGTGATGCATTCTGAGATCGCTAGTAAGACTACACTTGTGTAGTTAGGAATAACTAAATGATAAGAGGCATTAGGATAACCCTTGTTTGATACCCGTAATATAATTACTTCTTCCACATCGGTTGAGTAACTCCCCCACACCCTTTGCATTGTACTCATCTTTAGTACACGATACCCTTAGTTAACCCCTCAGAGCCTATCTTTTTCGCGGTTCTCATGATGTTTCGGTTTTTTCGAAATATCAATGAAGAGCATTGTTTACACCCCACCCCCAAATATACACCCAAATCGCCTTAGCCTACCTTGTATGCACTCACTTTTAGTGCATTATTGTTATCACCCCAAACCCTTAGTTCAATTATCTAGTTGCTTGCATGAGTTGCTAAGTCGAGTCATATCCTTTGTACCCAGTTTTGGGACGATTGGGACTCATGGGAAAAAGTTAGTTTAATGACTGGAAGGGAACGTTAAATTCCCTTATTTGCGTAATAACGTACCCCAAGTGTTTTTGATCTTTTCAATTCGGGTCAAATTAGTGTTAGAGTAATAAAAACTCAAGTGTAGGGATGTGCCTATAAATCCCTTTCATTTTGATGTTACCATAGAGGATGGTAGAGTAAAAGTGAATAAAAAAAAAAAAAAAAAAAAAAAAAAAAAAAAAAAAAAAATGGGCTACCATCCTACATCTATCTTTAAATTTATGTTTGTTTGTTTCAGTTGTCTAGATTTTAGAGTGTCGAGTCTTGTCTTAGCAACGCCATTCTTCGTATGCTTGTAACAATAAGATTTTTGACTTGCCACCACTAAATAGCCTATCCCACCAAACCCTTTGTTTCCCTACCATAAGCCTAACATTACAACCCTTTAAAGACCTCTTTGATAGTCTTTCCTAGGTGCTTACGCCAAAGCGATGGAGGTTTGATCTATTCTCAAGCCTATGGTAATCTATGTACTAGGACCGGTTAATGAGTGTTTATCTTCCATTTCCACTTTAATATATTTCATATACACCCGAGAGAGATGTGAGTATCCAAACACCCCATGTGAGGTGCTAGTATGTAATTTTCGTGCTTGTTATGACTTTTGCGGGGCTTATATGTGTTGTAGACTGTTTTAAACCAATGCTTCATGACCCCTAACTTATAAATTAATTGGCTAAAACCACATTTGCTTGAGGACAAGCAAATACCAAGTGTAGGGATATTTGATAAGGTTTTAAAATGTACCTTTTTGAGGGGTCGTTTAAGCCCTTATTTGATCACTTTTGTATCCGTTATTAGTTAATATCGTTCCTTTTCACTTTTTAGGTCTCTTGAAGGCAAAATGCTGTAATGGCACTTATTTGGACGAAAAGGCGCGGATATACGAAGAAAATGGCGAAAGTCAAGAATCGAGACACTCAAGCTGCTAAAACACAAGGTGACGGCGTCACTGCTTAACTGCGACACCGTCTGAGCATTTTGTGATGACACAGAAGCCAAAATTCTTATTTTCAAGTGACGGTGTCAGGCGTTAAAAGAGTAGGCCGTCGCAACTCAGACGGCCTAGATTTGATCCAGACGGCGTCAGAAGCTGAAGGGGACGGCGTCACAAGTACAAGGTGACGCCGTCGCAAGACTAACGTGGCCAAGACGAAACCCTAATGACGGCGACCCGACGGCGTCACAAATCATAAGGTGACGCCGTCGCATATGTAATCTTATATATAGAATCCGAATTTTTCAGTATTTGTGTGTAGCCTTTTGGAGTGAAAACCTAAAACCGAACCAAGGCTGTCTTGTATAGTATTTTAGGGTTCCAAACCCTATCTTACATCAAGATAAGTGTTTTACTTCGTTAATTCAATTATGTCTTCAATTATTTGTGTGTATGCTTGCATGTTCTCCATGTCCGGCTAATTTACTTTTGTGTTTGCTTAGGGAATATGAAACTTAATTATTGAATATTGATTGGTTGTCTCTTATCTTAATTGTTCAATGATCTAGTAATGCGATAGGTCATTCGTTGTGTAATTAATGCTTGATTAGACTATAGCACTTAGAGTAGTTTTAGGCTAAACCACACAAAGAGTGCCTTAGAGTTAGAGTTTATAATCCCTAGAGGGGCTTTGTAGACGAGACCCTTTGGTAAGTTCAAAGAGTTAGGGATAAACGCATACCCTACGACTTTAGACACACAACGCGATTAAGAATAAGGACGTGACAATTCAACCATCAATAGGAGATAATTAAGGAGTAATAAAACCTAAGTGAACACATCTTTAAACTATCATACGAGCACACAATAATTAGACATAGATTACATACACCTAGATTAGATAATTAGATAAGTAGAGTAATCGGTAGAAATACCAACCCCCAAATCCAAACCCCGAGATTCGTACCTTTCCATTTCCTAAAAAACATAAAAAAGATAAAAAATAATCTTCCTCAACCCCAACCTTAGCGTAGTAACTTCTCACTAGCATTCCTATTCCCCTAGAGAACGATATCAATACCCATGGCTTACCCTAATACTACACTACAATGATTAGGTTCACTGCCTAGGGTGTTATAAAACTTGCTCCAAGAAAAGGAAGTTCTTTTGACCCCGAACGACGCGTGTAGTGTTATCACAACCTCAAAAGTTTGAGTAAACCCTTGAGCTACCAGACGAGATTTATAGGTGTGTACATAGCCATCCATATCAGTTCTCTTCTTGAAGAGCCACTTAATTCCAACTACTTTAGCATTGGGAGGAAGGTCTACTTCAATGCAGACTTCATTATCTCTCATGGATTGCATTTCCCCATTCATTGCAACTTGCTATTTGTCCTTTTCAGGTTTAGCCATGGCAGCCTTATAGTTAGCAGGTTCACCAAGATCCCTTAACATATTTTCCTCAACCTCTACGTTAAGACATAGACGTTCAGGAGCACATGTAGTCCTTACAGAACTACAAATGGGCAAAACTTCAACTTCAGGTGGAACAGTCATACTTTCAAGTTCTACTTGAGGTTGGCTAGTGTTTTCATAAGGTAATGTATCTTCATGATCATCTTTCAGATCATAAACTCTCCCACTGAATTCATGAGATATGAGATCCCTTTCTAGGAAGTCTCCATACCTAGCAACAATCACTTTGTTTTCAGGTGGAAACTAAAAGTAGTAACCCATTTTTTCCTTCAGGTATCCTACAAAGATATACTTAACAAATCTTTGTTGGATTTTATCAGCTTAGTCACGTTTAAAAAATTCCTCACAACCCCAGACCTTTAAGTAAGCCAATTTGGGAGCTTTCCTATACCATAACTCATATGGAGTCTTATCAACCTTCTTAGTCGGAACCATATTCAAAATGAGAACAGCAGTTTCTAAAGCATAATCCCAAAAGGATAAGAGAAGAGTTGTAATATTAAACATTGACCGCACCATGTCCAACAATGTACAATTTCTTTTCTCAGATACAACATTTTGTTGTGGAGTATATGGAGATATAAGCTGTTGGACAATCCTACACTCAGCAAGATAATATTTAAACTCTTGGCTTAGGTATTCACCACCTCTATCGGATCGAAGAGCTTTAGTCTTCTTTCCTAGTTGAAATTCTACTTCATTTTTTAAAACCTTAAATGTTTCAAAGACTTCATGCTTATGTTTAAGCAAATAAACATAACCATAACGACTGAAATCATCTGTAAAGGTTAGGAAGTAACTAGCACCCTTCTTTGACACATGTCTTAGTGGTCCACATATGTCAGTATGTATCACACCAAGTAGATCATAATCACTTTATAAACAATTTGCAAAAGGTTTCTTGGTCATCTTCCTAGATATGCAAGACTCGCATTTATCAAATGATTCATCATTGATATTTTGCAAAAGCCCATCATGTTGCAGCTTTTGCATGCGTGTCTTGCCTATGTGAGCAAGTCTACAATGCCAAAAATATGAAGAATCCAAATTAGTTTTGATTCTCTTATTATTGATGCTAAAAATAGGAGTATTTTTATCAATCACATTATCATGCATATCAATCTCAAACACACCATTTACTGGAATAACATTAAAGTAAAAAACACCATTTAAAGAAAAAAAAATCCATAATCAGTATTGTATGAATAAAACCAATATCTTTCAACAAGGAAACAGAAAAAACGCCCCTAATAATATAAGGTGCGTAATGACAATCGTACAAAGACAGTACTAAGCCCGAAGGAAAAACTAAATCAAACGTGTCTATAGCTTCAATGACTGCATGTGTTCCATTACCCATGTGCAGGTATTGTTGTCCATAGGCGAGTTTCCTTGCACCTCTAAGTCCTTACAGTGTATTGCAAATGTGAATACCACATCCAATATCATATACCCAGGAATTTATTTTATGAGGAAATGCATATAATTCTATCATAAAGAGGTTACCTGAAGTACTGGCAACATTACCAGCATTCTTATACCTCTTTGTCCGCAACTCGTCGAGGTAGAGTGGATAATTACTCTTTCAATGTCCTACCTCCGTGCAGTGATGACAAGCTTGATCCTTCTTAAGATTCTCTTTCTTCTTAGGAGGGTATTTATCAGGTTCAGGTTGATAAGCCATAACTTGATTTCCCTTATCAGCCTTTCCCTTTCCTTTACCCTTCTTGTTCGCTTACAGTTTTGGCTTAGTGATCCTACCCTTTTGAATAGCAAGTACCGAAGGTGTAGGAGCCTTTTTCGGCAAACCCCTTTCATAGTCAATAAGCATTGCATGCAACTCATTAACTGTCTTCCCCATGCAATGCATATGGAAATTGCGCACAAAACTATCAAATTCCTTATTTAGAGATCTGTTGATTAGGCCAATTTAGATATCTTACGGGTAGTGATAGTTGAGCCTCCCAAGTTGGTCCATGTAACTCATCATTTCCAAACAATGGGCACTCACAGGTTTACCACCCCCTGTTTGCAATCATGTAGAGCATCGATCAAATCATACAATTCAACAACTAAAGTCTTTTCAAACAACCGAATAAGTTCAGTGAGCATGTCCCTTGGGAAGTAATTTTCAAACTGTTTTTTCAAGTTTAGAGTCATACTTCCAAGCATAAGGCAGGCAACCTCATTATGCTTTTCATACTCGGTTTGCCATGCTACTCTTATTTCAGGAGTCGCAGTAGCTTTTGGTTTAGGAGGACAAGGCATATTCCAATAATTTGATCTTTTGGCAACACGCAACAGTAATCTGAGTTGCCTATAAAAGTCATTGAAATTAGCACTGACAGTCAATTTTTCTCGATCAAACATAGATTTGAACGACGAACTTAGTGCATTGGTTTCAGGTTGATACATTTCTACAGAATTAAAAGCTTAAAAGTTAGTACTTTCAATAATTCAACCTTTCAAAAAAATAAAATACCCTTGGTAAATGTTCATAGTAACCATAGAATTTTCCTTGAAACTAGGACCCAAATTGTCATAGTTCCAGCACATCAGTTAATCTACTAGTGATGAAAGTATTCAACACGTAATTGTCGAAGAACAATAATTGACAAACCTTTTTAAATTCCTAGAAACTTATGGGATTTATAATTTGCCAAACCTTTATGCAAATGTAAGCATGTTTCACCTCATCTTATGCCTTAAGTCATAGATCTCACTAACTAACTTAATTAAGTTGTCTAATTTAGAAACTTCAAATTTATTCTAGTTGAGGTCTCACACAACATGGAGATCTACCTTGTCATTTCAATCTAGCTAAGATCTCACATAACATAAATTACAACTTCAAGTGTTTCTTATCATTAGATGGCATAAACTTAAATTCAAGGGTACAATTTTTACAAAACCTTACTCATTAGTTTTTAAATTACTAAAATTAAATTCTACAAAGTTTTAATTGAGGCGTTGAGAAACTTACAACCTTGCCTTAAGATGTTTCGTACATATAATAGTTATACTTGGTAGCTCCAAGTATGACGCACAAAGGAGCGGAGAAGCGGGTCAGCGCGAAGCATATTAAAAACCTTCTTCTTTTGGGTCACAATTTAATGCGTACCCTCCTTATACACATCACACAGTTTGTCATAATGGGTAAGCCGTTCTAACCATTTGGTATAGTCGCATCAATCGACTAAATGTTCAAGATTTAATATTTAAAAAACAAATCTAATTTCACCATTATTTAGTCCGGTTAATTTTCTATTCTCAAAATAACCCTTGTTGCTTACAAACACGTCACAACAATATAAACAAAAAGCAATTAATAAAAATAACCAACTCAGATAATATACATATAACTTAACAATTAACATATGTAAAACAAATAGCCACATGCATAATTTGTTCGATAAAACCCTAATAATCAATTCTAGGTTTATAACCGTGCATATATCAACTATGGCTTTCACCTACAAAGTTAAGTGAGCCACATACATCGACAACTCGATTGCGTAAGCCTTAGTTAATCACATACCACATTACACATAATTGAATTATTAGATATATTGAGGTCTTCTCCAATTTAATATATATCAAATGAGTTACATGTGAATCTACTTAACAATTAATCAAGACAAATCAATAATCCAAAGCAGACATGCATGTTCCACCATGAATTCCTCATAACAATTATAATCTCAAGATATGCATATAACCATGGCACATAACAATTATTCATAATTAACAACATACAATTACATGCAATCCCAGGGTTTCTAAATTTTTTACAAAAATAAAACCTAATTAAAAAATAAAGGGGTATTCGACCCTCTTAAAAAATAAGGGTTTCAATTTTCAAACCCCTAGAAACCATAAAAAAACATGTAATAATCATCAAGATTCAATTTTTATGTGTTTCGGTAATTAATTATAACGTATTAATGGCTCGTGATGCCACTTTCGGGTTTTAACATTCATAACAATTATATATAACACATACATCATCAAAGCATGCAGCGGAAGTAATAGAATAATACTTGTAAAGAATTAACCGAATTAAAAGTATACGCATACCTTTTGCGAATCAAGTAATACAACTAGCCAAGAACCAAGGAAACCCTAATTGAATCTACGCCTTTAACAGCGTCATCAATTTCCATTAGTTGTTATAAAAAAATACTCACAATCGCCAAACTCATATGTAATCTTGTTAGAGCACTCCCATCGTTAACGCTGCAACGGCGTTAAAGCCCAAACTAACGCCCGTTAGTGGAGTTGAACGTTGGAAATGTGGTGTTATAACGCCGTTAAAGGCTGGGCGTTGCTCCACTAACGCCCGTTAGTGGGTTTAAAAAAAAATTCAAAAAATATTCACTTCTAGTCCCTTAAACGGCTAGTATCCGTTAGGTTTAAAAAAAAATTCAAAATAGTTTCAAAATTAGTCCCTAACGGCTAGTTTTTACCACTATAAATACCCAACTAAAACTCAATTTTTTTCACACTTCCTCTCACACTTTATATACTTCCTCTCACACTTTCATAATTCAAAAATCAAATTCGTTCACAATGGATCCAAATCAAGCTGGTGATATTCCTCTGTCTTGGTCAGACAGATAAGACTTAGCAGACTTCCAATTTATGGCGTCCGCGTACGAGTATCACCTTCAGTTGGAACAAGAAGAAGGTATTGAATCTCAACATCCTACTCGTTCTCGTACCCATGTATATCGTGAACGTGAGCTTGCAGAGGAACGTCTGCGCAACGATTATTTCGTACAAGGTTGTAAGTATTCAAACCGGAATTTTCGTAGAAGATTTCGTATGAGCCGAAAAATATTCCTGCAAATAGTTGAAGGTATTGAATCTTATACTTCCGATAATATTTCAGATCATTTTAATTACTTTAGGCAAACATCCGATGCTTGTGGTCGAATGAGTATAAGTACTCTAATGAAGTGTACGTCTGCCATACGCCAATTGGCGTATGGCACCTCACCCGATGCATTTGATGAATACTTGCAAATGGGTGCGAGTACTTCACAATTATGTCTTGATAATTTTAACAAATGTATTATTGATTTGTTTATGCCGGTGTATTTAAGAAAACCAACATGGGCCGACATTCAAAAAATTTATCAACAACATGAAGAAAAACATGGTTTTTCGGGAATGTTTGGTAGCATTGAATATATGCACTGGGAATGGAAAAATTGTCCAGTGGCTTGGCAAGGGCATTTTGCTTGGGGTGATAAAAAAATACCCAACAATTATGCTTGAAGTTGTTGCTTCTCAAGATTTATGGATCTGGCATGCATTTTTTGGGATGGCGGGGGCAAATAACGATATTAATGTTTTAGATAACTCTCCGTTATTCGACGACCTTCTTGCTGATAATGCCCCAAGAGCACCTTATATGGTCAACGGAACTAGGTATGAACAGGGGTATTACTTGGCTGATGGAATTTATCCACAGTGGGCAACTTTCGTCAAATCCTTCACGGCAACAACTGATGAAAAACATACGTACAACAACCGGCACGTCAATGGGGTATACTACAACAACCGGCACGTCAATGGGATATTGCCACGATACGTAGAATCATGTATTGTTACATTATTTTGCATAACATGATTATAAAAGATCAAAAATTTGCATTACATGACTATAATGAACTGTGGGTGGATCCATCAGCAAATTTGAGGCAACGAAGATGGGTCGAAAGGTGTGATACTCACGATCGTAAGGCAAAAGAAATACACGACCGACAAACGCATACCCAACTCCAACAGGACCTTATGGAGCATGTTTGGCTGAAAAATCTTGAACGACATGGACAACAACAAGAGAGCAACGATGATGAATAAGCATTTGCTATGTTTTGTTTTTTTTCGTTGTCATTTCCTTTATGTTGTAACGTTTAATTTGCGGTGTGTTTTTTTAATTTCGATGTATTTTTTTATTTCGCTGTAATTTTTTTTTAATCTCGTATTATAATATGTTTTCAATTTTAATGAATTGTTTGTTTTGGTTTATTAAATGAAGTGTTTGTTTTAGTTTAGGAGTTGAAATTGAAAATATGAAATGTTATTGGTGTTATTGATGTTATTGGGATGTTATGGTTGTAGGTGTTTTTTGGGGATGTTAATGTTAAATGTTAAAGCTGATGTGGCGCTGACGTGGACGGTGTTATTGGTGTTATGAATGGGGATGCTCTTATAAAACAATGTGGTCGCAAGTTCCCCATACGAAGGAATATAGAGCAAGAGTTAGGGGTGTTCATAGGTTGGGTAATATCCGAATAAACCGAAAACCGAAACCGAACCGAACTCGTAACCGAACCGAAGTTGCCAAAACCGAACCGAACTTGCCAAAACCGAACCGAACCGAAATAAAAGTTCGGTTTTCGGTTCGGTTATTGTTTTAGCAATCCAAACCGAAAACCGAATTTAAATAAATATATATATATATATATATATATATATATATATATATATATATATATATATATATATATATATATATATTTATATTTATATAAAAAAAATATATTAAAACTCTTTTATAATATATATATATATATATATATATATATATATATATATATATATATATATATATATATATATATATATATATATAAAATAATTTTGAAGCTTGAAATTATTATTTTTTTCAAAAAATATATATAAATAAAGGAATAAATTATTAAATTTGGGTAATTCGGGTTATTCGGTTCGGTTTAGTCAAATTTGAATTCGGTTCGGTTCGGTTTTCGGTTATACCCAGAAAAAAAAAATTAACTGAATAAACCGAACCGAACAAACCGATAACCGAACCGATAAACACCCCTAGCAAGAGTAAGCAAAAAAAACCGAAAAAGCAAACCAAGACCCATAAACACAGAAAGACTAAACACCAGAAAAAAAAAGCCCAATTGGTTTTGGTTTTAAATAACTTAAAACACGAACTTTCGGTTTGGTTGTAAGTTTAGCAAAAACGACAACAAATCTCCTCTGCATAGTTTTGTTATCCAATCAATGAAATTCGTGTTTCATGAGTTTTCTATCTTATGATAGGGACTTACGGAATTTTAGATCAATTTGGTTTGGTTGGCTATGTCTTGGTGGTCCCTAGCTTTTTTTTCTTTGTTTAGTTGTGGTCTATCAGTGGTGATGGAATTGTTTTGTACCTTTAGTACTAGCTCTTGTTGGCTTGTTTTGTGTATCTTTTCTTGTTCGGTTTCTTTTCTTTAATTACCTTGTTTGGAGAGGAGGAATGCGGTTTGGTTGTATAATTTTTTTTTTGTCTAATATAATGTGCCTTTCAAAAAAAAATAAAAAAATAAAAACAACAAATCTCCACTATGCTTATCCTTTATTTAAAATTTTTGAAATCTATTGATGATATACCAAAAAAATTTGAGTAATGATGCTTTTGGAATATGAGTCTTCTTTTAATGGTTTTTTAAGATAGCAATTGATAGCCTCATTGTCGTGTAGTTTTATTGGCCGGCAACGGGATTACTATTTTATGCAAGCATTGGATGGATTCATAGTTTCATACACATGAAAACAACTTTGCAATTTAAAACCAATTTCTTAAACCACCAACTTTATTTTTTATATTTTCCCCTCAACAAAATCATCTTTAAACCACCTATTTTATTTTTTATACTTTCCCCTTGACAAAATCACTTTCGGCCAAACCCACAAACCACTCTTTATAATTGAAAAATAGGTTGTTTTGTCATTTTAGAGCGTAAAAACCCCACAAGGGTAGAAAAATGGAACGCCACATGATCTTCGAGATCTACACAGTTAACTGGTAATATGTTGTTATTTACCATGATGCATGCTCCAAGGGAAGGTTAAGTTGGGGTATGTCACGTTATGTGTTAAATGTCACTCTCAATTAAAATCCACATTTATTTTCATTATTAAAACTAGACGAGTACCCGCGCCTAGCGGCAGCGATGTCTAGTTTTCTGCAAAGTTCCGACGACCCATAAGTTTCTTTCAACAAACTGTATTTGTAGCATTAGAGAATCGTTTTCGAATAACTACAATTCTGATGCGTGGTTGCATAGCAGCATAAATATATAGTTTTTTAAAAAATTATATGGAGTCGATCTAAGTGTGTGAGTATATTTTCTAATAGGATTGTTTTAACTTATTAAGATTTTTAGTAATAATAGATTCAAGCATTACAAAAAGCAACGGTATTATGTAGTTGACAATATTATATTGTAATTTAGAGGTATAGCCAACATGTGTGACCGCTTTTTCTTGTTTTGTCAGTAATTTAGGCAGTGATAACTATTTTTTTTTACATGTGTAACGTTTATCATTTGGTGTGTGGCTTTTAAAATTGTAACTTTGCAAATTGGATATCACCATATAAGATTATTTTGTACTATCAATTTGTATAGATATTTATGCATTGTTCAAAGCTATTTGTTTGAGGTACAAATAATTATCGCTAAAGATAACAATACTATTTATTTTTAGTGATTTTAATAAACTTACATAACATTATTGATACACTGGACAAAGAGCTATACAATATATATTAACTTTTAAACGACAATTCATATATGCCAGTCCCTTAAATGGTCCAAGAGCAACATTTTTTAAAATAACATTATACAAATGACAAATTACATGTGTCAAAGCAAAATAAACCAAAAACTACAATTACTTGGTCTCTCCTTTCAAAAAAATTGTCATGGGTTACAACTACTTCATCATTTCTCATATAATTTTGTCAAATTTGAAACCCGATTTCACCCGGATGGTTCAACTGGTTGAACCGTTCCGATAAAAAAACAGGTCGATTTAAACCGAGTCAAACCGATAGGTTGGGTCGAAAAAATGTCAAATTAAACCGGGTCAGCCCGCCGGGTTTGAAGCGTCCCGGGTCAACCCGGTATCGGTTTCAACAGGTCAACCCGGTATCGGTTTCAACGGGTCAACCCGGTATCGGTTTCAATTAGTTGTTTTTAATTTGGTAGATGTGCTTTTAGTTGGGTGTACAATGTGAATAAATTATTGTACTTTTAAGTAATGGGGTGTTTTAATAAGAGTATTAATTATATTATCTATTTCTCTCTCCATTGACCATGTTTTCAACATTCAACTTTCAACATTTTTCACTTTTTCCACTTTGACCATTTTTCCATTTTATATAGTATAGATATGTTTTTAACTATTTATTTTTATATGATTTAATTTTACCTTATTTAAAAAAAAAATATATTATTCTTTAATTCAATATCTATTTTAATATACTTTCAAAAAAATTTAGTTTTTTTGTATTTTAGAGGTTTATTTTATTTTGATTTAATTTTTACAACTTTACCCAACATTTCAATCCATATAAACTTAATTCATCAAAATTATATACTTATGGAGGGAGTGTTTGATGATTAAAAGTGTGAGAGGGTGTTTGTACATGCGAAAATAATGATGTAAGTATGACCTTGCGAGAAAGATACGGGAAACTCAAACATACACATACAACGAATGTATAGACATTCACAGTATTGTGTAATGACTTCAATAAGTTGGTAGAGAATTGCAAAGAGAGTTGAGCTAGCAATTTAAATATAAGTATATTTATCGGTGTCGTTATAAGCATGTATACAACAAAATTAAAAATAAACTCGACCGACTTGATCGGAAGTCGTAAAAAGCTTGAGAAGTTATGCTATTTATACCTACAAAATAAGCTTAAATATATACCTAATGCATAAATCATACAATTGCATTAAGTACTTTCTCTCTCTAAATTTCCCCTAATCAATTTTTTAAATCAACCAATCAAATCATTAGGTTCATTTGTAGGCATGATTAGTAAATCTAACAATCATTTTTCAAATGGCAAATACCAACATAATTGCATTTATAATTGAAATTTTATTATGAGATTATTCGTATCTTTTATCTTCATGCATGCTACTATTAGGCTGCCCCAGGTAAGGAGCCCCAATCCCCCTCATTTTCCCTGCCACGTCAGCTTTCTCTCTCCAGCGACCTTCAGGCGATTGGGTGCCCCAGTAAAGACGACCTTTAATAAAATTAATTAAAACGGGTGAGTCTTGTTTTTATGTGTGTGTTGTTTCGATCGTATATACGATCGAGTTGGGACTCATTTGGTTGGATTTGTGGCCGATCGATTCACCCCACATCAAGGAAGATCGATCCTTCAATCGATCGAGGGAAGGGACGATTGAACTACTGGGGCTAGCCTTAGTACCCCTATATCTAATTGAATCTAAGCCTTAAAGAGCGTCATCAATTTTCATTAATTGTAACAAAAGAAATTGAAGTAAATTAATTTTCAATACCGTTTTTCATGGGTTATAGCTGCTTTCGGTTTTACTAAAGATAGAAAAAGACCCCCGGCTTTCCAAAGGATGATAATCGAACCCTTAACCTCTGTCTTTAGAGACAATGGTGTTAACCACTTGATTTAACCTTACTCTTTTAATTATCATTAATTGCAATGCTTGTTATAAAAATAAGACTCGCAATCGCCAAACTCAAATGTAATGCTTGTCAAAAAAACAATGTGGTCGCAAGTTCCCCATACGAAAGAATATAGAGCAAGAGTGAGAAAAAAAACGAAAAAGCAGACCAAGACCCATGAACACAGAAAAACTAAACACCGCAAAAAAAAAGCCCCATTGGTTTTGGTTTTAAATAAGTGAAAACTCGAACTTTCGGTTTGGTTGTAATTAAATTTAACAAAAACGACAACAATCTCCCAGATGCTTATCCTTTGTAGAGTTGAAATTTTGAAATCTATAGATGATGAACAAAAACATTTGAGTAATGATACTTTTGAAATATCACCTCAATAGGATGGGTCAGTGCTGAATGCTGAAACGTACAACATATAACGTGTTTGACTAGAAAAAAGAAAACCACCTCTGAGAAAGCAAAGTGCCTCTGACCGATTCCACCAAATACTATCCCTCAATCATTAAGTGATTAAAAGCTAACACTCTTTTTTTATGTATCTCCTTTTGTTTAGGGATGGGTTATTTTGACGGTGGCTATAATTTTATATTGACCCCCCTTATTTTTTTTGCATTATTTATTTATTTATTTATTTTTTTTTATAATTTTGTTTATATCAAAAAACTATAAACCTGAAAATGCGGAACAATAAATATAAAGTTTAATAAGTCAAACGCTTAAAACTGTCAGAAATACGGAACAGAAACTGACAAAAAACTGTGTTGTACTGAAAAAAGTGAGAGACAAAAAGAATATACCCTATGATGTGACCCTAGGGGGTTCTAATAATACAACCTTTTGTTTATCATTTTTATTCTGATGTCCCTGTCGTATTTTTTTTATTCCTTGTTGTCTTGTCTTATCATACAATGGCTGACACACATATTTTTTTTAAACTAGTCATCCTCTAATCATTTAGATGTTTTCTTTTTTTTTTTTTTTTTTTTTACTACTAAAACATTTTACTTGAATATCTTAAGTTCTTGCAATTTTTAAGATATTTTTGATCGTGTGTTTTGTAAGTGAAAAAAAAAATTCTATTATCCCTTTATAATAATTTAAAATGATCGCCATCAAAGATTAAATAGTAATTTTATTGGTTCAGAATGTTGAATCATACTAGTTCTTAAATAGTTAAAACAAAATCATACAAAGCTTTTGAATCATTCAAAAAACTAAATCATTTGATGCTTAATCATTATATTTTATCAAACAACTTTTAATTTTATTTTTTTGTTTTTTAAGATGGCAGTTGGTAGTCTTTTTGTCGTGTAGTTTCATTGGCCGGCAACGGAATTACTATTTTATGCAGGCATTGGATGGATTCGTAGTTTCATACGCATCAAAAAAACTTTAAAATTTAAAACCAATTTCTTAAACAACCTACTTTATTTTTTATACTTTTCCCTTGACAAAATCATGTTAACCCACCAACTTTATTTTTTTATACTTTCTCCTTGACGGGTACTACTAAATAAAGGGAATTGATACTCACACCACACTTTTTATTCATGTACCACTATCTTTGCATTACAGTATTATACAGTACAATACTGTAATGCACAACTAGTGGTGCATGAATCAAAAAGTGTGGTGTGAGTATCTCCTCCCCTAAATAAACCAAAAGCTTCCAAGCTTCGATAATGATGCTATTCTTTTCTACTTATTCAATGACAGATAAATTAATTAATAATTAATGTGAAACTCCCAATATTAATTGTTTTACTTTTATTCTAAACATAGTTTATTTTTTGGTTTCATAGCCATCTACCGGAAGTAAAATAATTTTTGTTTTGCGTTACTAACGAAAAAAAATGTTTTAGTCACGTTAGACAAGAGAAAAGGGCTAAAGATTTAAAAGTTAAATAATATATTGTGCAAATATTACACATGTATATTTCTTATATTTTAAGAGTAAATTTCACCATTGTTTTTTAAAGTTATGTCAGATTTTATACGACATTCAAAATAAGGAATTATTGCTTTTTTAGTTCACGATCTCGAAAATATCATGTCGCTGATCCAATTTTCTAACGATTGTTAGTTTCGCTCGTTATCTCGGTCCTCACATGCAGGTCACACGAGGGCTTTTTGGTCCGATCATTTCTTGGTACTTATTTGTCAAACCGCCTAGTTTTGTTAGCTAACTGTTCACTGTGTACTTGTACGAAAACGTGTAAATTGCCTTTTACATATCCTTATATATCGTGTACATATCTCGATTGCATGCAAGCGTATTCCACAATCTTCTCACTTAAATCTTTCCATCACTCCCTCTTTTTATTCAGCTTTATTTATTTCTTCCCCCAAAAAATTAAGATTTACATGATGTCAAAGATGATGAAAGTTGCGGATTTTGATATGTCGCTGTCAATTGATCAGTGTAATCATGTAACGTTCTTTATATTCTATTTCTATTTTTTTTATTTTTAATAAAATTTATAGTATTTTTTTCACTTATATATAGGCATGTATATGTATATATGACATATGTATATGACAAAAAATAAATAAATAAATAAATAAGAAAAAATATATAAAAATAAACAATGATTAACTAATAATAACTAAAAAGTAAAATTACTGTAAAAAACAAGTTAATGATTAGTGTAATCATTTTGGTATATTAAATATAAAAAAGCAAGTCAATGATAAGTAATTAATGATTAGTATAATGATATTGATGTATTTACATGATAAGTAATTAATGATTAGTATAATGATATTGATGTATTTACATGATCATCGAGATCTACAAAGTTAAGTGGTAATATGTTTTTTATTTCCAAGATGCATGCAACAAGGGAAGGTTGGCGGTATAAATGTCACGTTATGTGTTCATGTATTTTGTAACACTATCATCAATGCCATATCACTGCAACAAAACCAGGCAAATGCGATAGTCAAAATTCGTTGAAAATAGTTTTTGTAACGGATTTTCAATGTTGCTTACAGGCTCTATGCAATTGATACTGCAACCATCAAAATAAGTTTGTGACAGACAGGGACGGAGCCCGGGGGTTTTGTGAGTGCTCGTGACACCTATGAATTTTTTCGATTTAATGTTAATTTTAAGAAATAACATCGATTTTTCTCAAATGCGTTTTAAATGACTATGGTCCATTGAAATGTGTTTTTAGTCTTATTATTTAGCATCTTAAACTCTATTATATAAAGGTTAAAAAAGATATACATCCAGTCATGTTTGTTCCTGACTCCGTCCCTGATGACACACCACCAAAAAATAACGGATGAAATTGTATTTTTTTTCTTTATTATTATATATATATATATATATATATATATATATATATATATATATATATATATATATATATATATATATATATATTTTGCAACAAAAACAAAATATGGTTGTAAACCGGTAGGTAATTCATTAAAAGCCATTGTAACTTGTTACTCCAAGCATTATCTATATGGTTGTAAAAGTTTTTATCATAAACCATGTGTTCGTAAAGTTACTTTATTTTGGATACCATTATTTTGTATTTATTAAGGGACAAATCTCAATTATCTATTTAATTTGATCTAATGGTGCAGATTAACTTAAGATTTAATATATAAACTTAAGTCCACGTATTTTCTATTTTCCCCCCCTTTTTCTTTGTCTTTTTGTCTTTTTTATTTATTCAAATAAAATTTTTGTTTTTTTTTTAAATTCACGTTTTTTTATTTTAATTCAAGTTTTTTTTTTTTTTTTTTTTTTTTTGTCTTTTTTTTGCGTTTTTTTAATTCACGTCTTTTTCTTCGCTTTCATACGTTTTCGTTCGATTTCATACGTTTTCATTTGTTTTCGTCCGTTTTCTTACGTATTCTCCAGTTTTCGTCCTTTTTCATACACATTCGTCCGTTTTATTACGTTTTCGTTCGTTTCCAAACGTTTTCTTTCGTTTTCGTCCATTTTTCATACGTTTTCGGCCGTTTCCTGACGTGTATTTACGCTTTCATATGTTTTCGGCCTTTTTCTTACGTTTTCATCTGTTTTCTTTCATATTCGCCCATTTTCGTCTGTTTTCGTCCATTTTCTTACGTTTTAATTCGTTTTCATACGTTTTCGTCCGTTTACAACCGTTTTCTTTCGTTTTCGTCCATTTTTCATACGTTTTCGTCCGTTTTCATATGTGTTTTTATGCTTGCATACGTTTTCATCCGTTTCATACATATTCGTCCGTTTTCTTACGTTTTTGTCCATTTTCATACGTCTTCGTCCGTTTTTAAATATTTTCAACCGTTTTCATACGTTTTTGAATATCAAAAGTGATTTTATGAATATCATAAGTGATTTTCAATTGATATTTAGAATATCACAAGTTATATTTAGAAAATCACAAGTGATAGATATTCAGAAAATCACAAGTGATATTCTGAATTTCATTGAATATCACTTGTGATATTCAGAAACGTATGAAAATGGACAAAAACATAAGAAAACTGACGAAAACATAAGAAAACGGACGCATACGTATGAAAATGGACGAAAGCGTAAGAAAATCGCAAGTGATATTCAGAAAACATAAGTGATATCAAAAAGTCACAAGTGATATCCTGAATATCGCTGAATATAACTTGTGACATTCAGAAACGTATGAAAATGGACGAAAACGTAAGAAAATGGACAAAAACATAAGAAAACGGACGAATATGTATGAAAAAAGACAAAAAGGTACGAAATCGTAAAAACACGTCTGAAAACAGACAAAAACGTATGAAAAATGGGCAAAAGCAGAAGAAAACGAATGAAAACGTATGAAAAGGAACAAAAACATAAGAAAATGGACGAAAACGTATGAAAATGGATGAAAATGAGTGAAAACGTTAGAAAACAGATGAAAATGTATGAAAAGCGTAAAAGAAAACGAATGAAAACGTATGAAAAGGAACAAAAACATAAGAAAATGGACGAAAACGTATGAAAATGGATGAAAATGAGTGAAAACGTAAGAAAACAGATGAAAATGTATGAAAAGCGTAAAAACACATCTGAAAACGTATGAAAAATGGGCGAAAACGAAAGAAAATGGATAAAAATGCACCAAAACGTAAGAAAACAAACGAAATGTAAGAAAAGAGGCAAAAACGTATGAAAAAGGACGTAAACGGGTAAAAACGTAAGATAACAAACGAAAATACTTGAAAACGTATAAAAACCTATGAAAAAGACGAAAACGTATGAAAGCGAAGAAAAAAACGTGAATTAAAAAATAAAGTGAATTGAAAAAAAACATGAATTAAAAAAAACGTGAATTGAAAAAAAATATATTTAAAATAAGACTAAATTACACTGTTGGTCCCTAAACTTGGCCAAAAACGTCGTCCTGAACCAAAACATGGCATTTTAGTCATCGGTATTCCAAAGTATGGGTTTTTTAGGCTAAACTGGTCCCTTGATCCGTAATGCCCAAGTCAACATCTGATTTCTGTTAGTTAGTCAAGGGTATTAAAGTCCATACACATTTATACCATAATCTAACTCAACCACAGAAAAGCTATCTGTATACCCTCTTGATTGTTTCCCTCCCTCATCACACAACCCTCCCAGACAAATTAACAATGGCAGACAAATCTACCCAACTAGCTTCCAACTTAAACCCAAAAGAACTAGTTTTTTTTAACACCACCAACATCTCCAAACACACTTTACAAAGATTTTGCAACTTAACCACCTCTAGCTCCCATTATCTTACAAGAACATCTAGGTTCTTTTCCACTACCACTCACCAACATCCCAGATTTTGATCCATATTTTCCAACATTTCCACCACATATTCCGCCCTCCACAAATCAAACTTACCAAACCATCTGCCTATACTACCCTCACCATTTACAACGTGAACATTGTCAATCCACTAAGGAACTTGCAATGGAAATAAGGGACGAGATGCGATTCATTCTCAATAACATGCTTGATTGCATCAACATCATCACTCATCAAAACTTCCATAATTAACCATATGCAAGCATGTAAGGAATGATATTATTATTTTCTATATATTTTTTCTTTATTTTGAGTTATTTTGAAGAGCAAACCTTGTTCTTAATTGTTAAGATCGTTTATAAGCTCAGCTCGGGATCAATAACAAAGATAATAAACATGGTACGCAGCGGAATAATCAAAACAATACTTTGTTATTGAACAAGGTTTTCATCACCATAAACTAACTAACTATAGACGTTTATAGGAACACGTCTACTAACTAAACTAATAACCTAGGCGTTTACAAGACTATACGCCTAGGACACACACACACACCTTTACTAGATGTCTACATATTGGAAGACTTAATTATTAAAACCTACACCTATGTCCTCTTTATATACTAGAGGATTAGGGACTAATAAATAAAACTTCTTTTGCAAGCAAGTCCTTCCATCTTTTTGTAGGTTTCCTTCTTGTCGTATTAAGTCCCTCTTGTTTCATTCTTTTTGCCTTATCAACTCAAACGTATAATTCCCAACAATCTTCCCCTAGTTGATAATGACAAAACCATTCTTGAACGAACTTCTCTAGACGAAGTAGAGAAATTGAGATCAGGGATCTGACCATGAATAAAACAAGTATGTCTTCCTTTGTCTTCCCTTAATCCATGCCATGCCACTCAAACACCTCTTCCCCTTTTTGTTATTATCCAAATAGGGAACATATGAAAATAATGATCTTGACCACCACGAACCAATATCATACTTCCAATCTAAGCCATCCAATGTTTCGAATTGCCCTCCATGAAGAAGACCAAAATGCTTACTAAAAATGAATCCAAAATAGTAGAAAACTCCAACTAGTAGTAGGAATAATGATCAACAGTAGTAAAAATCAAACACTTCCCCTTGAGTGGTGCATGAACATCAAATGATTCTTCAAATTTGTAAGCTCCTTGTAATGATCACTTGTGAAGAAAACCAAATATAATAAATTTGATGAAGAAGTAAAATTTCCAAAACTTGCGTATTATGTCTTGTACTATCCACGTGACTCCGAAACTCATACTCCTACAGAAAGTATAAGTAGACAACAACCTCTTGACAAATCCTCAAGTATATGAGACACTGAGCACAATAACGTAACTCCTTAAAGTGATAGCAAAAGTGAGTATTAAGCACCATCAGTTTGTAGATTACACAATTTTGCTAGATTCATCAAGTCTTTGTCAACATCCTTTAAGCACGAACACGTTATCTACAAAGTGTAACACTTTGAGATATGATAAGAATACAAACCTGTGAAACTCAACTACAACATCAAATAAATGATATTCTACCCTCTTCGTAATCACCTATTCAATAAATCTCCAAACCGAGCCTTTTTTAAAAACCTTTAAGAACAAATTCCAATCTTCTTGTGTGTGTGAACTAAATCTTGTGTGTGTCATTCGATATCCTTCAAACCATCTGAACTTCCCCTCAAATTCAGAACCATACCTAGAACCAAAAACAATTCGTTCTATCTGATATCGATCAAAACTAGCAGCACTTTAAAACAACGAGCAGTACTTTCAACTTATACGAGCAGAGCAGTACTTTGAAACCTCGAACAGTACTTTGTGAAATCAGCAGTACTTTGACCAAAAGAGCAGTACTTTGAACATAAACATCAGTACTTTGATCAAAGAGCAGTACTTTGACTAAAACCAGCAGTACTTTGACTAACACCAGCAGTACTTTGAAAACTCCAAGCAGTACTTTCGTATCAAGAGCAGTACTTTCGTCCAAGATCAGTACTTTGTTAGCAGCCCTATTCGACATCCTGTAACTTTTGCATAAAAGTTTAGATTGACAATCCCTCCAGTGGAAAGTGTAGGATCGATATTTTATTGTGTATGATGATTCGGGTGGTCTTGGATGATCAAAATACATGTTTGCCATTAGAGAGAGAAAGTAGAGAGAGGGAGATTTCTTGGTAGAGACTTGGTTCACTAAAAATGTAAGGTTAGATTAAGAAAAGCTCCACCCCTTCCATGGATGGAAGGGGTATTTATAGTTATAGAATACACGACCTCCTATCGGCCTGTGGATCAGGCATACAGTGGGTAAAGACCCGTCCTTCCTCCACGGTGTTACACTACGCTAAACTAAACTAATAACTAACTAATAAACTGATAAATAACGTAACTAATGATATGTCTACGAGCTAACTTATGCTAGATAATATTTGGGGTGACCGACACTTTACTTATGGAATTTCCAATTCCTAACAATCTCCCCCTAAGGGAGGTCACCCCATGTTTTACATTTCGAATCCTAGCATTCTATTCTTGACTTTTTTCTTGAGCTCGTAGACTTCAATTCTTCAATTCCGCAATCTTTGTGCTTTTGTAGTGCAACTTCAAAGTCCGAGTGCTTTGTACTTTCAGTGGAGGTCTTTGAACTGATCCACATCTTTGATGATCTTTGAGCTTTCTTTGACATCATCAGCCACAGTAAATCTCTGGATCACCCTTTATTGTGTTGCCATCATGTGATGTTTTGACTTTTGGACCGACATGCTCACACTTTTGAATCATGACATCTTTCCATCAGAGTAGCGGAAGCCTTACTGGTTCATGATATTTGCAGCAGCGAAGCAGAAGCATAGTATGAAATATCAGAGCCAGGTTATGTAGATATGCACCAGTCATGATTTCTTTAATTAAGTGTGGATGCTGTGAGCATGCGGCTTTGGATTGACTCCTCAATTCTGATCAGCTGCAACCGTCCAAATGTACCTGCAAACAACAGTTAGCAATAAAACACACGATTTCGTTGAATTGAGGTACACGGCCCACGGTTCCCCGTTGATCAGTACAAATACTGCCTGTGATCATGTAGGATTCCTAAGAATCTCCTTGACAGGGTTTCGCAGTTGCTCTAGCTGTTCTCAAACCGGAACGTCTCAAAGAAGACAACACAGAGTGAGTGAACCAGCGAAATGAGATTCACTGATTGATGAAAAGAGATTTGAAAAACAATCGTGCATTGCTCAATAGAAAGTGTTTTTGCAATACAACGAAGGTTTTAATGAAGATCAATTATCAATCATAAACACCTTTTATTTTGAGAAATAAATACACAGTCGATGTGCAAAAGAAAAGAGTTTTTAAGCACAACGACCGGTTTTTCAAAGGCATTCGTCAATCCATAACCTGAACCAGGATTGATTCAAATGATTGAATCGCCCCATTGTTTCTGTTCAGTTGTCACATGGTTGATCTATTGAATAGATCTCACATGCCACCTACCAGGAGCTTGTTTGATGTTGGCTCCAGAAGGCTATCCATCTTCATTATGAATATGTTTGCATATCACTCAGATGTTCTGGCAATACCACAAGGATAATGCGTAGGACTCATAAGATGTAATCTTTCTTTCCACATTGTGTGAAACAGAGAGTCGTTATTGAAAGTGTCCTAATGAGATTTATTGATGATCTCGTGGCTCTAGACTCAATAGTGCACATTTGGTTCCTATGCCGGAGACTAGGGAGAGGGTCTCCTTTTTCAATATCAACAATCTCTAAGAGAAAGTTGATAGATTAAGTCGATTCCTCGTGAGAATGAAACAAGCCCTTTTAAGAGGAACTTGAGTAGCTTGGGAAGTTGTAGTGCAGTGCGTCACTGGGTCCATGACGTCTTGTCTTCAATACCAGTGTTACCTTAGTAAACACCAGTAGCATATGTATTGAACCCGGTTACTGCCCTAAGGTTGAATTATTGGAGGGCTATTTCTTTACACCCTTTTCATATTCATTTCTTTTTCATTCTTCAACCCCTTCAGTGCTTACTGAGACTTCATAACTAGAACCTTGTTGGGTTTATTCTAGTTCTAGCTCTGTCTCAGTCCGCACTCTTCCCATATCTCACTTTTCTCCTTTTTTTTTTCAATATACCTAAGGACTCTACACTATCTAGTGGATTGTCCCTGGGTGGATCCCTCCGGTTCTGGCGGATCATGGGAACTAATACCTAACCTCACCATCCTTATAACTCCATGCATAAAGTAAATTGGTCGGTCTTTTGGTACAGTTCATTCCATCTTAAAACCAATTCAAAAATCATTTGGAAAAACAATCAAGGTACTTGTGATACGAGATCAAAGCATTTTGTACCTTAATAGTTTTGATCATTTAGAAAACCTCCCCCTCAACATGTGCATATGATTTAGAAATTGTTTAGCACAAGGAGGCAAGAGGACTTTGAAATATTTTCTTTGATCACAATTTTCATAGAAAAAGCCATTTGATTTTTTTTGGTAAATTCACCCCCTCAATATGTGCATAGGATATTTGAAAACATTTTATCACATAGAGGAAAGAGTTCTTTTGAAGCACATTCACAATCACACAAGCCATTAAGAAACCATTTGCTCCCCCTCAATATGTGCTTCGAGATTCGAAAGCGTTTAGCACATATGAGAGAGCAGCCTGCACATTTGAATCAAATCGATCACCTTTTTATCAAATTTCATTATTAAATCACAAATTCTCCCCCGATCAAAAATATCAAACCCTTTGAGATTTTGGATCCCAAGTGATTTAATAAGGTTTAGAAAACATGGAAGAATATGTGGCCAGGTTTAAATACTCATCTTGTTTTTGGATAAATCCTCCTCCTCAACATGTGCATTGTGTATTTGAAATCGTTTGGCACATAGAGGCAGGAGTGCCTATAAAGGACTAAAACCGATTCCATTAAAATATATTTGAGATTTAAATCACGATCTCTCCCCCGATCAAAAATTTCAAACCTTTTGAGATTTGAGATCCCAATTGATTTAAATCATTTAAAAGATTTTGGGGAAAGAAGTGGAAAGATTTAATTTTGAAAAATGACAGATAAGGACCAGATTTAGACATTAAAGATTGTTGGTGTCAGGTATGATTGTTTTAAGAGACCTTTAAGTAAAATAAAACAATTTCACAATCAAACAAGAACAGAAAAAAAATTCATTTTGAAAGATCTTGAATCTAAAGAAAATCATACCATGACATAACATTAAATCTTTAGATCACCACATTATTTCGTACAAACCGGACTTTTTGATGAAATATCGTTTGAAAATATTTTAGATAAAATCACTCTCCCCCTCCATCAATGACCGTAGTCGACGATTGAGTGACTTAAGTTTTGATAAAATGAAGTCCGGTGATTTACAAAATTTAGTCCAATTAATTTTCAAAAACAATATTTTCCATTTTCAAAACAATTTAATCAAAATTTTTTTTTCAAAATTGTTTAAAAATGATATCCTGCACAAATAAACGTTAGTGGTTGAGAAGCTTTTGTTGTTGTTGCTGAGGGTTGGAAGAAAAACCATCTGCAGACGCAGTGAGACTTCTTACATTGCATTTTAATGCCAACTGAGGTCAAATTAAGCTCCGTTTCTTCAATCACTTAGAAGAAAACCATCTGCTGATGTAGTGAGACCTCTTACGTTGCATATATGCCAACTCTCCATTGAAGTCCAATTAAGCTCCGTTTCTTCATTTGTCTACCCAAGATATAGTTACCCTTTCCTTTCGGCATCCAATCATCTTCAATTGTGTGATCCGGATCGGGAACATTATTATATACCAATATACCTGCATACATTAGTGAACACACATACAGATATATGGTGGTCGACATCACCCAAATAGCAATCGACTAATAAAAAGTCAATTCAACATATCAATCAGATCATAAAAGATATGGGAATAATGTGTTCATCAAACTCTAATCATCTAATCCTAACAATCATATCCTAAATTCCTACTCTTTCGACATAGGCAAATATCATTTTTAATTAAGCACGTAGGATAATTAAGAAAGTCCGTTAGATGATATAAATTTGAAAACATTCTCCCCCTCAATCAATGACTTATTTTTCTGAAAGATTTAAAAGCGCTGAAGTCATTGATTGAGTTTTCAATTTTTTTCGAAAACTTGATACTGATTGATTTTCAAGCAACTCATTTTACCACCATTTGGTTAAAACAAATATTTTTCTGAAGAATTTTAGACGGAAAAATATTTGAGTAGGAACAGCAGTCCTTCGACATACTTTCCTCATTTTGTTTTAGGATAAGTGCACGAGATTTGAAAATTGGTTTAGCGCAGCACTTTCCTCTTTGAAGAGCGGGTTGCTATCAGAAATAATAGCAAGCCATAGCTTTAAGCACGGGTTACAGTCTGAAATAACTGCAAGCCATTTGATTTTTGACATGTATAGAAAAGAAATATTTACACCTTCTGCTCGAACTTCATCTATGGTCCCGTGCCATTATTGAATGACATTTCTAAGACCGCAGATGTTATCGATACCAGAAGACATGTCTTTGAAAAACAATATTTTTGGTATTTTTCAAATTTTTAAATTTTTATGGGTTTTTGAAGGTTTTATATTTTTTTATTTTCTTTTTGTTGGTTTTATATTTTTGTATTTGGTTTTTAATAAATATATACAGAGATAGAGTTTAGATGATATAGTTTAAGAAGATGATGATACGAGTACCGAGATAAGGATATCGAGCAGCCCCGTTGAAGAAGATAGAAGTCATCATCCCTAAAACTTTCACCACCAAAGCTTCCGAGGATCTTGCATTGAAGGAAGAAATTGAACCATCTGAAAGTGAGACTTTGGCAGCTTTCCCCCAAACCGAAAATCCTTTAGCTGAGCAGATTCAAAGCTTTCTTTCAAGCTTCTCTTAGCCAGGTGCACAAAGAAGCACACCATTATCATCGAACTTGCTACTCCTTTTAAGAATAATCACCGTGATTCATCGTTCAAGGTTATATCATCAAATAGAAGAACATCAACATATTATCCCACACATAAATAACTCTTCTCAAATTTCATACCACTGAAGTCTGAAGCAATCCATTCCAAAAGGTGTCAAGAGAACACTTCCCCCAAGTAGATGAATTGATGCAGTCAGTCTCTTAGACTAGAGCTCACGACCCGAATACACATACCCGAAGACAAAGAAACTTATACCATCGAAGTAGCAGATTAAGTCCAATAGCCAAAGAATAACCCCGATGTATACTTTTCTCTCCCCCTGAAGAAAGTGTATGAAGCTCAAGAACCCGAAGTACCCGAATGCCCAAAGAGAGAATAACCGATAACATTGAAGAAGCAGGCCGAATCACTGATTATCTCTGCGGGTGACAATCTCTGAGGATGTCAACACCGGAATAAGTGATTATATCTCTGAATCACTGATTATGCCCTCAAGTAAAACAACTGAGCATCCCTAATGTACACAATCTCTTTCCCCTGATGATTGTGATAACATCAAAATCATCACACACTTGTGTACCTCTTTCATCTTCAGAAACTAACTCTTCCATCTCTTCCCCCACATAGTTGGAATAAGAACACTAAACGCCTTGATGAGTAAAACCTTGAGTTTCTCTGCGGTCATGACATCTGTTTTCCCAGGATAACTTCAATCACTTAGAAGTATTAAGTCCATCAAGTTTACTCGCCATGAGTCAAACCTTGAGTTTCTCTGCGGTAATAACATTTGTCTTCCCGGGATATATTCAATTACTTAGAAGTATTAAGTTTATCAAGTTTACTCGCGTTTAGATACGTGTCTCCTTCCCCCTTGCTGGTTTTGACACTTTAGAATCAGCAACTCTTTGAAAGCCAAAATACTAGAAATCTTTTGAGAAGAACGCTTGAAGTCTTTGTGAGAATCAACATGCTGAATAATGTGAGCAAGTCTAATTGGGGATTAAATCTGACATTTCACCCTCCCCCAATTAGTGCTCTCCCCTAAACTGACAATGCCCGGAATATGAAGAAGTCTTTGGATAATCAAATCCAACTCGTCTTTAGTCTTCTAACAAGTAGTAGAAAATGTAGAACAGACTGTAGACTCGACCTTCTTCAAGATTGTCCGAATGGGGAATAGAAAGTTAACATATTCATCTTACCAAAAACAAGAACATCACCAAAAAGCATCCCAATCAACTTACATCTTGCAAATCCCCTTAACTAAAATCCCTCCCACTCAAACAAGAACAGAGAGATGTTCATCAAGGAAATCAGCAATCAGGCCGCAACGAACACACAAGATGGTAACACCAAACTACCAATCACATCAAACAAGAACAGAGAGATTGTTTGGAATCATCATGTTGTTGTATACGTGAAGCATTAACTGGAAGCACTTTGTCGATAAACTCATCAATCCGAGTGAAGATGTCAACCAACGACTCTTAGAAGAAACTCCATGTAAAGATGTACCGATAAGAAGAAGCTCGGTTCTTACATGAGTTAGGAGCCGTTTGACCATTTATTCTCAAATATCAATCAACCATGCATTATTATCACACTTCTTCTCCCCCTCAAGAATTGCAGACGAAGTTGCCATTCTTGACTAAATAAGTGAAATCATCCAAATGTTCTATTCACACTTCTCCCCCTCAAAATTAGCACGTGATGTCTCCATCTTCATTATAATCGAGCAAGTGGAATGAGAAAACAATCAATGGTAGCCCGGTTCACTTGATAATTAAAAGCGCATGGAAAAAGCATGAAGCATGTTGATGAGAATGGTCATAATAAGAAGATTTCTCTTCTTCCGAAGATAATGCGCACGGAAGCGTACACATTTCTTTTCTTTGAGGTACGAGGCATGAACTGATGTGTTCATACGTCATTATGATGAAGTATGAGGCCTGAACTGATGTGAACAGACGTCATAAATCTCTCTCTTTTCAATCTCTTGGCAAAACATGTACTCCACCATTATCATTCAGTAGGCTCTTTATCGTGACAACTGATGGAGAAAACCCAATATGATGAATTTGACCCTAAAGTAAACTACCCCGAACTTGTGACTTAAACTTGCACATATGTAACAAAGAGCGGTGCCGATTTCCATTAGCATCTCTAAGTACTCTCTATGTACTCTATACTTTTCAACCAACCAACCATCAAGTATAAGACGTACATTACCTCTTGAAAATCCACAATTGAATGTGACACTGAGCACTACAACGTAACTCCTTAAAGTGATAGTTATTTTGTAGTGGTATGAGCCCAATTCCCTCAAGTGGTAAATGTTGATGCATAATCTGGCGCGGGCAGGATTCAACGACTCTCCTTGGGCCGTTAGTCGTCTTCTCGAGCCCTAGTAGACCTGTCAACAAAGAAAACCCGTTAGGAGTGGACCCGAGGCCGTAGCCCCGGGGTCCACCTCCGACGGTCAAGTTAGTATGCGATGTAGCATATATCCAAGTTAGGGTTAGAGATAACCTGTCATGTATTTATAGGGGATGGATTAGGGTTTAGGCGTAGAGTGGGCCGCATCTGCCGGGCCTGACTCATTCCTGGCCCAGTCCGGACCATACATCCACAAGCACCCCAAGTTTAGTATGAGATAGCGCATGGCTATGTTATGCTAAACTTAAGTTCTGTTCATGGCCGCGTAGGTGAAAGTGGATCCCGCATGCTGCATCCTGGGTAAGGGCGTACCTTTTGTACCAGTAGCGACGCAGCATGGTGCGACAGAAGACGTGCTTCTGTAGCAGAAGTGCGCGCTGTGCGCGACAAAGTGGTGCGACAGAAGACGTGCTTCTGTAGCAGAAGTGCGCGCTGTGCGCGACAGAAGATGTGCTTCTGTAGCATAAGTGTGCGCTGTGCGCGACAAAGAGGTGCGACAGAAGACGTGCTTCTGTAGCATAAGTGCTCGCTGTGCGCGACAAAGGAGACGTATGTGCATACGGAAACAGTGGTATATATACCCTGGTAGCCCCCCAAGATTGATGGTGCTACTCGTGTAGGAGCATTAAACTTATTTAATCTGCGAAAAAAAACTGAATGCAAAGATTAAAAATATATGCCGCGAATCGCAGCATATAAAACCTAATTAATTGAAACAATAGAGAGCACATAGCATGAGTAATATATTGCGTATAGCATAAATAATATGTAGCACATAAGAAAAGTGGCAGTGCGCACCCGTCGTGGGATGCGTACCGACGAAATAATTAATTGTGTTTTTTTTTATAAAATAAAAACTCGGATGGATGTACCGTGACCGCGACTGATAGACACAGATAGATTTATCGCAACCGCATAGACTCAAACGTTTGTGGATGATCGCAGATGTTTATACCACGGCCTTTGGTCCAGTGCGAATCATGGCGATTGACTAGCATCGTGGTGTTCGCGCGTACGAGTTCTCTGCGAAGATGTCTGAACACACGGTCTTACGCGGGTAGATTTATTGTGACTGCGTTGTTTGAGCGCGAACAGGCGTACCAACCGTAAAAACAGTATCTGCGCGAATTAATTCGCGGCTAAAAAATAAAATAGGTCCGATCGTGCGGACTGTTTCTTAGGTCCGATCGTGCGGACTAAAAGATAAAATAGGTCCGATCGTGCGGACTTTTTCTTTTATATGTAAAAGAATAGACTATTCGTAAATAATGATCTTTTGATAACAATAGCAATTTAACGTAATGTTTTATTCAACGTTTAGATTTGACCATAAATAGGCCGACATTGAAAGCAAAGTTTGTATCGACCTGTCAACATCTTAAGATGCTTTGCTTTTGTATATTGTCAAATACATGTCAAAGGTTAACGAACCTGTTATGCAGATGTGCCATGCTTTTTAAAGTGATATTAAATTAATATACCGACTTTAAGAATTAACTCGTGGTCCCAGCAACCTTGAATAAAGCAAGTGGTACGCAGTGCTTTTTAATATGAGGACACGAAACATAGTTTATTCGTGGTCCCACGGATGGCGCCAACTTGTTGATGCATAATCTGGCGTGGGCAGGATTCAACGACTCTCCTTGGGCCGTTAGTCTTCTTCTCGAGCCCTAGTAGACCTGTCAACAAAGAAAACCCGTTAGGAGTAGACCCGAGGCCGTAGCCCCGGGGTCCACATCCGACGGTCAAGTTAGTATGCGATGTAGCATATATCCAAGTTAGGGTTAGAGATAACCTGTCATGTATTTATAGGGGATGGATTAGGGTTTCGGCGTAGAGTAGGCCGCATCTGCCGGGCCTGGCCCATTCCTGGCCCAGTTCGGACCATACGTCCACAGTAAAAGAAAAGGTAAAAGACACCCAACAATAACTAGATTTCCAAGTCTTTGTTTTTGATAATAAGCTCGAACAAGGATCTTGAAGAATCTTCATCCAACCATCCCCGATACTTTCAGATACTAAGTATACTCGCCCGTGATATTTCACTTCAACCTCAAATAAATAATACTGAATTAACGCCGTTGTCACATCTTCTGAACTGCTCAAATCTAGCCTTGTTTGACATTTAAATGAACTTTGATAATGGTTTCATCCCGACCATGGTTAAAAGCACATAACCCCGTAAAACCATGTAATAACCATACTGCCATGACGAATATCCAAACACACATCCAATTCATGGAGTACACCCTTTTATCCCTTCTTCGAAGCAGAAACCGTAGCACCAGCATCAAAAAAGATCCCGAAATACACTTTCTTTTTCTCCAGGATGGTTCCATCAATACGGGATTTTACAACTCTATGGTTTAGACCGAAAAATAGTTTCTTTCGCGGGATTTTACAAAACCAAGAATAAACCGTAAGATAGATCCGGAAATGCACTTTACAAGGATATTTCCATTGTCACGGTATTTTACAAGTCTATGATTTAAACCGAGAAATAGGTTCTTTCGCGGGATTTTACAAAATTAAGACAAAACCGTAAACAATGACAGCTTGAATGTGTTATGACAACTTTGGTTTCAGTGAATATTTGTTTTAGGGGAACATGCAGTGGTTCATCAACGGTTCATTATCCGAAATCATCAACACTATCTTCAACCATCCAATAAACACTTTGGTAAACACATCATTCATGTATTCTGTCGGCTATTGCAGTGACAACATGGTGAAGTAAACCCGATATGCCAAACTTGATCATGAAGTAAAATTCTCAGATTTGTTACTTAAACTTGTACTAATCCATGTGAAGAAGAAACAGTGTACCCAATGTACAAAACCTCTTGACATTCTCTACTAAGTGAGACACCGAAGTGATAGTTACGTTGTGGGTTAAGCGAGAAAGAGTCAAAACCGTAATTAAATAGCCAAGTCTTTATCACCCTCTATAAACGTCCAAACAAGTCATATTCGTGGAAGGGTAGAAAGAAAGAAGACGAAATAAATAAACACGCCCGGAAAAACTCACTTTAAATCCAAATAAGACATGCCTAACAACAAACCCGTAGTCAAATTTGATTAATCATAAGTTCAAGCCGTGACATAATATTATCTGTGAGAATGTATCCCCCAAAGTAACAAGCCTCATAGCACATCAAATCTCATCATCACTCCAAATCATATCAATAAATCTCATCATTAAATCACTTCAACAAATCTCATGATCAATATATACCACGCACGACTCAAATCACATCATAAATCAACTTACATAACATCCAGTTCTTGAGAAGCCCATTTGACCCAATCATGTGCACGGCCTAAACTTGGTTACTTGCAAAAATCAAGGCCCGGTTTATGAAAATCAATCCAATCATCCAAGTCCAATGTTCAAATAAAAATGTTTGAATCGTCACTTCATTTACCAAAGTAAAACCGGTCAAGCAACTCGAAGTCATTTTTATCTAATATTAGCTCAAGCCGTGAATTTGAATCCTCTGTGAAATTTTGTGAGCCAAAATACCAATAAATACCACACTTACCCAAAATGTAATCCAAAATATTTGCTAATATTGACCTTAACAAAACTAGGATAACATTAATGTCCAACCATATCAATTGCAACCCAAATCCAATAAACGTTGACATTAGCTCACAAAACCCTCGTTTGATTTAATCACAATAAGACAGCCCATAATCCGAATTGAGAAGCTAAGGCCCAAGTTGTAACACCCCAAATTTCGTGATATGCAACGGAATTCAAACTGGGTATTACTTGATGGCACAACAGTCATAATAATAGAAAACGATCTCTAAAAGAGTCGTTTTAAAAAGTCTTTATCATTCAAATATATCAGAGTTTACAAAATAGGTCCCAGTTGGTTCCATTGATTACAAAACACATCAATATAAAGTTTTTGATGTTTTGTGAATGATAAATTATTTATATATAGCCTTCTTGATCTTGCCCTTCCGTGCCAGCTTCCGACATTATGGACCTGAAATACATGCTTAAAACTCTCAACACAAAGGTTGAGTGAAATTCATAGAGTTCGTTTGATGGTTGAACACATTATGTTGGTAGTGTTAGTTAATTAGACTCACACCAATGGTTTGAAAACAAAACAGTTATTATTAGACTAAGCATCATGCAATCAAGGCTTTAACGTGTTCCAAATTTAATTGGAGAAATTGTTGGTACGTGCCCTAGTAGGTAAAATTGCCATTTGATAAGATCGTTTATAAGCTCAGCTAGGGATCAATAACAAAGACTAATAACATGCACAGCGGAATAAACTAATCAATTCTTTGTTATTGAACAAGGTTTTCATTCACTAACACTAACTAATTTTATACGTTTATAGGAACACGTCTACTAACTAAACTAATAACCTAGGCGTTTACAAGACTATACGCCTAGGACACACACACACCTTTCTTAGTCGACTACATATTGGAAGACATATATAAAAACCTACACCTATGTCCTCTTTATATACTAGTGGATAAGGACTAATAAATAAAACTTCTTTTGCAAGCAAATCCTTCCATCTTTTTGTAGGTTTCCTTCTTGTCATATTAAGTCCCTCTTATTTCATTCTTTTTGTCTTATCAACTCAAACGTATAATTCCCAACAATCTTCCCCTAGTTGATAATGACAAAACCATTCTTGAACGAACTTCCCTAGACGAAGTAGAGAAATTGAGATCAATAAATCTCGCCACAAATGAAACAAGTATGTCTTCCTTTGTCTTCCCCTTAATCCATGCCAAGCCACTCAAACATCTCTTCCCCTTTTTGTTATTATCCAAATAGGGAACATATGCAAAGAATGATCTTGACCACCATGAACCAATATCATACTTCCAATCTAAGACTTCCAATGCTTCAAATCGCCCACCATTACGCACCATAAGAAAAATGGATTCAAAACAGTAGAAACTCCAACTAGCAATAGGAATAATGATCAACAGTAGTAAAAATCAAACACTTCCCCTTGAGTGGTGCATGTAGATGGTTAAACATTTAACAATAAGCTTCCCCTGAAACCCATATGTTAACCATCTTCTTGATTCTTCAAATCTGTAGGCTTTATGTAATGATTACTTGTGAAGAAAACCGAGTATAACGAATTTGATGAAGAAGTAGAATTTCCCAAACTTGTGTCTTAAATCTTGTACTATCCACGGAACTCCATACTTATACGAATCACCAAATATAAGTAGACAACAATCCCTTGACAAAATCCTCAACTAATATGAGACATTGAGCACTACAATGTAACTCCTTTAAGTGATAGCTAATGTGTGCATAGAGCATCATAAGAAAAATCACACATTGCTAGATTTATCAAGCTATATGATAAGAACACAAACCTGTGAAACTCAACTAAAACATCAAATAAATGATATTCAACCTTCTTCATAATCAATTAATCCATAAGAATCAAATACGAGCCTTTTTGAATCCTTTTAAGAACAACTTCCAATCTCCTCTTGTGTGTGTGAACCAACTCTTCTGTGTGTGTAAACTATCCGAACTTCAAACTTATCATGCTCGACTTCCCCTCAATTCCAAAACTATACGGGAATCAAAAATTATATATCATCTTGGAACATAGCAGTACAAACGTCCAAGCAGTACTTTCATCTAGCAGTACTTTCATCAAATAACAGCACTTTCGTCAAACAATAATACTTTAAAAACTCTAAGCAGTACTTTGCGTCCAATGAGCAGTTCTTTCATCCTAATGAGCAGTAATTTCGTGTCCAAGAGCAGTACTTTCGAACTCAAAGTAGTACTTTGTAAAAACCCTAACAGTACTTTGAAAAAGGGTAGCAGTACTTTGCGTGTTCCAGCAGTACTTTCACAGCAGATAACTTCGACAGCATATATCTTTCACATAAAAGCTCAGATCGAAAATCCCTCCGGTGGAAAGTTAGATTGATATATAGACAACATCCACACAAAATTTTATCACGATCCAACGGTTAATGAAAAAGTTATGATCGTTTGAAAACAGTCCTGCAGAAGCCTTACGGAAATTTCTGCAACAGACTTCGACACCCTATAACTTTCTACTGAAAGCTCCAATTGACGATCCCTTTTGGTGAATCTTTAGATGGATATACTGAGATGCACCAGCAAAAATTTTAGCTCGATCCAACGGTTCAATAAAAAGTTATGGCCTCTTGAAAATAGTGCTGCAGAAGTATTACGAATTTTTGACAGCTTCAAATTTTTCTTCCTTTTTCTTCGAAAAACCTTGTAGATCCCTATATCAAGAGCTCCCCGCTCTGATACCAATTGATAAGATCATTTATAAGCTCAGCTAGGGATCAATAACAAAGACTAATAACATGCACAGCGGAATAAACTAATCAATTCTTTGTTATTGAACAAGGTTTTCATTCACTAACACTAACTAATTTTAGACGTTTATAAGAACATGTCTACTAACTAAACTAATAACCTAGGCATTTACAAGACTATACGCCTAGGACACACACACACCTTTCTTAGTCGACTACATATTGGAAGACATATATAAAAACCTACACCTATGTCCTCTTTATATACTAGAGGATAAGGACTAATAAATAAAACTTCTTTTGCAAGCAAGTCCTTCCATCTTTTTGTAGGTTTCCATCTTGTCATATTAAGTCCCTCTTGTTTCATTCTTTTTGTCTCAACTCAAACATATAATTCCCAACACCATTTTTACCTAATGTTACTCAAATATAGTGCATTTGTTTGCCTTTAACGGGGCCAACACAAACGGGATTCGTCAATCCCAATAGATCTATTCACAATATTCGCGCCCACTCTCACATAGTGATTAATGATTCATGATTTAGGGACTTATGTTTGGCGAATGCGGTAACTTAGTGCTAATAAAACAATCAGATAAGCATACAGTTTGAAAGCAATGTGTTCAGTTTAAAATAAAGCATGTATCTCCCCCAAGGGTTTGTAAAACAATTAAGTAATAGAAAGTGGGGCTATGAACTCATCGAGAGTTGATGATGTTAAGTACTAACGGATGTGATGGATAAGTCGAAAGACTTCTACGTGCAACCTGAAAATGAAATGTTGCGACTTAAGTTTGGAATAATGTTTAAGAAAACATAAACCATCCTATATATATATATATATATATATATATATATATATATATATATATATATATATATATATATATATATATATATATATATATATATATATATATATATATTCCTATGTTGATCATGATGTAGTCAATTATCAAATGATGTTTATAGAAAGATCTTTAATATGTGAAAACGTATTTAGTTTATAGATATCGTACTACCATTCGGGCCATCATAATTCAGAGGTCATGCAGTAAACGTTCGAGGAGCTAGGACACTTTAAATCGTAAATCCAGCAACTCGTCGATACGTTTTACTCAAATGAACCCCTCACATGAAGCTCCCTACTATTGTAGCACTTAGTAGATACAACATATGTTTTGAGTGAAGATTGTTATATAAATAAGTTTATCATGTTCTTGCAAGTTCTCGTCGTTTCATAAATATGATTACCTTAGTTAACGGTCTTGGGCAAACAAGCCTTAAGGCTTTAGCCATGGCCTTGCCGGGACTTTGGTCTTGAGACTTAGCTTTGACCTTAGCCGTACCCGTGGTCTTGGCTTATGGCCATTAGGCCTCTTGGTTTGCTTTTAGTTGTGACAAAAGTATAGTTGTGAGACTATATTTACGGCAGTTTCTGTTTTTGAAAGATTTTTGGCCTATTTATGCGTTTTCAAGGTCCGAGCTTCTTGGCTATTAAAGGAAAACGTCGTTCCGGACAACTTTCTTGTTTTAACTTTTTGATGATTCGGACCAGAAGTACCATTTTTAAAACAGCAAGCTATTGGCAGTTTCGGCGTTTTGGTTTTGCTAACTTCTTTTGGCTATAACTTTTGACTCGTTTGTCCGTTTCAGGTGATTCAAATTTTTATGTTTACCTTTTTATCTTGTCTACCATATTATGTAAGTTAGAAAGTCCATATGTTACTGATTTTAATGGTCTCACATGTGTAGAATATGACTAGTTTACTAGTTTGTTACTTTTATGACAATATGTGAATTAAAACAAGTGATTGAGTATATGTACATCAGGAATCAACATAGTAACTATATATATAGTATGAAATAGTTAAGATTATGAATAATAAAGATGAGATGATGGTGGTGATAAGTTGCTTACAACTTTTGGCTTTCAATAAGAAAGGAGTAACTTAGTAAGGATAGGACTTTGATTGATCACTTATGACTTTGGAGTGAGCTAGCTTTCTACACCTTGGCACCCTTGCAAACTTGAAGAGTTGGTGATGAAGTACCAAGTGACTTGAGTGGATTTAAACTCAAGAAGATCACTTAAACTTGCTAGATCTTTGGAACTTCCTTGCATAAACTTGGAGTTTATAGATCAAATGATGGAAGATGTGAATGTTTTAAGTATGAACGTCCCAAATCAGTATGTGAGGGAGTTTATGATGTATTTCACTTCCTATTTATAGGAGGGTAAGTTTGGTTAACCATGTATTGGGTTAAATATTAACCAGGGTTAAATATTAACCATGTATTGGGTTAAATATTAACCATGTAATGATCAAAATGATACATGCTTAGGATCAAGCTACCACCATGGTGATTCATAACCTAAGAGGCTGTCACATATGTGTGACAAGGCCTAGATGATAAGTCTTGATAATATCAAGAGTTTAGAGTAAGTTTTGGTTCCGTTAAATGCCAACCGTAAGTCGTTAAGCCATAAAACGTAAAACCGGGTATCGTAAAAATACGAAACTTGCAGGAATGATGAGACTCATCATTATAATCCATATAAAAATATAAAATAGGTGATAAGTCTCATTGGGTGCAAAAACGCTGCTTAAAGCTGGAAATACGGGTCAAAAACGCGTAATTCGCAGTTTATCGGAAAAGAACGAAATTTCAGGGAAACGACCGCAAATTTATTTAGAGTAGAATAAAATTAGTCTAAAAGTGATATGAGATGTCAAAATGTGGTTTTCTTCATACGCGGGATAACTTAACAGTTATTTGTGAAGTTTAAAAGTTACGCGATTTATGCAAAAATGTAGAACGTACAAGGTTAATTCCTTTATGGTCAAAGGAGGAGGGTAAATATGTTTGACTTTTCCAAAAATGTAAAAGTGCAACATATTAGAAACACAGTGCGAGAATCGTTAAGTCTGGATGTAAGTAGTATTGTTTAAAACGTAAGTTTAGTTTTTCAGCGCATGGCTTATTTGGTAACATAAAAATAAATCTTAAAAATTTCTTAAATTAATCATGAGTGATCTAAAAATTTATCTGATGTTAGGAAAATTATCAGAGTTGATTTTCGTTATGCGCGTAATGTTTAAACGATGGACCGTCCAAAATGAAACTTTATAACGATGTTTTCTTAATAACTTTTGCGAAGATGATCTAACGATTGTCAAACTCTCAGTTCAATACTAAAATAATTTATCTTACGAGAATGTAAAATAAAAATTTTACGAATGAATAGTAAATATGAATAGTAAATTCTCGAAAATGAAAAGTAACCTGAAAGTGCGGGTGGTTACAGTCTCCCCTTGTTGGAGAAATCACGTCCTCGTGATTTAATTGTTACTTGATGGTGATGCTCCTTCAAAAAGGTGAGCGTACTTTCGACGCATTTGGTCTTCTCGTTCCCATGTAAATTCTGGGCCACGTTGGGAGTTCCAGCGAACTTTGACAATTGGTATACGACTCTGTTTTAGTTGTTTGACCTCTTGGTCCATGATCTCCACAGGTTGTTCGATGAAGTGTAGATCATTGCTGAGTTTGAGTTCGTCGAGTGGAATTACTAATGATTCATCGGATAAACATTTCTTTAGGTTGGATACATGAAAAGTGGGATGTACATTACTGAGTTCCGATGGGAGCTCAAGTTTGTATGCCACTGGACCAATCCTGGCTATGATTTTGAATGGACCTATGTATCTTGGGTTTAGTTTTCCAGGTTTACCGAATCGTATGACACCTTTCCAAGGTGAGACTTTTAGCATAACCTTGTCTCCAACTTGGAATTCCAAAGGTTTGCGTCGTACATCGGCATAACTCTTTTGTCTATCTCTTGCTTTTTGTAACTGATTTTTGACTTGTATGATTTTCTCTGTTGTTTCATGAATAAGTTCTGGACCCGTGAGTTGAACATCTCCCACTTCGGCCCAACAGACAGGCGATCGGCACTTTCGACCGTAAAGTGCTTCAAAGGGTGCTGCCTTGATACTCGCGTGATAACTGTTATTGTAGGAGAATTCGACCAATGGTAAATGGTTATCCCATCCTTTTCCAAAGTCGATTATACAAGCTCGAAGCATGTCTTCCAGCGTTTGAATGGTTCGTTCACTTTGACCATCGGTTTGAGGGTGATACGCTGTACTCATGTCTAGGTTTGTTCCGAAGGCGTCTTGGAGTGACTGCCAGAAGTTTGAGGTAAATCTACCCTCTCGGTCAGATATGATAGAGATCGGTGCACCATGTTTTGAGACTATTTCCTTGACGTAAAGTCGAGTCCGCTGATCCATCTTGTAAGTCTCTTTGATTGGTATAAAGTGTGCGGATTTTGTGAGACGATCCACTATGACCCAGATGGAGTCATAACCATTGGATGTCTTTGGGAGTTTAGTGATAAAATCCATTGTGATTCGTTCCCATTTCCATATCGGAATCTCGGGTTGTTGTAAGAGACCGGATGGTTTTTGGTGTTCAGCCTTCACTTTGGAACAAGTAAGGCATTTACTGACGTAGGTGGCAATATCGGCTTTCATGTTTGGCCACCAGTAGAGTAGTTTTAGATCATGATACATCTTATCAGATCCTGGATGTACGGAATATTTGGATTTGTGGGATTCAAGCATGATCAAATCTCGTAAGCCACCATAAAGTGGTAACCAACTTCATCCTTGGAAGCATAAAGTTCTGTCGGAACGGGTTTTAAATTTCTTCTGTATCATGCCATCCAATTTCTCCTTCTCAATGTCTTGTTGTTTCACCGCTTCGGCTTGAGCATTGAGTATTTGAGCAGGAAAATTTGAATTGATGGTTAGGACTAAAGCTCGAACTCGTAGAGGTTTAACCCTTTCCTTCCGGCTCAGGGCATCTGCTACTACATTGGCTTTTCCCAGATGATAGCGAATGGTGCAATAATAGTCACTCAGCAATTCTAGCCATCGTCGTTGCCTCATGTTTCATTCCTTTTGATCGAGAATGTGTTGGAGACTTTTGTGGTTGGTAAACACAGTACATCTAGTACCGTATAGATAGTGTCTCCAGATTTTAAGTGCAAAGACTATTACTCCTAACTCCAAGTCATGAGTATTGTAGTTTTCTTCATGTTTCTTGAGTTGTCGTGAAGCATAAGCCATGACTTTTTCTCGTTGCATGAGTACGGCTCCTAATCCTTGGTGTGAAGCATCGCAATAGACTACAAAATCTTCGATCCCATCTGGCAATGCTAGAATAGGGGCACTACAAAGTTTTTGTTTTAGGATTCGGAAAGCTTCTTCTTCATCTTCATTCTAGATGTACTTCTTGTTTTTCTGAGTTAGCGTAGTCAAAGGTTTGGCTATTGTGGAAAACCCCTCAATAAACCTTCGATAATAACCGGCCAAACCTAGAAATTGATGAATTTCTGTAGGTGTTGTAGGTGTTGGCCAATCCTTGATAGCCTCAATTTTAGCGGGATCAACATGTAGACCCGTGCTATCGATAACATGCCCAAGGAATTGTACTGACTGAATCCAGAATTTACATTTAGAGAATTTTGCGTACAACTTCTCTTTCTTGAGCAAATCTAAAATTGTTCTCAGATGATCTTTATGTTCTTCTTCGCTTTTGGAGTATATGAGAATGTCATCAATGAATACTATCACAAACTTGTCCAAGTATGGCTTACACACCCGATTCATGGGATCCATGAATACTGCTGGTGCATTCATCAAGCCAAACGGCATTACTTGGAACTCGTGATGACCATAGAGAGTTCTAAAGGCTGTTTTTGGAATGTCTTCTTCTCAAACCTTAACTTGATGGTAACCCGATCGAAGGTCTATTTTTGAATAATAGGTCGAACCTTGTAGTTGATCGAATAGATCGTCGATTCTTGGCAAAAGGTATCGGTTCTTTATGGTTAATTTGTTTAGCTCACGATAGTTGATACACATTCGTAACGATCCATCTTTCTTTTTCACGAACAAGACGGGAGCTCCCCAAGGTGAGGAACTAGGTTGGATAAACCCCTTGTCTGAAAGTTCTTGTAGTTGATTTGCCAATTCTTGCATCTCGGATGGTGCCAGTCTATAGGGTACATGGGCCACTAGCGCCGATCCTGGCACTAAATCAATTTGAAACTCTACTTGGCGTGATGGTGGAAGTCCGGGTAAGTCTTCAGGGAAAACTTCAGGAAATTCACGAGCGATAGGAACGTCCTGAAGTTGTTTTTCTTTGGATTCCTTCTCGGTAACATGAGCTAGAAATGCGTAACATCCTTTTTCAATGTATTTCATGGTTTTCATACATGAGATGATGTTTAAGCGAGTTCCACTTTGATCACCACGGATGACCAAAGTTTCATTGTTACAAGGAATGTGAACAACTTTTTCGCCACATATGATGTTGGCTCGATGTTTTGACAACCAATCCATGCCAATAACAACATCGAAACTTCCAAGTTCGATTGGCATGAGATTGATGCTGAATGGATGATCTAAAAGGTTGATGGTACAGTTTTGGAGTATAGTATTGGTGTTTACTAAGTTTCCATTGGCTAATTCAATACTATAGTGAGTATCCATAGTGGTTGGTGCAATATTAAGTAAAGGTGCAATTTTGGAAGATATAAAGCTCATATCAGCATCGGAATCGAATAAGACCTTAACAAGATGATTATTGAGTGAAAACGTACCAGTGACTACGTTCGCGTCTTGTTGAGGTTCACCGTTGACCATAACATAGGCTCTACCACGAGCATCTCCGCCTTGTTGGCCACGGTTTTGAGGACAATTGGGTTTGACATGTCCTTTCTCCCCACACTCGAAACATGTAACTATCGGTTGAAGGTTAGCTCCAGTAGCCACAACTTTGCTTCTACAGTCTTTAGCAAGATGTCCTGGTTTTTCACACTTGCGGCACTTAGCTGGGCAAGGACCCATATGATGGTAGTTGCATTTATTGCACTTTGGGTAGGTTCCACCATAATTTCCTCCAGCTGGTGCTGCAACATAAGCCGTCGAGGCTTCTTGTCTTTTGTTTTGTTGTTGATGGTGTTGGGTGTTACGATTTTAGTTGTTGGAAGGGTTTCTTTGGTTGTTATCCCATTGTCGTTTGTTGTTGTTGTTTCAGTTGTTGTTGTTGTTGGTATGGTTGTTGTTATCACGGTAGTTGGTGTTGTTTGTGGTACAATTTGAGGAAGTGTCATACTGATGAGTTGCAATGATATGTACCAGCCGAATTTAGCAGTGTACACGATGCCATTCAGTTGTACAATTTGAGGAAGTGTCATACTGATGAGGGACTCATTATTTCTCTGGAAGAGATCCAGATTGATGAATGTCTGAAGTTTATTGGAGAATCTACTAAGATCACGGACCGTGAGGTCAAACGACTTAAGACAAGTCGCATTTCTATTGTAAAAGTTCGATGCAACTCGAGAAGAGTTCCTGAATTCAAGTGAGAACGTGAAAATGAACTCAAACACACCGTAGATAACATTCACTGAACTTCGGGACGAAGTTCCCATGAGGGGTAGAGACTATAACAACCAGTAAATTTTCATAAGGTTAAATTACTATTTTAACCTTTGACTTTTAAAGTTGACTTTTGACTATTTTAATTTTACTATAATGTAAAAGCAATTACCGTAACCGATAGTAACTGGTAATTTTTCAAGTTAAATAATTCACTCTACTTCGAATCATTACTCTCTGAACGTTTTTGTTCACCTCTGTCTATTTAACGAGAAGTTATCTTGGAAAACGTGTAAACCGCACACAATGCGTACCGATACAACAATAAAGAAATTTAATTTTAATTACTTTTATAAGTAATCTCAAAGTTTAATCGTGTGAATTTTCCTCGCGGCCAACACTAGAGCATGGCCAGTCTAAGTGTTCTATACATTTTATTTTTCTTTTATACATAATTTATATGTACTATTGCTATTTTACAATTATAACGTAAACTTTATACTTTTACATTTTACGCGTATATAAACTTACTTTTCTAGGTATTAATAACGTTTAAGCACTCCGTTAAACTTATCACTCATCTAACATGTTAATATAGAGTATATTGATAAGTTTTAACAATTTTATATGTTTTATCTATATTTTTATTCTTGTCGGGTTATTTTTATAGTTTACATCAATTTTATTACAAACTTGTGTCAACGAACGTGCCTACGATTCTATTTGACGTCAACTAAATATTAATTATATGCTCAAGCTATTTTAAATAGTTAATGTCACCCTCATTTATAATTACCGAGATCAAACTACACTTCGTAGCTAAAGTTTTATACAAAATAAACTACAAATCTCCTTTTATTACATCAAAGCCCACGATCGTGTGGATAATTTATATAGGTGAGTCACTATTTGATCAAATCTAAACATTTCACCACGTTATATAGATAAGTTATATAGGACACGAGTAGAAGAAATTATATACGTGTGACCATTTAAGCGTGCCAACGTGCAAAGCCTTACCATGCACAAAACGCATGCATGTATGTTACATTGTAACTCATTCAGTCCATGCATTTTCTATTTGCAAGTAAACTTTCAAACACACAAATCACTTTCAAATATTCAAATACTCCATCATGCACCATCAATTTTAATTAGGCGTACAAATCATTAACTTGTCCCTTGAGCAACTTTTCAACACTGCTCATTACATATCATTGCAACTCATCAATCACGATCAAATTTACATGCCGAACTCCAACTTATCTTCGTTAAACCATGTATATATTAAATCTCGCCATGAGTTGGTTGTAACCTCTGGTACAAAACCTTGCTATGGAACAAACGCTGCATAACCTTGTTACCGCACCTTGCTTTCTCCGGTGAGATGCGTTTTCCCTAGTTTTCCCTCCATCGTGTGTTTTATATCTCGTGTTAATCTATTTTTCTATTTATACTTTTATGCACATGAACTCAACAGTTATGTTTCACCAGTTTTGCAGTGAACCCTCCATCACTTCCGACAACTGAGCTTCATTCTCTATTTTCACGACATCAAGGTAAATACCCGGTTTCACTTTCTTTTAAAGTTAGTTGGTTAAGACAGTTAGACCGTCATGGTTTTGACAAAAAAAAGATGGTCGCTTTAGTTTAATGAAGATGGTGATGTCGTATATATATATAAACTTATTATTTAATAAAATGGACTAATATAAAGACTAAGAAAATAAAATATATATGACACTATCTGTTTATGGCCATATGATGATATGCACGTCAAGTTAAGGTGACTCCTATTTTGAATTAAGTTTCAAATCAGCCCTTATAGTTTTGTTAAGTGTCATATTCGGCCCTTGAAGGTTTGCTAGTTGATGTTAATAACCTCTAAGTTGGTTATACATACAGAGCTAATTATAGCTTCTACAAGCCAAGCAAACAAATAAATATTAATAGGAGATGAGAGATAAGAGATAAGTGAAGGGACATGATGCATGTGAGTTCATGCGTAATAAAAGTTTGTCATTTGAATTAATATACAAAATTTACACCTCAAGTTTTAGTAGTTGGCGATATTAGCCCTTCAACTTGATAAATGGTTATATAAGCTAACCATTCATTGACTAATGTATTAGTTGGATTTAATTTAAATAAGTAGACATTATATATATATAAAAAAATATACTTTGGCGTGAGTTGTATTTCGAGTCTATAATTTCATACCACCACACGAATGATGATACTAAACTTTTCTTACAAATTATGACAATAAACTCTTATAATTATTAACACGAGTATTCCACGAAAACTAAAACACTTATCTTTTGAAGACTTATTTATTTTACGAGACGTCTTCTAAGATAAACCATATACTATCAGGTTGTGCCAATGACGTACCGTTTGTCGGTACTCTTGTATCATTGTGCGTTACTACCTTGTGATACTACCGTGTTACATTTCTCGATGCCAGTTGTGTTAGTTGTGATTCTTGTATTTCTTCGGACTAAGCTGAGTTTCACAGCCCCATTTTACTGTTTTACTCTTTTGAGGTGAAAAGCATGCTATGATTATTTAAAACTAAATTGGTTGTACATTCATGAAATTATTGATTTAATAAACTGGTTCAATTTACTGAGCTATGCTCTGCTGTACTGTGCAAACTGGTATGTATGCTTATGTTTGGCGCCTATATATATATATGTACGACTGTAAAAGTCCCCTGGCACTACACTACTTATTAACTCCCTCCCACTGTACGGGACGAGCCGTTGATGTCTGTGAATAGCGCTATTTAGGGGTAGAGCCATCCCCTCACTCCACTAACCGGAGTGCATAGAATCAGTTCTCATGCTAGGTTAGAGCATGTTGCACGTAGGGGCAATGTTCGGCTGAATCGGCTTAAGTAGTGGAACCTTTATACCATGAACTCGCTGCATACATAATGGACCCTTTCGAAACTTTGACAACCAATTGATCTTACTGTTTTGGAAACTACTTGGTGTACAAAAACCTGTGAACTCACCAACCTTTGTGTTGACACTTTTAGCATGTATTTTCAGGATGGCGTTAGCTAAACTTTGGAGGCACTTGGGCATTGGCATGGCATGGTTATAGAAGACTCTGATGTAAATTTGGGGACCAATTTAATTCTTTTATCGGCCTACATTCTGTAATATATATTTTGAAAGATGTAAACATAAATCTTTACGAAATACGATTTCTCAAGTTAAATTGTTGTTCTATACTTTGTGTTATGGTACCAATCGAGTAGCACCCTAGTAACACTTACTTCCGCTGCAAACCATTATTTTGGGGTGTTACAAATTGTTTTTAAACGATAGTGAATAGGGAACAACAAGTGGTATAAGAGCGAGGCTGATTATAAAACCTTTTATATAATTTCTTTAAACCTCTCTAAAACGTTTTTAAATCAGGATCCTTATGGCAAAAATTGATGTACCCCAACTAGTCGATAAAAAGGGGGGAGCTTATTCAGCTGTTGCCCCTAGACTTGAAGTTGGTAAATTCAACAAATGGAAAAAGCGTATGTTTTGCTATTTGATTGGGATGGAACCTGATTATATCAAGTGTATAAATGAAGGTCCATTGATCCCAAAAACTGCTGAAGGTTTGCCTAAACCTGAAGCTCAGTGGACTCGGGATGAGAGAAGAGTGGTCAACCAGGACCAAAGACTCAAAAGTATCATCATATCATGTCTTCCTGATGATATTATGGAGTCAGCTATAAGCTGTAGTATAGCTAAACAAACCTGGGATGACCTAGTTCATAGCCATGAAGGCCCTTCTAATACCAAGGAAAACAGGATAATGGACCTGAAACGTAAGTATAACACCTTCAGGGCTAAGGACTCAGAAAATCTGTCTCAAACTTACACCCGATCCAAAACTATTTTAAATGAACTGTCTAATGATGGTGTTAAGTTGTCGAAACATGAAATCAATGTTGGTTTTGTCAATAGTCTCCTTGAGAAGTGGTTGAATTTCTCTCAGGGACTTAGAAATGCTAATCATATCCAAAATCTTGAACTTCCTAAAATTTATGGGAAATTTGTCGATGAGGAAAACCTCATTAACAGACGATACCCTGACTTAAAGAAGTATCACGAAGTTAAGAAGTCCCTGACCACCACTTCAACACCTATATCAACTACTTTCTTCTCTAACAATGTTGTTCAAGATTTCCAAGAAAATTCAGATAATGAGCTTGATGAGAGATCAAGTGAGGAGTACCTAAATGACCTGAACATTGAATTTCAAGAAAGGGCACTCCTTGCTAACTCTCGAAGGTTTATAAAAAGAAACAAAGGTTTTTCAAATGCTAAAGCAAATAAGGACACTGAATGCTTTAAGTGTCACAAAAGAGGTGATTTTGCAAAAGACTGTTTTTCAAAAACAATTTTTGAACCCTCTTATAAACCATCAGGGTCAAATCAGTCCTTAGGCTTTAGAAAATTTCAACCAAAAATCTATCAGTCTCATCAAAACTTTCAAAAAAAATCTGATCAAAACAAAACTGTTGATTTTGAAGCTAAGAATAGGAAAGTCAAAGCTAAGCTTGCATTGCTTGAGGCCAGTCCCTCAGAAACAACAAAAAGTGTTCAAACTGTGCAGGGTAAAAACAAAGGCCTTGTTGCTGAAACCTTCGACTGGGATGAAGAGCCAGTGTCATCAGATGATGAAATGGTGCATGTCAGTGCACTGATGGCCCTCTCAGAAGAGGACAAGCTAGCTATTGGAAAGAATCATGCCAGAAATGGAGAATGGGTCAATATCACAATGAAGAAGGTAAATATTTTACTTTCTATGGATGATGACTCTGATTGGCAGTCTTATATGAATTATCTTAATGTTGACCTTAAGTTCGTAGAAGAGCAAAGACTAAACCTTTTTTCAAAATACAAGCAGCTAAGTTTTGAATTAAACAAGTGTAGGGATGAACTGCTTCTTTTAAAACAAGCTAAGCTTGAGGCTGTCACTTTGCAAATTCCAAACACTGAACTAGTTAAAAGAAATCAGACTCTTCAAGACGAACTAAAAAAGGTTCAAGATATCCTTAATAGTTGGACTGCTAAGAATCCCAGGGTCTTTGATGCTGTGGGTGCCCCTAGTAGCAAGAAGAGAATCTTAGGTGAAGATCATCTTCATGACTCTCTCAAAGACCATAAGCCATTTGTGTCTGGTGGCATGATTACCAATATGTTGACTAGTCCCAAGCTCAGTGATTGGATTGAACGGGTTAATCCTGAGAGTAAGCTTCCAAACTTTGTTTCTAGAAGAATTCTAGAGCCTAAAAGTCAAGCTCTAAAGAGCATGCTTGGACTCCCTGATGTGCCCAGTAGTACTGAACACATCTCTGAGTCTGAAGCTGAATCTCAAGCACCACTTCCACCCCTGGAACCTCTTTAGGGTGCTGCTCCCAGCTCTGAGCTTACTCCTTTACAATACAATCCACACTCACCAAAAGAAAGGTCTGGACTTGGTAGAACCATCCTGAAAAGACCATAAAAACCAACTCAACAAGAGTCTACCCCCACTGAAACTTCCATATCCTTTGTCCCCACTGAAGCTGACCAAATTCAGCAACTGACTGAACTTGTGAGGAAGCTAACTGACAAGATGGAATCCATCGAAAAAGTCCCTGAATCAATCAAAGAAACAAAGTCAGCTTCCTCTAGTTCCTCAAAGTCAATAGCCACCACCAAATCTAAACAGAAATATGATCTGCGCCACTATACCAGTCATACCACTAACAACTGCTATAGAATCCTTTTTTGTATGATCTGCAAAAAGGATGATCATATAACTTCTGATCACTTGCAATATGTAACTTCTCTCAGTAAATCAAACTATACCAAAGTTGGTCATTAGTATGCTTTAACCTCCAAGTCTGCTCAAAAATTTAGAGCAAAACTTTTTCCTCCTTGTCCACACTGTGGGTTTAATGATCATCACCCTGATGATTGTCTTATGAACACATGCTGTGATATTTGCGGAAATCTAGCTCGTAAGACATCCGAGCATGACAGTGTCACCCATGCAAGGAGAAGTTCCAAGCAACCCAAAATCACTGAGTCATCCTCAGTCTCTAAATGCAAAACCTGTGGTAGCACAATGCACTCAACCACTGCTTGGAATATCACTTTCACTGACTCTGCTAAAGGCATTAGAAAAAACCCATCAGTGTCTCAGGGGTCTCAGGGGGACAAAGACTCGGAGGGAAAGGAACAACCCACCGATACGGAACCCACCACCAATCCTGACTCCAGAAAAGACACTGGGAAACACCCACCAGTGTCTGAGGGGTCAACGGGGGACAAAGACTTGTATTCAGTTTAAAGCATGATTCCCCCTCACGGGTTTTGAAAGAATTTAAAAAGTGAGGCTATGAACTCACCTGGGTTCAGGTGAATGTGATAGGGATTTAGACTGCTTACTCACATATCCTGAGGTAGTGTGTGCGTAGGTATGTCAAGCCCTAATTGGGTTGTCTATATTTCTTAAGTATGTATTCCTAAGTATACTAGATTTAGATATAACGTGACACCGTTTGGGCCATCATAATTCAGAGGTATGAAAACCCTCACATAAAGCTCTCTAGTATTGTGTTACGTTGTTAAGTACTAAGTTATATATAATGTAACACCGTTTGGGCCATCATAAACTAGAGGTCATGTAAACATTTGAGGAGCTAGGGCACTTTAAGTCGTAAACCCAGCAAACACGTCAAAATGAATACCCAATTGAACCCCTCACATAAAGCTCCCTAGTATTGTGTTACATTGTTAAATAAAAAGATAGGGTTTTCATTTACATAAAATAATTTCTGAGACCCTTAAGTTATAATTTGACAAAAATACGCTTAGGTTATAAACTTTTACGAAATTAGTCCTTTATGAAAATAACTATTTTTATACTTATCCTTAGACTTTAAAACATTCCAATTTAGGTCCTTAGACTTACAAATTCTAAAAAATGACAAAAACAGCCCTTGTGCTTAATAGTTTCAAAATGTGTAACATCCTATAAAAATCCACAGTTATTAATAAACACTAATCAAGGATTAATTACATACTACTGTTTACACCCATTTTTAGCCAAAATTTAAAACTTTTGTCCACACTATGCAACTATGAATCAGTATATGTTATGTGATTCACACCTTTATGGAAATGAGCTCAAACGCATACCACGACATTCACAACTATGTAAAAATCAACCCTCGATTAGTTATGATCACTCACACCCCACAACACATTTATAACACCCCCCCCCTTTGATCCCACATTTCACCAATTGGGCTTGATATGCCCAAGTGGGCCCAAAACACCTAATGGTCCTCAAATACACCAAAGCACACTAATGGACCCATTTAACAACCAAATGGACCACTAACACACTCATTGGGCCCAATCTCAATTTCAAGCCCAACAAGCCTAATACACTAATTAAACACATAAACAAGAATGATAACCGCATTTACATTGAACATTTTACTCGAAATCTATACACACAACATATCAAATAAATTACACCACTCCATTCTGTTAATACAAATAAGCCGTAAAATGTTTATTTTTATTTTATGATCTTCTAATGTTTTGTTGATAAAAAACATTAAATTATTTCAAGGAAAACTAAAATTCATAAAAGTTTGAATTGGAGTTTTTACTCTCTTCTCCCCCTTTTGGTCGAAACAAAAAGAGCGTCGAAAAGAAACTAACACATTGTTTTAAGAAAAGCATGTGAAAAGAAAAAATATGAAAAATAAAGAGTAAGAGAAGAGAAAGATTCTCGTCTTAGCTCCCGCTTGACCATTTCATCCCTTTGTAAGGGGGTCAATAAATTAGAATGGTTAAGCGAGTTTTTTGCAATTTTGTTTGCAAATGGTTTCGTCTTTTTGGGGAGCATGCTCCCCCTTGACAAGTGCTCCTTTGTGAGGAGGATGTCAAGTAGTAATGTAAACCTATGTGAAAGTATTGCAAATGATTTTGCAATAGTTTTGCTTTGACAAGAAAACTTCCCCTAGCTAAGGGTGTCAAAGTCTTCATGTGTATATTGAAATCTACAAAACAAAGGTTAGAAAACAAGTACATGATGCATAATTTCCTGCAAATAAGACTCAAATTAGTAAATAAGAAAGTCTTCTATTGCATGGATCTCAAGGTTCCTCCCTGGGAGGGATCCTTCTAGGCTAAATAGAGGGATCCATAACCTGCATTATCATTTTAGCAATGTGGGAGTAAAATGTGATATCAACATCAAAATGAGTTATGTAGTAAGCTACCAAACATATTCTCAATACCATATGTCATACAACATGTAATTTCATTTAATAAATCTAGAGAAATGATGTAAAATAACTCTAAAAACTAAGAAAATGAGCAATACAAGGATTAAGATTCCTAAACTATCTAAGTTAAGCTTAAGACTAGGACACCACTTGAATCCTTAAGCTCAAGGTTGTTTAGGTTTATTGACCTCATCTAAACGTTTGAGGAGATGATAACACATGAAACGTAGCTCTTTACGTAGTTCATGTATCAAGCCTTCAACATGTTGACAATGATAACAATCTTTGTCATGGCTCAGAAATGGTGGTGGTAGAAATGGAATGGCTTGAGGTGGAGGGTTAAGTGAGGAAGGTTGAGGATCCTCAAAAGAATGAGGGATTTGTGGAGGTACATTTGAAGGTAGCTCAACAAAGGATGCTTGTGGTGGTAGAGAGGTTTCCACTTCCATGTGGTCGGGTGGTTGAATTTGATGATTCCTCATAATCCAAAAGGGACTATTTGAGGGTGATGGATAGAAGGATACCAGTGTTAGTGTCGATTCAACACCTTGGTTTTGTTGTTGCGTTATTCTCTCTATTGAGGAGAATGTTGGCAATGGTGGAGGGTGAGATGGCCTAGAAGGCAAGTCCTCTAAGTTGTAGAGGTGTGGAGATGAATGTGGAGTGGTGAATGATATGGCTCTAGGCACTAAGGGTGATGCTTTGGTGGAAATAGGTGTGTTTGGTTTAGGAATTGTGGTATTTGGTAAGTGTAGTTTTGTAGGAACAATCATTTTGGGGATTGGTTTGATTGGTTGAGGGGAAATCCTAGCGTTTGTGGATTTAACGGGTGATGATTCGGTAGAAGAAATTTCGTGAACAACACGAGAAAGTTTCTTAGTTGGTCTGTTGGTGGAGGAGTTGGCACTTGGAGCTTTCCTCATGATGAAATGATAGAAGGTTAGTAAGATAAAGGTTTCTAGTTGCTGATAATGAAGTTGTGGATGGTGACTAAGAAGTCCTAACAAGGTGGTTTATAAAGAGAAGAATTTTGTAAGTGCATTCAAGGCTTGAACCACTAAGATACTTAAAAAATGCAATGATTTGCATGCACAAGAGTCAACTTCAGATTTGTGCTGATCAAGAAGGTTAATTAAGGCAAGATAGAGTGTTCAAGTTAGCAAGGGAAGCATGGAAATGATTGTTTAGCTAGAATTAGCTGAATCTGTGCAGCGGTTCCTATGGTTCCCTCCTATGAGGGATCCGTCTAGGTTAATTTTAGGGATCCGGCTCTCAGCAGCCAAGAGAAGAGGAAATGATGTTTTGTAAGGTCTAGTACCTATACATCTTGAGTGTTTCAGTCTTCTTAAGTGTCTTAAATGAAATGGGACTTAAATGATCAAGAGCAATGAGTGATGGTAGCTAATGATTGCCTTTTATGGAAGAAAATGAGACTTTATGAGCACCAATGGGTGATCAAAGATGACACTAAGAGATTTGAGAGTGTCAAGTGGTGTTAAATGATCCTAGAGATCAGATGGTAACTTAAGATAAATTTGGAAAATTCCTTAAAAATCATAAGAAATGAAAAACTAGTTTTTGGCCAATGTTGAAGTAAGGATGACTAAAATCAGTTTGTTAAAATTGAGAGAATTATAAAACTAGGTGTCTTGAGATGTGAAAAATGATGTATGAGTATTGGAGCAGAAGGATGATGAGTTTTGGTGAAATGATAAATCAAAAAGCACCTTGAATGTGATCCTAAGTTAAGTATGAGTGAGTGTGATACCTACTAATCTTGAGGAAGACTTAAGTGATCCTAAGGCATTATGTTAGCAAGTATGAAGTGGTCTAGATGAATGGTTTGATGTGTGGAGGTCTGCAAAACTATTTCTGTTTGCCTGGATCCTACGGATCCCTAACTAGAGGGATCCGTCAAGTTCAAAGTGAGGGATCCGGCTACTACGGATCAGTACCATCACAGAAAGTGTGCAGATTTTGCACTAGATGATGCATACTAATACTACAAGTTTCTACTATAAGTATACACCAAAATAAGTAGATATCTCACATAATCATAACATAAAGATGAGTAATAGTGAAAATATTCAAACATAGAAGTAACAACATAAATCTTGTACAAACATAAGCATCCATTTAAATGATCATAAAAGAGATGTCTAAGATAACCATAAAGACAAGCATAATGTCTCTTTTGTCAATCTTTTCTCTTCTTCTTTCCCGACGTCATGAGGTAGTTAGTTAGGCATTTGATCATCCCCTTTAATTGTTTCAATTCTTCAGACTCGTTTGGAAGAGTTGGAAGTTGTTCAAAGTAGGTTATGGGGTCCATTTAGACGTTGGAAATGGGGTCAACTTTTTCTTCATCTTCATCCGAAGAGTCCGAGAGAGCACGAGGCCTTTTTCCACTGATCATGAGCCGTCTAGAGGGTTTTTTGGTGAGTGGTACCATAACGTGATCAGCAAGAAAGTGATCATCGTTGATAGGAGAGGGTTGCATTACACTAACATACTCACAAAGTCGTGTTAGGAGCATACCATAGGGAAGTACCATGGTGTTGACTTTGAACACACCTACCATTCTTTTCACCATGTAATAGGAAAGGTTGAATGATCTTTGGTGAATGAGGCAATAGATCATTTGGACAAGACATGCATTGGGATGGTCTTTGTTCCTGACCAAACAAATGACATTTTCTCAAAGAATTTCTTCCCACTTTCGGTAGATGGGAATCATCTCGGAGAGTTCCATTTGAAAGGGATCACGGTGGATGAGTTCTATGTTGCAGTTGAGACGAGATTGATCAGCTCTAATTTTGAATATGTGTCTCGAACAACTGTAGGATCATCAAGAGTGTGATAGATTGGTTTAGGGTCTAGTAAGGATTGAGTGGATATTTCTAAATCTTGGGAGTACATACAAATACCTTCACAAGGAATGCGAAGAATTTGTGCAAATGTGTTGAGGGATAAGGTAATGCTTTGGTTGTTTATAATAAAAGCGATTGAGATGCTTTCTGTGGAAAACTAGAAGGGGGGGGGGGTTTGAATAGTTTTGCCGATTTTAATTTAGTTTCTAAAAACATTAGATTCGATGTTATGTGAAATCTTATGGATGAAGATAAAGTATAGATCTAAGAGTAATGCAAGTAAAGAAAGTAAAGTAAGGGATAGAAATGACACAACCGATTTATAGTGGTTCGGCTACAAGGACACCTTCCTTACCCTACTCCACTCCCCGAGTCACCTACTCGAGAGTTCAAGCACTATGTCAACAAACTCCTTCAACTTGGCGGAGAAGCCTTCACAACGTTGCTTACACCTTTTTCCGGTACAAAGTTAAATACCGAGTCCGTAACACGGAGGACCAAACCAACACGACTATTACACAACAAACATGTGAAATATCAAGTACAAGATATTTGCTACAGAAATATTATGGAGGATCAAATTAATCAAGGACCCCTTGCTTGGATGACTTGTAGAATGCTTGTGATCTCACCTTAGAGAAGGACCTATATGAGAGTCACAATAGAAGAAAGAAGAACAACTCTCTAGATCAAGTGATCTTTTGTTAGAAGAGTGTAAGAATATATGAGAGAGTTAGTAAGAAGGGTGAAGAGAAAAGAAGAAATGGCTCTCTATTTATAGGCAAAATCTTGCCACTGTTGCACGGATCCCTTGCTTAAGGGATCCGTCAAGTGTAACTCCAAAGATCCATGGGACGCTCCTCTTTGCCCATGGGTTTTTGGGTTATGGGTCATGGGTCATGGGTTATGGGTTGGTCCATGGTTATTTATTTAGATACAATGTATCTAATAGATGCAATGCATCTAGTCAATGGATCATGGGTTAATACCATGGCTCATGGATATGCTCCATGGGTATGGTTCATGGGTTGTTTACCCATCCTAATAAACTATTACAACAAATGATTTGTTACAACAATTTGTATTAAATGACTATATGTAAATGCTTTACAAAAATAACATGTATCCTTATAATTTTACTTATGATAACATTATATTTGTTATCAACAAAACACAAAGAGATCGCTAGATATTAATAAACGTTTTTACGGTTTATTTGTATTAACAATCTCCCCCTTTTTGTCGATGACAAAACATAATGTTATGATGAGTAAAACTTAAGATTAGATGTATGTTTTGAAAGCCTAAGTTTTACTTCTTCTCCCCCTTTTTGTCAAAACAAAAAGTTACCCTTAAGAAGAAATAAAATATGGAAAAATGGTCCATGTATCTCTAACTCCCCCTTGACGGTAGCTCCCCCTAGAATGGGGCGTCAAGTGAGAAAGTAAAAAACATCCTACAAAGAAAAGGTTAGTAGTAACATGCATAAGTAATCTTGTGATTGACGAGAATCAAGATTGGGAGCCAAGGTATGTAAACAAGGCCTTGTAATAAAACAACAAAATGTAGTGGTATTTATGCCACATACAAGCATGTAAAAGTAAGAACAAGACTTGTTTTTAAAAAAATGACTCAAACAGAAAAATACTAAAAGTAATAAAGATGATTCCTTCCATGCTTGCATAAGGTTATGGATGGAAGTTTTGGTGAGTAATGATGTTGATGCGATCAAGGATGAGGTTAAATATGACTCGCATTTCTTCCCTAATTTCTATTTCAGTATCCCTTATGGATTGCCAATGTTCACAATGTAAGTGATGTGGGTAATGAGTGCGGAAGTTTTCTGGGTGACTTTGACTTGTGAGATGCGGAAGTTATGGTGGAAAAGTTGGAAAATACAGATCAAAGTCCGGAATGTTTGGAAGTGGTGGTGGATAAGAACCTAGATATTCTTGTAACACAATGGGAGCTAAAGATGGTGAGGTTTCAAGGTCTTTGAAGATTGTGTTTAGAGAAGTGGGAGGTGTCAAAAAGACTAGTTGTTTTTGCTTTGTTTATTGAGATCTTGTTGGAGTCTTAAGGAGTTCCAAAAGAGTGACCTTAGGTGGTAATTTGATGGGTGATGAAGTTGGTGTACTTGTTGGTGATGAAGGAGGTGCTATAATGGAAGCATCTTGTAGTGAATGAGTGGTTGGTGATGAACCATTTGATGATGGTTTTGCTAAGTAACAAGGCCGGATGCTAATCCATGCGGATTTCCTAGATTTTGGTTGTGGTATTTTGGAAGGTGGGAGGACAAAGTTTTGGATTTCTTGAAAGGGATTGTTTACACTAGGTGATTCATCTATGTTGGAAGTTCTTTTAGATGACATGATGATGTTTGTTTGTGAGGTTGAGAGTGATGAATATGCAAGCATTTTGGGAATCCTATTTATAGAAAAATAATGCATTGTTATGAATCCTTGACCCAAAATTTGGATTAAAATCTAATGATAAGATTTGAATTTAAGGCATGTGATCATGAGAACACAAGCATTAAGTAACATACTCCAAAAAAAAATGATGAAAATATTGAAGTTTTCATCCAAAGTGAGAAAAATAGAAGTTAAAATTAGCTTCTGTCTCACGGATTCCACGGATCCTTCCCTTGAGGGAACCGTGCAGCATTAAGGCTGGGATTCATGGTACTGGTGATTCAGGCAGCTTAAAATTTTCCTTTTGGAAACATTTGTGCCTAGTGTGTACCTATATGAAAACTATTGGAGTTGCGGTTATCTTGACTCCTAAAAAGAAAAGAAAAATAAACTAGAAGTGAAAAAGTACACTATTATGTGAGATAACCTGAGTGCTCCTAATTCATTATTGCTTAAATGAATGTACCCGAAAAACACATATTAGTTATGTGTCCTCTATAGCATTCAAAAGACATGAGATGCAATGAAAACGGGTTTTTACTTTTCTATTAATAATGAAAAAGCGATTTGTCCTAGACATGAGAAATGGCTTTTATGAAAGTGATACGGGAAGAGGTATCCTTTCAGAAAACATTTTGAAAAGAGGTTTGTATGTGTGAATAAACCGTTTATTCTTTGAAAAAAAAATCTGTATGCAATTACGTGTTTGCAAAAGGTACTTATCTTGAAAACTTAGAGAAAAATATGAGTTATAAGTAAGAACTTATCTTGGGTTTTGAAAATCCTGTATTGCTTGTGAGTTGTGCGTGAAATAGAGATCCTAGACTCAGAAGGAAGAAGGCTAGTGTTTACATACCTTGTAGAGTTTAAAAGCTAATTACGACGATTGTTCCATGAGACCAAGACCAAGACGAAGTAGGTTGAATTGTTCCCGCTTCAACGGTTTGGTGAGGACGTCGGCTATGTTGTCTTCGGACGCTACCTTCTCAATAGAGATGTTCCCCTTTTGAACATTGTCTCTTAAGAAGTGATGACGAATCTCTATATGCTTGGTGCGAGAATGCAATATCGGATTCTTGCTTAAGTCGATGGCACCTTTGTTGTCACATACAATGGCTATGTCACTTAGATGAATGTCGTAGTCAACTAACGCTTGTTTCATCCATAGTACTTGTTGGCATGATTTGCCGTCGGAGACATATTCGGCTTCGGTTGTTGATATGGCCAATGTCGTTTGTTTCTTTGAGAACCAAGATGTTAAACAACATCTCATAAAAGTACATACCTGATTCAGGTTTTACTAACAAGGTTTTAATATTTATATAGTCTCGTTATACCTATGGTCTACCCTAATGCACTAACGGGCAGTGTAAAAGGTCGTGTGTAGTGTAGTATTTGGTAAAACCGAGGTCGTCCCAAGAAATATGTGTGTTGGATTAATACTAAGTCTAGGTGTCACAGTTTTAATATGGTTTCGATAAGGATTTAATTAATTAACTACTAAAGCAGATAAAAAATAAAATAAAAAGCAAAGGTTCAATCAATAGAGGAGAGTGGTGCTAACCTAGTTAATCATCCTAGCTAGTAATGTCTACGTCTAATTACTTCCAATTACTTCAGGTGGGGTCAAATTTGAGAAGATAGCATTTGGTCAATTCGCCCTAACCTATCAGCAAAGATGCCACCACTGGAGAAGTCAGGTGACCCTTCATAAGTCCAGTTGTTCCTGGTCCCCTAAGCCAAGTCATTAAGTACTGCTACATGCTAGATTTATAATAGTGAGTGCCCGGGCGTTAGCAACTTAAACACTCACCCCCTAATTCTTAAGTTCATCAAAACGGTAGGTGATCAGTTAGTCAAATCGCAGAAGTAGAAAGGGTCATCAGTTGGTCATATCTTACCCTTCCCGTCTCAGTCTACTCACTTAGGGTCAGTTGGTCATATCTCCTAAGCAACTAGCCTCTACCGCCATTCAAAACTACCTAAACAAGGGTAGCTACCAATAAACTATGCATGCATACACTTAGAAATAATTATACGAAAGTAATATAAAAGCAAACAAAACAATTAAGGATTCATAACTAGGCCAGCACCAAGAGGTGCTTAGCCGCTCATATTAACCATACAAATCAATTCAATATTCAAAGTTACGAAATACATGAATCAAAAGTAAAGAAAATATAAAATGCTAATGCTTATCGTAGGGGAGTGATTTCTCCCTTGGAGATAACTCCGTATGCTCCTCTAGACCTGCCTATGGCTTCTTACCACGCTCTTTGGTTGTGGTGTGTGAATGGGGATGCTTTGAAATGCTGGAAATCGTGGGGTATTTATAGGCCAGATATGGGTTACGGCGTAACTAATAGAATAGTTACACCGTAATCTTCAATTTCTTCATAATTTGCACTAGATCTGCTGGTTACGGCGTAACCTTATAAGTAGTTATGCCGTATCTTCAATATTTCCTGGTTATGCCGGAGTTTATGCAATAGTTACGGCGTAGTTATCAGCGGCATGGAACCTCATTTCACCTAATATAGTTACGTCATAGTATTTGGGGAGAGTTACGTCGTAATCTTCTGAAGATTTGGCTTTCTGAGTCACGCTTTAGTTACGGCGTATTGTGAGAGATGAGTTACACCGTAACTTATTCAAAGTCAGCATACTATGATAAATCTTTGATATTTCTCCAATTCCGCGTCTCTTTAGCTCCAATGCTCGTAATTTACCTGCAAGTGGAAAACAATAAAAAACAAGCGTAAATCCATATAAATGATATAAATTACAAGCATTATCGGGGGAAATTAATACTTAATATTCAGAATAATTTTATGTTATCAAATATCCCCCCACTTGAACTCTACTTGCCCTCAAGTAGACCTTATTAGATAGATTCCTTAAAAGATATCTCCCATTACCTGGAAAATATAAGTTTACAAATCCCTTATGCTAGAATAAAACAAAGCCGAACACCTCACGAAATGGGAACGAAACACTCAAATCTCTTAACTATTCTAAGTGTCAATTTCGGGGTGATCACTCAATCGCACAGTAATAGCATGTATTCTATCATAAGCTTGGCGGTTACATAAATCTCCACCACTAGAGTTAAGGGCTAAATAATTCTCGAAGACAATATGGGTAGACACGACAAAGGTTAAGGGGTGACTCGTCATTACTAACATGTCACGGCGAAATGGACAAAATCAATGATACATGGCCAAATCCATGGCCAAGACACCAAAGATTGCTCGCTGCATCACCTAGACACGCTTCATGACTAAAGGGTAGGATAAGACATGGGATATATGAATAGTGTAAAATAAAAATCAAGCAGGTAGTCTAAATCGATAACCAAGTCATCACTACTTACCGTCCGCTCAAAGTTCAAGCTTTGGAGTCAAGAAACCGGATCATGAAATACTAGGTAGATGTGTCATTAGAGGACATCATGATGGGCACACTACCTTTTCACCAACTATTGGAATAATTACCAACTCCAATCTTCGAATGTGACCGAGGTGGTGATAACGCTACACGCGTCGTTCGGGGTCAAGGAAACTTCCTTTTCTTCGAGCAAGTTTTATAACACCCTAGGCAGTGAACCTAATCGTTGTAGTGTAGTAATTAGGGTAAGCCACGGGTATTGATATCGTTCTCTAGGGGAATAGGAATGCTAGTAAGAAGTTATTACGCTAAGGTTAAGGTTGAGGAAGATTATTTTTTGTATTTTTATATTTTATGAAATGGAAAGGTACGAATCTTGGGTATTGGATTTGGGGGGTTTGGTATTTCTACCGATTACTCTACTATTATCTAATTATCTAAACTAAGGTTGTGGGAGTCTATGTCTAATTAATGTGTGCTCGTATGATAGTTTAAAGATGTGTTTACTTAGGTTGTACTACTCCTTAATTATCTCCTATTGATGGTTGAATTGTCACATCCTTATTCTTAGTTGCGTTGTGTGTCTAAAGTTGTAGGGTATGCGTTTCTCCCTAACTCTTTGAACTTACCAAAGGGTCTCGTCTACAAAACCCACTAGGGATGATAAACTCTTACTCTAAGGCACTCTTTGGATAATTTAGCCCACAACTACTCATGTAATCATATTCTAAGGTTCACAAAGATGAATCAAGCATTAAGTACACAACGAATGACCTATCGCATTACTAGATCATTGATCAACTAAGATACGAAACAACCAATCAATATTTAATAATTAAGTTTCATACTTCCTAAGCAAACACACAAATAAATTAGCCGGACATGGAGAACATGCAAGCATACACACAAATAATCAAAGACATAATTGAATTAATGAAGTAAATACTTATCTTGATGTAAGATAGGGTTTAAAACCCTAAAATACTGTACAAGACACCTTAGGTTCGGTTTTAGGTTTTCACTCCAAAAGACTCTCTAAAACTGAAAAATTCAGATTCTATATATAAGATTACATATGCGACGGCGTCACCTTATGTTTCGTGACGCCGTCGTGTCGCCGTCATTAGGGTTTCGTCTTGGCCACGTTAACCTTGCGACGGCGTCACCTTATGTCTGTGACGCCGTCCTCTTCAGCTTCTGACGTTGTGACAACCCGTACTTTCAGGTCATTTCTCGACATAATTTATGCCTCATTATTTCAACATTTATCGTAAACTTGGGTTACTTGTTTCAAATTCGCGTAACCTTGGAGGTTTAGCGGCGAATTCATGATCATGACATCACGTACATTTCATATGGACTATGATTAGTCTACATTTCATTGACATCATGTGCATCTCATTAGTACATTCACGACATTTCATTTCACCTTTAACGCGTAATTTTTATATTTAATAATTTTTATCGCGTGAGTTATTATTTTAAATATTTAATCCATTACTTTCAAAAATGATCCCGAGGTATTTTTAAACTTACATTTAGTTCATAAAAACTATATTTTTAGTTTTCCTAGTGTTTCAAATTTATTTGGTACTCAAATCGTTAAAGCTTAATTATTACGACGTTTTCTTAAAAATTTTACGATAATTATTTTTATCACTCAAATTTCGCAAGGAAGGTATTTTTACAATTTTTATCATCTCTTTACAATCTATTTTGAACTATTAAAAACTTACTTGTACATTTTCTACATTTTACTTACCTTTTCTTACCAAATTACACAAATGTTAAACAAATTATACAAGTAATAGATTTAAAAAAAAAAAAAAAAATTATATTGGAGAGACAACCCTCCCCAAAAACCGGCCAAGGGGAGGGTGTGTATTAAATGATGTATGGTTTGTGTTTTTCTCATAATTCACTTCACCTCAAAAGTCTTGCACTCAAATAATTCATTTCAATCTCATAGTTACCAAGTGTTAAATAAAATTTTCTCTCCTTCCTTTTGGCTTCTCAAGAACCGGCCAAGCAACAAGAACAAAGGGGATCAAGATTTTTGCAAAAATCAAGTGTTTATCAACCTAGTTTATACTCTTTTTATGGTTTTGAAATAAAAACCAAGGGTATTTAAGTTTTATCCTTGTTACCTACACCTCTTCATTATCACTAGTAAGCATGTTTTTATCATTTTCATGTTTCCTTTTCATTTTCATATGTTTCTTTTCATTTTTGGAGCTTATATGCATGATATGTGATTTATACCATTTATTTCATGATTTTGGAGTTATATATATATATTAGTCATCCTATAAATATTCCCATGGTATTCTTTGGTCTTGATGGTGATTAGGAACCCATGACACCCTAAGAAGGTGTATGGTAGGATTAGATTAGTTTTGGAGTTGATTTGAAGGGATTAGAATAGGTTTTGTCCGAGAAAAACTATTTTCGATAACTATAAAATAGGTTCTGTCCTTAATTCGATTTTCTGGAAAAACCTACTGTTGGTACGAAACTTTGGCCTTGATATTTAGAAAATATACTTTAAAACGAATCCGTGGCCTTATGAACGGATAAAAACGGACTTATAACGAAGAAGTTATGTATTTTTAAAGTTTGACGACGAAACGTATTATTTTCAGAAAATTCAGCTTTGCTGTTTTTACTTGTTCGGGTCAAAAACGAGCCTTAAGCTTCACAAATTATTTCGACTTCTCAAAAATATATTAGTTTACTTCGATACGAAGCTAAGGACGTATTATACGTAGAAAACGGATTTAAAACGACAAAGATATGGCCGTTTTCATATAGTTGCCGTAAATATTATTTTCTGAAAAACTATATTATTTTTACGTTACAAGTAATTCATTAGCTGTAAAGGCTATGTTTGCGGCTGTTTTTAACCATGATGTGAAACTTTTCGGAACGAAGTGTCTTCTAGTAAAATCAAGTTCATCGGCCATATTTTTCAAAACAAAAAGCTGTTCGTCAAGCGGAGTCATAGTAAATTAATTACGGATGTTCAAACTTGGCCGAAACTCAATTTTCTGCACACAATTAGCAAAAACCACCATCTTTAGCCTTTGATATCTTTATGATCGAGACCTTTTGGACGAAAACTCCTGAACTGAAACTTCTAGATATCGATACAAACTTTCCAAAACCGTCGAGTTCGTTCTCTAACGATCGACGTACACCATTTTACGACTACTTTTCCGGAGTCATTTTTGTTGATTTCATGATTTTTCCGACGACATTGTTTTGCGACGAAAAGTAGCAATTTCACCAAAAATCATTATAAAACCATTGTAGGATGACATTTTGACGTAAAAACATGTAAAGACATTTTTGAAGGGTCAAGACGTCAAAAGAGTATTTTTCGACGACAAGTAATATTTTCAAAACCCGTAAATGGTATAAATAACATACGTAGTGCATGCATAACATTACATTGCAACACATGACATATCATATCATTCGTAATAGGTCAAGATTAACGTATCACATTACATCTCGGTGTACTCACTTTTGTCTTCGCATCATTCCACCAAGTGAGTTTCATAGCCCCTACTTTTACTTGTTTCATAACTGTTTTGGGGGAGATACATGCTCATTTATTTTTCACAAGTACTTTAAACTATTAAGGATTACCGTGAGTTTCATAGCCCCTACTTTTACTTGTTTCATAACTGTTTTGGGGGAGATACATGCTCATTTATTTTTCACAAGTACTTTAAACTATTACGGATTACCGTGAGTTCCATAGCCCCTACTTTTACTTGTTTTCATAAATGTTTTGGGGGAGATACATGCTCAATTATTTTCATAACTATCATGATTATTTGAAACTACATGTTTAACTGAACTGAATGTTTAGTCATGCAAAGTAACAGTATTACCATACGTAGTATTTCCATAGTACATTCATTGGACTGATGGTCTTGGTATATTCATTAGACTGATGGTCTTGGTACATTCGTTGGACTGATGGTCATGGTACATTCATTGAACTGATGGTCGTGGTATAATCATTGCACTAATGGTCATGGAACAATTTGAAACCGTACGAATTAGGTGTTATATTAAGTAACTATGGATACATTAAGTTAGGCACTATCTTGTGAACTCATTTGACGATTTGGGTTTGAACATAAACTATATACACTTTGGCAATGGGTTGTGAATACACAGGTTGCAAGTTTTGTATGGGCGGAACTTGGAACTGAGTGGATTTACGATGCCTTTGCTGCATAAACGATTTTGGAAAGGCTTTACATTTCCATTCAAACTCTATGAACTCACTCAACCTTTGTGTTGACACTTTTAGCATGTTTTTATCTCAGGTTTCTAAGGCATTCACTTCATGGCATGCATTTGGACACATCATGGAGTCGCGATGACGACGCGTCTCACTTTGGTTTTCCGTACTTTAAAACATCGTTTGTATTGTAACAAACTTATTTCCGCACAAGTTGATTTACATTTGGGACCTACTTTGTAAACTCTGATTATTTTATTAAATCAAACGATGTATTTTCCAAACGACACTTTAGGTCGTTCAATATAACTGTGATTGTGATGCTATGACAGTCAATCCCCAGGAATTCCATTCCGCTGCAAAACAGGTAATTTGGGGGTGTGACAGATTGGCATCAGAGCTTCGGTTATAGAGAACTAGGTTGCATCATTGACCCTAGACTATAACTACATCACCATAGCATCTCATCATTTCATCATACGTGCATGTTCACTTTGCGTGCGATTTATACGTACATTTTTCGAGTTATTCACTTTCATTTCACATCGATTGTCACATGGATGCCCTTAAATGCCCATCCCATTATCTTTTCCCCATACTCTAACGTGGAGAATTCCTTGTCATTCCCTATCACAATTTTTATATCAGCTGATTCATCATCGATAACAACGAATGCCGAGATAAACTTTTAAATAGGGCGAAGTCGCTCTCATTCCTTTGTCTCACCACTAACATGTCGAGTTACACTTTATTCACACATTAAGTCTCTAAACCATCATACATTGAAGCACTTACAACACCTCATAACCCATCTTTTCGGAAACCGTCGATCATTTCGAAAAATAACTTCAAACTTATCATTTCTTATCACATTTCTTTGGAGCGTTTATTATTAACATCGGATTTTGCTACGTCTCACATTTCCTCTTGTTTTGAAGAAGATATGGCACCGAAGAAAGCTACAGTTGAAATGACCCAAGCGGCTATTCAGAAGTTAGTGAATGATAGCATTGCTAATGCTCTAAGAGTCGAAAGATAAACGGTGGCTGCTGCTGCTGCCGAGGCCGCGACTGCTGCTGTAGCCGCAAGGCTTGCTGCTGCTACTGGAAATGCAGGAGGATCCGGAGTTAAGAGCTGTTCTTACAAGGATTTCAAAAGTGGAGATCCCACCAAGTTTAAAGGGACTGAAGGAGCCACTGCCATGGTGCGATGGTTCGAGAAATTGGAGTCTGTGTTTTTGCTGTGTAACTGCCCGGATGATAGTAAGGTCAAATATGCTACAAGTACATTACTCGATGGAGCATTGTCGTGGTGGAATTCATATGCTCAACCGATTGGAATGGAGAATGCTTTCAAGCTTACTTGGGAGCAATTCAAGAGTTTGGTGACTAAGAAGTTTTGTCCTCGTACGGAAGTGAAGAAGTTGGAGACAGAATTCTATGAACTAAGGACTATTGGGTACGATATTGACACTTACATTCGAAGATTTCAAGAATTGGCCGTGTTATGCCCATCTATGGTTTCGGATAATGAGAAGCTACTGGAGGCTTTCATTGAAGGACTCCCCGAAATTATTCAAGGCGATGTGACTTCTTCTGACCCGCAAACGATTGAGGAAGCTATTCGATTGACTCAAAAGCTCATGGCCCAGGTAGTGAAGAGAGGCAAGTACCCCAACACTAACCAAAACAACAACCCCAACAACTGCACCAACTACTACAATAACCAAAACAACAACAACAACGATGATAACCAAATCAACAATAACAAAAGAAAATGGGAAAATGACCAAGGAGGTTACAACAACAACAACCAAAACCGCAACACTAACCATCATCAACAACAGAAAAGAGGGCAAGAAACTGCAATGGTATATGTTGCTGCACCAGTAGAAGGCAGAGGTTATGCTGGAACCTACCCACTATGTAATCGATGTAAGTATCATCACACGGGTCTTTGTCCTGCTAAGTGTTACAAGTGTCAACAACTGGGACACCTTGCCAGGAATTGTAGAGGCAAGGCCATGGTTACATGTTACAGATGCGGGGAGCAAGGACACTATCGGAATCAATGTCCTCAAAACCAAGGTCAACAAGTCGAAGGTGCTCATGGGAATGTATATATGTTAGAAGGAGGAGGAGGAGCTCGTCAAGGTATCAACGACGCGAAAGACTGAAGAAGTTCGGAAACTAACAGTCTTATTTCTCATTATGTACTATGTCGTACCAAGTTTATGTCTAATCATCGTATCCGAAACTTTATAACTTAAAGATCTACTACTTTTGCTGAACCACTCGTTGTAAAATATTCTCATTTATCGTACTTTATTTTCTTTCCGATTTGTTATCATTTACGAGGATTTTAATTCTTTTTACTTCAACTATCATTTTAACGACACTTCTCCATGTCTTCTCTCCTCGATGTTCATCACAATTTTAACATCAGTTGACTCAACACCAAACAACATATGAGTCGATTAGTCCAAGCATTGCATAGTTACTCCTAAATTATACATAGCCTGATCACCTATGTCTAATTCAGGAAGAATCATGCAATGAAGGGAGTAGTAGGCTTATATGAGTAAGCAATTCCGTAATCGAACCAAATTTTCAAAAGATTTTCTTCAAACCACTTGTTTCCAGTTGGATCCGCGTGACAGTTCTTGTTTGATGAGTTGCAAAGATCAAACTAGAAACAAGTTGTTACCTAAACCGATTTAGCCTAATCTCATGACAGTTCTTGTTTGATGAGTTGTGAGATTAAGTAAAAATCGGTTACCAAAAAGTCTTTTGAGGGTTTTGCTCGGGAATGGGAAAGTTTGCTACATCAAACCCTAAACCCGTTAGACCTAACAACGATTGAATTCAGGGACTGAATTCCTTTTTGGATGGGCGAATGTGACAACCCGTACTTTCAGGTCATTTCTCGACATAATTTATGCCTCATTATTTCAACATTTATCGTAAACTTGGGTTACTTGTTTCAAATTCGCGTAACCTTGGAGGTTTAGCGGCGAATTCATGATCATGACATCACGTACATTTCATATGGACTATGATTAGTCTACATTTCATTGACATCATGTGCATCTCATTAGTACATTCACGACATTTCATTTCACCTTTAACGCGTAATTTTTATATTTAATAATTTTTATCGCGTGAGTTATTATTTTAAATATTTAATCCATTACTTTCAAAAATGATCCCGAGGTATTTTTAAACTTACATTTAGTTCATAAAAACTATATTTTTAGTTTTCCTAGTGTTTCAAATTTATTTGGTACTCAAATCGTTAAAGCTTAATTATTACGACGTTTTCTTAAAAATTTTACGATAATTATTTTTATCACTCAAATTTCGCAAGGAAGGTATTTTTACAATTTTTATCATCTCTTTACAATCTATTTTGAACTATTAAAAACTTACTTGTACATTTTCTACATTTTACTTACCTTTTCTTACCAAATTACACAAATGTTAAACAAATTATACAAGTAATAGATTTAAAAAAAAAAAAAAAATTATATTGGAGAGACAACCCTCCCCAAAAACCGGCCAAGGGGAGGGTGTGTATTAAATGATGTATGGTTTGTGTTTTTCTCATAATTCACTTCACCTCAAAAGTCTTGCACTCAAATAATTCATTTCAATCTCATAGTTACCAAGTGTTAAATAAAATTTTCTCTCCTTCCTTTTGGCTTCTCAAGAACCGGCCAAGCAACAAGAACAAAGGGGATCAAGATTTTTGCAAAAATCAAGTGTTTATCAACCTAGTTTATACTCTTTTTATGGTTTTGAAATAAAAACCAAGGGTATTTAAGTTTTATCCTTGTTACCTACACCTCTTCATTATCACTAGTAAGCATGTTTTTATCATTTTCATGTTTCCTTTTCATTTTCATATGTTTCTTTTCATTTTTGGAGCTTATATGCATGATATGTGATTTATACCATTTATTTCATGATTTTGGAGTTATATATATATATTAGTCATCCTATAAATATTCCCATGGTATTCTTTGGTCTTGATGGTGATTAGGAACCCATGACACCCTAAGAAGGTGTATGGTAGGATTAGATTAGTTTTGGAGTTGATTTGAAGGGATTAGAATAGGTTTTGTCCGAGAAAAACTATTTTCGATAACTATAAAATAGGTTCTGTCCTTAATTCGATTTTCTGGAAAAACCTACTGTTGGTACGAAACTTTGGCCTTGATATTTAGAAAATATACTTTAAAACGAATCCGTGGCCTTTTGAACGGATAAAAACGGACTTATAACGAAGAAGTTATGGATTTTTAAAGTTTGACGACGAAACGTATTATTTTCAGAAAATTCAGCTTTGCTGTTTTTACTTGTTCGGGTCAAAAACGAGCCTTAAGCTTCACAAATTATTTCGACTTCTCAAAAATATATTAGTTTACTTCGATACGAAGCTAAGGACGTATTATACGTAGAAAACGGATTTAAAACGACAAAGATATGGCCGTTTTCATATAGTTGCCGTAAATATTATTTTCTGAAAAACTATATTATTTTTACGTTACAAGTAATTCATTAGCTGTAAAGGCTATGTTTGCGGCTGTTTTTAACCATGATGTGAAACTTTTCGGAACGAAGTGTCTTCTAGTAAAATCAAGTTCATCGGCCATATTTTTCAAAACAAAAAGCTGTTCGTCAAGCGGAGTCATAGTAAATTAATTACGGATGTTCAAACTTGGCCGAAACTCAATTTTCTGCACACAATTAGCAAAAACCACCATCTTTAGCCTTTGATATCTTTATGATCGAGACCTTTTGGACGAAAACTCCTGAACTGAAATTTCTAGATATCGATACAAACTTTCCAAAACCGTCGAGTTCGTTCTCTAACGATCGACGTACACCATTTTACGACTACTTTTCCGGAGTCATTTTTGTTGATTTCATGATTTTTCCGACGACATTGTTTTGCGACGAAAAGTAGCAATTTCACCAAAAATCATTATAAAACCATTGTAGGATGACATTTTGACGTAAAAACATGTAAAGACATTTTTGAAGGGTCAAGACGTCAAAAGAGTATTTTTCAACGACAAGTAATATTTTCAAAACCCGTAAATGGTATAAATAACATACGTAGTGCATGCATAACATTACATTGCAACACATGACATATCATATCATTCGTAATAGGTCAAGATTAACGTATCACATTACATCTCGGTGTACTCACTTTTGTCTTCGCATCATTCCACCAAGTGAGTTTCATAGCCCCTACTTTTACTTGTTTCATAACTGTTTTGGGGGAGATACATGCTCATTTATTTTTCACAAGTACTTTAAACTATTACGGATTACCGTGAGTTTCATAGCCCCTACTTTTACTTGTTTCATAACTGTTTTGGGGGAGATACATGCTCATTTATTTTTCACAAGTACTTTAAACTATTACGGATTACCGTGAGTTCCATAGCCCCTACTTTTACTTGTTTTCATAAATGTTTTGGGGGAGATACATGCTCAATTATTTTCATAACTATCATGATTATTTGAAACTACATGTTTAACTGAACTGAATGTTTAGTCATGCAAAGTAACAGTATTACCATACGTAGTATTTCCATAGTACATTCATTGGACTGATGGTCTTGGTATATTCATTAGACTGATGGTCTTGGTACATTTGTTGGACTGATGGTCATGGTACATTCATTGAACTGATGGTCGTGGTATAATCATTGCACTAATGGTCATGGAACAATTTGAAACCGTACGAATTAGGTGTTATATTAAGTAACTATGGATACATTAAGTTAGGCACTATCTTGTGAACTCATTTGACGATTTGGGTTTGAACATAAACTATATACACTTTGGCAATGGGTTGTGAATACACATGTTGCAAGTTTTGTATGGGCGGAACTTGGAACTGAGTGGATTTACGATGCCTTTGCTGCATAAACGATTTTGGAAAGGCTTTACATTTCCATTCAAACTCTATGAACTCACTCAACCTTTGTGTTGACACTTTTAGCATGTTTTTATCTCAGGTTTCTAAGGCATTCACTTCATGGCATGCATTTGGACACATCATGGAGTCGCGATGACGACGCGTCTCACTTGGGTTTTCCGTACTTTAAAACATCGTTTGTATTGTAACAAACTTATTTCCGCACAAGTTGATTTACATTTGGGACCTACTTTGTAAACTCTGATTATTTTATTAAATCAAACGATGTATTTTCCAAACGACACTTTAGGTCGTTCAATATAACTGTGATTGTGATGCTATGACAGTTAATCCCCAGGAATTCCATTCCGCTGCAAAACAGGTAATTTGGGGGTGTGACAGACGTCGTCTGGATTGCATCTAGGCCGTCTGAGTAGCGACGGCCTACTCTTTTACAACTGAACGTCGTCACTTGAAAATAAGAGTTTTGGGTTCTGTCCCGTCACAAAAATCCTCGGACGGCGTCGCAATTAACACCTGACGCCGTCGCCTTCTATTTTCAGCAGCTTTGAGTGTCTCGATTTTGACTTTGGCCATTTTCTTCATATATTCGCGCCTTTTCGTCCAAATAAGTGCCATTCCAACATTTTGCCTTCAAGCGACCTAAAAAGTGAAAAGGAACGATATTAAGCAATAACGGATACAAAAGTGATCAAATAAGGACTTAAACGACCCCTCAAAATGGTACCTTTTAAAACCTTATCAAATATCCCTACGCTTGTTATTTGCTTGTCCTCAAGCAATTGTGCTTTTAGCCAATTAATTTATAAGTTAGGGGTCATGAAGCATTAATTCAAAACGGTCCACAACACATATAAGCCCCGCAAAAGTCATAACAAGCACGGAAATTACATACTAGCACCTCACATGGGGTGTTTGGATACTCACATCTCTCTCGGGTGTATATATGAAATATAACAAATAGGAAATGGAAGATATACACTCATTAACCGGTCCTAGTACATAGATTACCATAGGCTTGAGAATAGATCAAACCTCCATCGCTTTGGCGTAAGCACCTAGGAAAGACTATCAAAGAGATCTTTTAAAGGGTTGTAATGTTAGGCTTACGGTAGGAAAACAAGGGTTTGGTGGGATAGGCTATTTAGTGGTGGCAAGTCAAAAATCTCTATGTTAAATGCATATGAAGAATGGCGTTGCTAAGCCAAGACTCGACACTCTAAAACTCAAGGTAAGGGAAATAAACAAACATAAATTTAAAGGATAGATGTAGGATGGTAGCCCATATTTTTTTTTTACTCTATATATATATATATATATATATATATATATATTTTTTTTTTTTTTTTTTTTTTTTTCATTCATACACTTTTACTCTACCATCCTCTATGATAACATCAAAATAATAGGGATTTATAGGCATATCCCTACACTTGAGTTTTTATTACTCTAACACTAATTTGACCCGAATTGAAAAGATCAAAACACTTGGGGTACATTATTACGCAAACAAAGGGAATTTGAATTTAACGTTCCCTTCCCGTCATTTCATAAACTTTAACTTTTCCCATGAATCCCAATCGTCCCAAAACTGTATACAAAGGATATGACTCGACTTAGCAACTTATGCAAGCAACTAGATAATTAAACTAAGGGTTTGGGGTGATAACAAACATTTACACTAAAAGTGAGTGCATAAGGGGTAGGCTAAGGCGATTTGGGTGTATATTTGGGGGTGGGGTGTAAACAATGCTCTTCATTGATATTCCGGAAAAACCGAAACATCACGAGAACCGCGAAAAGGATAGGCTCTGAGGGGTTAACTAGGGGTATCGTGTACTAAAGATGAGTACAACGCAAAGGGTGTGGGGGAATTACTCAACCGATATGGAAGAAGTAATTATATTACGGGTATCAAACAAGGGTTATCCTAATGCCTCTTATCATTTAGTTATTCCTAACTACACAAGTGTAGTCTCACTTGCGATCTCAGAATGCATCACAAAACAAGTTCTAGAATCTAATATACTACCGGTTCACACTCTAAGCATTGAAGATGAATGCTTTTAATTCCTACTAATCTAAGGGCGATCCTCAAATTTTGGTGGAATTTAGGTGGTAAAGGGTTTTTGTGCTAGTCATGCAACTTCCTATCCATGAGACGCTTTTGTTAAGACTAATGGCCCACTCCTATATGTCATAAAAATTTTAAATTTGGTGCCAAAATTACCCTAACCGACATTTTCTCATGGTTTATTACACAATCACAATTGGACAAAGCAAATAGTCAAGGATAAGCATAGTTTCAAATTTCCCGTTTTATTTTCCCTCCCTACACTTAAACTGAACATTGTCCCCAATGTTCCCCGAAAGTATCAAAGTTATGATAAAAGAAGGTAATTAAAAACGAAAGAAACTAGTACTCCCCTGATTAGCTCGGTAGGATCCGTGTAAAGTGGTGGTTAAATCCTTTTCAAGAAGAATTATTGCGTGAAAAGCTCCTTCCAATCTTATGTAACTTCTTCTTGACAAACTAAACCTGCACACTTGAAAAAAAAACAAACGAAACCTTCGCGTAAAATCGGCGGTAATAATATATATAAGACTCGATTTAAACTAGGATATAATGCTTGTGGAATGGATGTTTACAGAATCTCTAAGAAAATTAAGACCTGGAAAATTCCAAAAATTTATAAGTAGCTCAGAAAACGAGAAAAAAGTAATCTGATGTTTTTACTCCTTCCTGACGCCGTCAGGTTGCAATCCTGACGTCGTCAGGTTATCCTGACAAAAACTGGTCTGCGATTTTCTGGAAAAAATTCTGGAAAATTTACATCTTTAGAATCTGGAAAAATTTCTGCAAAAACATCCATTATGAGTCGATACAAGAATTTGACTCGAACAAACAAACATAAATATCTTTTAGTTAACTGTTATTCTCATGTTTACGTTTCTTTTGAAAACGTGTGTAATCCTCCCTACACTTATCCCTTATGTAAAATACCTTTATGTGCAATTAAGACGAGGTTAAAAACAAAATAAAGCATTTTTACAAATTTAAACATGAGGATAAACAATTAATAAAAGATATATGACACTAACAAGCAAACAATTAAGCATGGGTTGCCTCCCACGAAGCGCTTTTCTTTATTTAAGAGTCTTGTAGCTAGACTCATAGTCGTGCTCCTACGTACCGATATACGTAAGTCTATCCTCAACAATGTCGTAAGGATTAAACTTATCATTCAAGTTCCTAGTAGTACGTTCGGTTAAATATGTCTTTTCAAACTTCTCACCATCGGGATCATAGATTTGTATCCTAATGTGCCACTCTCCATTACCATCACTAGGCGGTCTATCCCAATCCCACTTGTGTTCAGATTTCTCAACTTTCCACTTATTCATGACAAGGTTAACGGGCAAGCTTCCTAGGAACTCGGTCATCTTCCTAAATACTAAGGCGTCCTCGAACGGGTTCACTTCCATGTCCCTAGCCATTTCTTTTTCTTGGAAAGTTGCTTTACTAGCGAAGGTTTTATCTAGGTAAAAAGGTCTTTGGGGCCCTATGATGTTCTTATCAATCCAAGGTCCATATCTAGAAGGCTCTCTATCTAACCTAATCTCTTGTGGGATTTCCTCATCCTTGTAGTATGTATGCTTTTTAACATCGTAAACGGATCTAGCACTCCCCTCCCCTACCACTATTTTGGACATCTTACAATCGATGATGGCACTAGCGGTAGCTAAAAATCCTCTTCCAACTAGTAATGGGCATGTCGGGTCCTTATTCATGTCTAGCACATGAAAGTCGGCCAAAAGAGTCAACTCTCCTACGTGTACTACCACGTCCTTTATTATTCATACCGGACGTGCTACACTACCGTCCGCTAGACCTAAGATGGTTTCCGTTGGTTCAATTTTACCTAAGTTAAGGCTTCTATGGAGGGACTACGGAACAAGATTGATGCATGATCCTAAATCGGCTAGAGCATCGAGTGGTTTGGAAGTTCCAAGTCTACACGGAAGAGTGAATAGCCCGGGATCATCTAGCTTCTTAGGTAAGTTGTTTCGCACAAAGGCGGACCCATGTTTTCCAAGCCTAAGTTCTAACTCATATTTTTCTTTTAAAGCATTATAGTAAGGTGCATGAGCTAAGACTTCAAGAATTGGTTTTTCTTGATGGAGTTCCTTGTACTCCTCCTCTAAACTAGGTTTGGATTCTTGGCTGACGGGTTTCTCAAGAGTAGGCTCTACCAAAGGTGTCGGGCCTTGGTACCTCTTGGATGGCTTGGAACCCTTTTTGATAGCATATACAGAGTGAACCGTCAGGTGGGAGGGGCATGGATGTGCACTCTCCCATGGTGAACTAGAACATGAAGTCGATGCAATCGAATTCACTTTTGGGTTCTTTATGGTATCACTTGGGAGTGCTCCAACTTCCCGCTCATTGAAGGCTTTTAAGAGGGCATCAACCTTGGTTGTCATCTCGCCTTGTTTTTGCTTAAAATTGGCTTCAAGCTTATTCAATCGAGTTTCTTGGGATGACAAAAATCTAGATGCAATTGCCTCAAGATGAGTGGGGTTCCCGGTTTTAAAAAAATTGAACCTAGTAGGCGAACTAGATGAGCTTTGGGGTGTGCTTGAGTTTTGGTTCCACTTAAGGTTAGGGTGATTTCTCCATGAGGGGTTGTATGAGTTTCCTAAGTTGTTTTGTTCGGGTTTGAAAGTGTACCACTTCTCTCCCGCTCCGTCGGTACGTATGGAGGCGTAGTCCGCAAAAGCTTGTTCGGGGAGCCTTGTGCAATCACGAGTGTCATGGGGACCACTGCATAACTCACAAGGTAGAGTGATTTGATTTACTTGTCGTGAGGACTTAGGATTTTTGTAGGAACTCATGAGGAATCTAACTTGATCTTCAAGTTCGATCATCCTACGGTCGGAAGGAGGCAAGGAGATTGCCTTAACAGTTTTGGGCAGCTCACGGGGGTCATCCCAACTTTCGTTGTTATAGAGGGCGAGGTCCTCTATTATACCCCATGATTCTTCCGCGGTGAGATCACTAAGTTTTCCACCGGCCGCTTGGTCAATGGATCGCTTAGTGGGGAAGTTGACATGATCATAAAAGATTTGGACTTGGAGCCAAAGATCAATGCCGTGATGAGGGACTTTATGAATTAAGTCCTTGAATCGAGTCCATGCTTCGTAGAGAGATTCACCTTGACGTTGTTGGAACATCAAGATGTCATTCCTAAGCTTAGTGTTTCTCCCCGGTGGGAAAAATTGAGCAAGGAAGCGAGAGGTAAGATCATCCCAACTTGAGATGGAGCCGGCGGGAAGTCACTCAAGCCAATTACTAGCTTAGTCCCGTAGAGAGAATTGGAAGAGACGCAGGCGCGTGGTCTCCCGAGTAGTAGCATCAAAGTCGATGGAATCGACAATTTTGAGGAAATCCCTCAGATGCTGGTTTGGATCTTCGGAACAAAGTCCATGGAATGCACATCCGTTTTGCACCAACCGAATGGTGTCGGATCGCAGCGCCGTAGTTTGGGCTTGGTCGAGAAGCTCAATGGTGTTCCTATAGCCTAGGTGGCTTGGTCTCGAGTATTCACCAAGAGTACGGGCTCTTGGCGGGTCTTTTGGTGGTGGGTTGATGAGTGGTGGTTGGTTATCACCTTCCATGATGAAAAGTGATAAGATTACGAACAAAGGTCACGAAGAAGGGGGATAGACTAAGAGAATGCTAAAAATGAGAAAAAAGTTTACTTGATAGGAATCAAGCAAAGAAACCTAAACGAGGAGGACTACTAACTAGCTATTCTATTCCCCGGCAACGGCGCCAAAAACTTGATAACGCTACACTCGTCGTTCGGGGTCAAGGAAACTTCCTTTTCTTCGAGCAAGTTTTATAACACCCTAGGCAGTGAACCTAATCGTTGTAGTGTAGTAATTAGGGTAAGCCACGGGTATTGATATCATTCTCTAAGGGAATAGGAATGCTAGTAAGAAGTTACTACGCTAAGGTTAAGGTTGAGGAAGATTATTTTTTGTATTTTTATATTTTATGAAATGGAAAGGTACGAATCTCGGGTATTGGATTTGGAGGGTTTGGTATTTCTACCGATTACTCTACTATTATCTAATTATCTAAACTAAGGTTGTGGGAGTCTATGTCTAATTAATGTGTGCTCGTATGATAGTTTAAAGATGTGTTTACTTAGGTTGTACTACTCCTTAATTATCTCCTATTGATGGTTGAATTGTCACGTCCTTATTCTTAGTTGCGTTGTGTGTCTAAAGTTGTAGGGTATGCGTTTCTCCCTAACTCTTTGAACTTACCAAAGGGTCTCGTCTACAAAACCCACTAGGGATGATAAACTCTTACTCTAAGGCACTCTTTGGATAATTTAGCCTACAACTACTGAGGTAATCATATTCTAAGGTTCACAAAGATGAATCAAGCATTAAGTACACAACGAATGACCTATCGCATTACTAGATCATTGATCAACTAAGATAAGAAACAACCAATCAATATTTAATAATTAAGTTTCATACTTCCTAAGTAAACACACAAATAAATTAGCCGGACATGGAGAACATGCAAGCATACACACAAATAATCAAAGATATAATTGAATTAATGAAGTAAATACTTATCTTGATGTAAGATAGGGTTTAAAACCCTAAAATACTGTACAAGACACCTTAGGTTCGGTTTTAGGTTTTCACTCCAAAAGACTCTCTCTAAAACTGAAAAATTCGGATTCTATATATAAGATTACATATGCGACAGCTTCACCTTATGTTTCGTGACGCCGTCGTGTCGCCGTCATTAGGGTTTCGTCTTGGCCACGTTAACCTTGCGACGGCGTCACCTTATGTCCGTGACGCCGTCCTCTTCAGCTTCTGACGTCGTCTGGATTGCATCTATGCCGTCTGAGTAGCGACGGCCTACTCTTTTACAACTGGGCGTCGTCACTTGAAAATAAGAGTTTTGGGTTCTGTCGCGTCACAAAAATCCTCGGACGGCGTCGCAATTAACACCTGACGCCGTCGCCTTCTATTTTCAGCAGCTTTGAGTGTCTCGATTTTGACTTTGGCAATTTTCTTCATATATTCGCGCCTTTTCGTCCAAATAAGTGCCATTCCAGCATTTTGCCTTCAAAAGACCTAAAAAGTGAAAAGGAACGATATTAAGCAATAACGGATACAAAAGTGATCAAATAAGGACTTAAACGACCCCTCAAAATGGTACCTTTTAAAACCTTATCAGGTGGCCTCCTCGATACTACATGTATAAAAAGGTCATAACATAGTGCTTATAGCATCACACTTTACAATAACTAAATAACATAACAATTTTTTTTTTCGAATCACCAAATTTTTTTTCAACATAAGAATAACAACTAAATATAATATCCCCCCCACTTGAGATGAACAACGGGAATTTGGGGGGTCTTCAATGATCTTCAAGAATATGTCGTCGATGAAAGCATGATTTCCAAACCTTTCCACTTAAACTTTGAACTTAGGCAAATGATGACTTCCCAATCACAAATAAAGACTACAGGGTAGGCTAAGGGATATAGGTGTATCGAAACAATAAATTGGGTTAACAAAATAAGAGGAATGGCTCAGATGGGTATATCTAGGGGTATCTTGCACTAAAGGTGAGTGCAACAAAAGGGTTTCTCATGGGGGTCGATAAGTCGAGGTAACTAATCAATAGACACACAATGGTAGGCTATTTGGGTGATAATCCTATAATATTCCCTTCTTAAACTGAAAAGTCCAAATACATCGAGGGTTGTATGTGCTCGGCTAAGGCTAATCTCACCATATAATATCAAGGGTTGTATGTGCTCGGCTAAGGTCTAATCTAGTTAGGTTAAGAAAAACATGTCAAAATTTAAAAAATGTCACAATTTTTCAAAATAAACTCGAAAAATGAGGGCAAAATAAAGTTCAAGAGATAATTCTACTCCCGTCCCCCACTTGAATTGTACAAAGTTGTTTTGTACTAAGCGTGTTGGATCGATGTACTCTAACCAAACTAACTTAAATAGCTTGTTAAGGTTTAATAACCTCGGATAAATCCTAAGTTATTAACAAAGAAACACTAAGCAAACTCTATTAAGTATGCGGAATTTACTTAACAAAGCTAAGAAGAATAACTTTAACTTGATACGATTTTATTAATAACACTAACTTTGCTTATTATGCAGACCTTTTAAACAAATCTAATAATATCGAACTTCTCTAAACTTATGAACTTGTAAACTCTAAAACTCGTACCTCTTATGCCAATCTAGGGGGTCCTTTTATAGGCTCAAGGATATCCCTAGTCGGTTTACAATTTGTATCCTTGTACGACAAGTAATCTAATACAGAATATTCTAGAATTACAAGACTTTCTATAAACAAATATAACAGTTCTTTGTTCTTGCAGTACTTTGACTTCAACAACAGTACTTTGACTTTATATTTAGCAGTACTTTGACTCTCTGACTTTCTAGTACTTTGTAGTTTTTAGTACTTTATCTTTCTGCAGTACTTTGTCAATCTTCAGCACTTTCATATCCCAACAATCCTCCCCTAACTTGAATTCTACTAGCTTGACTTCAAGTTCCTTTGTGAATTTATCTTTAACAGCTTCATCTTTAAGGAAAGATTATATCTTAGTCTTTGGATTGTATCTCTGTAGTTTCTGTCCTTGTATCAAAGTATCTTTAGAATTATTCTTTTACAGTATCATCCAGCAAGCTCCATCTTTTCAGCAACATAGCAATATATGACAATTTGTACATCAATTCAGTTTAAGTTGCAAGCTATTCTCATCACTTCCAGGTGTGTTAACTCCTGTGAGAGGTGAATCATTGAAAATTTAATGGATTTAGATCTCTTTACCAAAGCAATTAACTCTGGAGTAGCCAAATGTTTTGGTGTGTAAGACCATGGTACATTGATAACCATATGATTTTTAGCAAATCATCAGCTATCAACAGATTTGAGTTGTCTTTACCAAAAGCTGTACCCTTCTGGACTAATTAGTTCTTTCATCATGGTGAACTAATTACCATATAATGGTTTTTCCACAGCCTTTACCACAAGCCATTTTTCTTGTGGGCTAGCCAACTCTTCACATTAACTGATATGGTGAGTTGATTACCATACAACTTATTAGCAAGTTGTCAACTAAAAACGGATTTGTTATATCTTTACCAGAGCCGTTTGCTCATGGATTAGTCAATCCTTTTGTATCCATGGTGGATTGATAACCTATTGATGTTACCATCTCAAAAACCATTTATTTTATTCAACCTTTGTCTCAAAATATTTGTTACTTAACAAAAGGTTTCTTTCAAAAATCACTTAACTGATAAAAAGCTGCAAGCAATACTTTGATGAAAGTACTGTTTGATCAGCAGTACTTTGAATAAACTACTGATTTAAAAAATAATTTATTCAATTAAGATTCATACCAGTTATTCATCCTCATCAGCAATAGTAGTCCAGTTGATAAACAAATTGATGACCATACAGGCAATTTCATTGTCTTCTTCAACTTCCATTCCATGCTCTAGCATCCTCCTCATAAGATCTACTGTAAGAGGATATCTTCTATTTGCAAACATGTGAATCATTGTACCATTTTCCAACTCAGAACATGAACTCCAGATTCTTCAAAGAATCTCCAGTAAACAATTTCCCAATTCTCTTGATTCTTCTAAATGTCATCAGTGCTTTGCTCTTCAGTTTCCCATACAGTTCTGAGATCTCCAAGCAGAACTAAACCAATTCCTTCTAATGGATTATGTTCAAAGTAATCTTGCACCACATGATATAAATAGAATAGATCGACTCTATCTATGATGTGCAATAAAACCCATAACCTATTAAACACTCTGAAGCTTTCATCTTCTTTATGAAACATCAGATAACTTCCTTCTTTGGATTCCACAACTTCAAAAGCAATAATTTGAGATTTGTTCATCTTCATATCAGCATCTTCCTTAGAATACTCAAAGTCCACTATCCTTAGATAATTTCTTGGTTCATCCCTAGTCTCAGATCTTAACTCAACTTTTTCTTTCTTTGAGAACTGTACATCTTTAACTTCAGTTTTTCTTTTTCTTTTTAAACTTTTCTTTCTCTCTTCTTCTTTCCAAGTAGCTTCATCTCTAAAATCTTTGATGCTTTCAACACTTTTCTTATAAGCTTCTCTAGCAGCATCATACAATCGTTTCATCTCAAAATAATTAAACCTTTGCAATCCTTTATACCCTTGACTTTTTAGATAAGCCATCATTGCATTTCTGTCCTTAGCTTTATTTGGCCTTCTTGGTAGAAATCTAACAGGAATAGGTGACTCTAATGGTTCATCAGCTTCAGCATTCAATTCCTCTTACAACTTCTTAGCTGCTTCTCTACTCTGAGCTTCTTCAGCTTCCTTAGCTTCTCTATCTTTAGCATTTAATTCCTCTTGAATCTTTCTAGCTGCTTGTTCATTTAAAGCATCTTGAGCAGCTCTTATCTGTGCTAAAGTTGGTTTCTTCTTCTTTACTTCTACCAAAACACCTTTTCCTTTATCCTTAGGATCAATAGCAGGTTGAGAAACTCTTGATTGTTCCTCTTCTTGCACTCCTGGAATATTAACACCCCTTGGCTGTGATAAACCTTGCAACATTACAACAATGGTTTCATCATCACTTGCTCTTCAAAGTCTAACAACCTAGGAGTTAACAATTCTTTCCTGTAGGATCCTTGTTGTTGAAAAGCAGTACTTTGATCTTCAGTACCTTGATCATCAGTACTTTGAAATTGAACATCAATAACTTTCTCCTCAGTTTCTTGAATGACCTGTTCTTCAGTCTTTTCATGTTCTTCAGTACCTTTAGGTTCATTTTCCTTAACAATATCTTCTTTCAAATTCCTTTCTTCTAAATTCCTCCCCAATTGGACAGAAGATTGTTTGTGAACCTTTTGGCGTTTGATTTTCCTAGACTGTCTTTGTTCCTTCTTTTTAGATTTGACCCATAAACAATGATGTTGAACCAATGGCCAGACAAAATTCTTGAGCCTTCTAAACTTGAGCTTCAATCTCTTAATCTCTGTAGCCTGATCTTTAAAAGATTTCTTCAAACTTGTCAATTCCCTTGTTAAAGCATAGTTGTTGAGAACTTGACCCTCAGGCTCCATAGAGATAGCATCCCCTTCAGATGGTAAATGTGCTTCTTGTTCAGAAGCATGTACAGATACTTGTGGAGATGATGGAGGTGTAACTGCAACATGTTCTTGAACTTCAGTACTTTGGGAAGCAATACCTTGTGATGCAGTACGTTGTGATTCAGTACTTTGTGATGCAGCACTCTGAGAAGCAGTACCTTGTGGAGAAGCAGTACTTTCTTCTTCATTACTCTCTGCAGCTTCATCTCTAATAGCCTGAACAACCTCCAGCATAGAAGCAGTTAATGGAGTATGTGTTCCAGTGAATAAATCACTTTTCCTCTCCATAAAAGTGAAAATCTTTGCTTGTGTACCACAACAGGTAATAAACTTGTAGGCTTTGGCACATTAGCAAGTTGTTTGTTCAAGAACACCTGTATAAACCTTGGATACATCAACCATTTGGATCCATGTGAAATGTGGGAAAGCATTCCATCAAGAATAAGCCTTGAAAAATTGAAAATACGATTAGTAGCTAACCCAACTATAGCAGATGCTATATTTAACCCAAACTGCTCCCATGAAGTACTTTTAGCACTTATGAAATGAAGCAAGACATGAACCAAAAACTTCCAATGAGGACAAAATAAGGGCTTCCTGAATGTTTGTTCTGTTAAGGACCCTTCATAGCCAATGTCCCTAAATGTATCCCAAATCAACTGCTTATCAAAACGAATAACCCCTTCTTCATCATTAAACAATAAGTCTTCTCGAGTAGAGGCTTCAGTAATCTTCACAGTTCTTCCAACAACTGTAGCCCTAATATAAAATTCATCATTTTCCATATTATCCCTAGCAGTAGACCAAAATTCTTGAATCCAGGGTTCAATTATATCCGGCTCCACTAAAAGAGCATAACTGATTGGTGATCCAGTAAGATAATCATTTATATCATGAAAAACCACATTAGCTTCGGTCTTGTCAAAATTTGCCACCCTGTTGTGCTTGGAAACAGTATTACGAATTGCCATTGATAATAATGTGAGCACAATAAGAGATATATCGAATAATAAAGAGATGGTGAAAGAAATATGGAAAAGGTATGAGAATATCAAGATGAGAGGGAAATTCGGAGAGTAGTTATTTATAGATGAGATTTAAAAAATCACAACCCATTATAACAAAGTTACCATTAGTATTAATTACCCCTCAATATTACCGTTGGAACAGTACTTTAATAAGACAAACAGTACTTTCCACGTATGCAGTACTTTCCTTTGCAGTACCTCCCAAGCAGTACTTTCATAAAAAACAGTACTTTTCCAAATTCCTCTGTATAACATAAATATCCTCCCTTAAAGCAATGCACATGACTATACTAATACTAAATAGTCCTCCCCTTAAATGTAGCTCAGTAGTTAATCATGCCAATGCTCACCACCAAGTGATTGAATCTTGAAACATCAAAACCTTTGGTGAGTAAGTCAGCCACAGAAACAGGTCCAAACAAATCCATATGTAATAGCTCCAATGGATCTCTAATAGTCCTCTCCTCAAGCTTCTTGCATGAAGCTTTGTGTTGTTTACCCTTCTTGCATGCCAAACATGAGTGATCATTCTTGCAAGTCTTTGAAGGTAAACCTCTAACTAAATTCCCTTTGACCAGTTTGTTGATATTCTTGAAATTTACATGGCCCAATATTCTATGCCACTGATGTGCTTCTTCAGATGTTGCTTTTGCCACCAAACATGTGGCTCTTCCATAGGAATGTAGACTCTTCATGTCTAAACTATACACATCATTTGTTCTTGGTACTCTAAGAACTACCAAGTTGTCATCAACAGGCTTGAATTCAGGAGAGAGGATGAGACATTATGTGTCAGTGAATAACACAGGATGCTTTTTAACACAGATTTGAGAGACTGACAATAAGTTGAACTTAAGCTCCTTCACATATCTAACATTCTCAAAATCTATACGCCCTGCTTTGATAGTTCCTTTTCCAGTAATCCTTCCTCCATTGGGATCATTCCTAAATGCAACTCTTCCTCCACTAATAGATCTAAAATCAGACAAAATCTCTTTGTCTCCTGTCATACTTCCAGAGCAACCACTATCCACAATCAGATGATCTTTAAGCTCCTATTCTGGGTTGCCCTGCACAAAGATAAAAGAGTTAGTGACTTTTAGGAACCCAAGCCATTACTGACTTGTGTTCCCTTTGTGGAGTTACAAACTCAAATTCTTTGAGTATGTAATTTCCACTGTTTTTCAAAACATGATCCAGAATTATCTTTTGATTTTTAGCATGTAGATTTTCAAAACTTTCTGGATTTTCAGCACAATTCTCTTTTACAAGTTCATTCTCTTTTTCTTGTATCACAAAAACATCTGATTCACTTTTTGTTGAAAGTACTGTTTGTCCCTCAGCAGTACTTTCTCTCTTAACCCATTCTGTTTTAACACTTGGTTCCTGTGATCTAGATCCCCTATGTGAATTATAATACCTTCTAGGTTGATAGTAATGAGATCTCCTAGGAAACCTGTTCCAAGAAGTGTTAGCAGTACCTTGTTTTGAGGGAGCAGTACTTTGAGAAAGTACTGTTTGTGAAGGTACTGGTGATCTAGAAAAAGGTCTTCTCTGGTGTGGGTACCTATGATCTGGTGAGAAATTGTTGTGATTGACCCTATTTGAATTATTCCAGACTGGTTTGGTCTCTCTAGGTTTCTGGGTGGCAGACCTGTTCTTTGGGAATTTTCTAAGATATTCTGAGTGATGTTCACAATCCTTGATTAAATGAGTAGGAAGAAAATACACAAAACACAGTTTTTGACCCATACTCCCATAGTGACTTCTTCTATGTCTATGACCAAAACTATTTTGCCTTCTAGGTGAATGATTAAACTTGTTTTGACCAAAGTTATCCCAAAAAGGTTTAGCAGTACTGTTTTGAAAAGATTTTCCTGAAGGTACTGCTTGTGAAGCAGTACTTTGAGTGGAAGGTACTGCTTGACTTTGAACATTATTTTCAACAGTTTCTTTGGGGGTTTCAGAGCTAGATTGACCAACTAGCTTTTTCCTAAATTCTAGACTATCTACTCCAAAACGAGAAACATCAGGCCTAGGGGGTTGATGACTTCCAGTGGGATGGGGAACTGCATGATAACCATTGTCTTTCTTATACTTAGGAGGTGGTTCACTAATTGAATCCTCATTACTAGATGTGTCTACATAATTAATGAGTTCATCATCACTAGTGGTTACATCCTCTAGATCATCATCAGCTTGATTCTCTTCTATGTTACCAAAGTCCATACCAAAACCTAAGCCAGTTTTAATGTAAGCTCTTCTCTGTTTTTGAACATAAGTAACATGTGAAAGTCCAGATTCACCCCAAGCAGCAAACTTAGCTAACAAATCATCTCTTTCCTTAGTCAGTTTCTCTATTTCAGAAATTTTACAGTTTAATTTCCATTCACTTAGTTTTAACTGATAGTCCTGTTGGGCTGTTGTGCATACTTTTCAGCCCAAGCTACTTCATTATTTTCATGTGTTAAGATTTTAGCTTCCATAGATTCTAAGGTTATTTGATAACCAGCTACCTCAGACCTAGCCCTAACATAATTATTTCTTTCAATTACATAACTTCAAGCAACTTTTGATAAAAATCATGACAATTTAAGCATACCTCAGAGATAGGAGGTGAACTTGGTGAAGTAGCCTGCCATTGCAAGTAGAACAGGATCATCTTCACTCTCCATGCTCCAATCAAATCCTCCAAAACCATCTCCAGATTCCAAAACAGCATGGTCAGGTTCCTCATCAAAAGCAGTGTTGCAGTCCAATTCTTCCACTGAATCTTCAACTGCTTCTTCCACTGCTACCATACAGTAAGTCACTGGTTCATCATCAAACTCTTCACTCCAGTCAACCTCTGATAACTTCTCTTGAGCAACCAAAGCCTTTGTTTCAGTAATTGGAATTTCTTTTAGCTCCAACTTTGGTTTCTTAGTCAACCTGTTTGCTTGATACTTAGCAAACCTGCACTCCCTAGCAAAATGTCCAGTCTTTTAACAATTGAAGCATTCAATTTTGGATTTGTCAAAAGTGATACCTTGTTTTGGTTTGAAGTCAATGCTTTTTCCTGTTTTCTTCATGTACTTCTTGATACTTGCAGTGATCATTGCAACTTGCCACCTGATATCAATTTCTTCTAAAGCATCCTCATCAATTTGTGAGAGATCTTCTTCATAAGTGATAGGTAAAGAAGCTTGTTGTGCAAAGAAAGAGCATACAACTTCATATGAGTTCATGGTAGTAGTCTGTGGGACTTGCTGAGGAGGTGTGTAAACAGCAGTACTTTGAGCAACAGTACTTTGAGGAGAAGCAGTAATTTTGGTGGAAGTACTGCCCTTCTTTTCAGATGACAGAAAAGCAATACTGTGTGATTTGGAACTGATTTGGCCATTTATCTCATGCTCATACACCTTCAAATGATTGTAGAGATCATCAAAGTCTATGACATCCAAACCTGGTTGTCCTCTGATCATAGTAGCAATCACATGCCATGTGGATGGAAAACTTCTTAAGAACTTCAGATTATCATCCTCAACAGATACTTCTTCCTTGTATAACTCCAACATGTTGAGGAGATTTTGAAATCTATCATATGCAGCATCAAGACTCTCTCTTTCACCTACAGTGAAAGTTTCAAACTGTTGCTTTAGCAGATTTTTGTGCATATTTTTAGAAGCTTCATTCCCTCCAAATCTTGTCTTGAGAGCAGCCCAGAGCTGCTTTGCATCTTTAGCATCATGAAACTTCAGTAGATGTCCATCAGGTATAGCAGATAGGAGAATGTTAAGAGCCTTCTCTTGATTCCTTAAGGTAGCTGCTGGTAAGACTGGTTTAGGTGCTTTGGGTTGTCCAGGAACATCAATAGTTTCTGGAACTACTTCATTACCATTGACAATTACATTCCATAGTGCATGGTCTGTAATGGCAATGTACTGCCTCATCTTCATGCACCAAAGGTCATATTCTCCCTTCTTGATGATTGGAATTCTGAGTGAGGTGATTGATGGTTGTGGAACAGCTTCAGTCGACATCTTTAGGTTCTGTTGTAGTAGGTTTTAGGGTTTCTTCTTAATCAGAGTTTCCACACAAGCTCTGATACCACTTGTTGGATCGATGTACTCTAACCAAACTAAATTAAATAGCTTTTTAAGGTTTAATAACCTCGGATAAATCCTAAGTTATTAACAAAGAAACACTGAGCAAACTCTATTAAGTAGCGGAATTTACTTAACAAAGCTAAGAAGAATAACTTTAACTTGATATAATTTTATTAATAACACTAACTCTGCTTATTATGCAGACCTTTTAAACAACTCTAATAATATCGAACTTCTCTAAACTTATGAACTTGTAAACTCTAAAACTCGTACCTCTTATGCCAATCTAGGGGTCCTTTTATAGGCTCAAGGATATCCCTAGTCGGTTTACAATTTGTATCCTTGTACGACAAGTAATCTAATACAGAATATTCTAGAATTACAAGACTTTCTATAAACGAATATAACAGTTCTTTGTTCTTGCAGTACTTTGACTTCAACAGCAGTACTTTGACTTTATCTTTAGCAGTACTTTGACTCTCTGACTTTCTAGTACTTTGTAGTTTTCAGTACTTTATCTTTCTGCAGTACTTTGTCAATCTTCAGCACTTTCATATCCCAACAAAGCGTTTAAATAAAGGTGAAGAGAAAAGTAGAATTAGAGCGAGAAATTCCCTGAAATTTGCTCCAAAAAGAAAGAAGGCCAACGAAAAAAAGACGTGCCTTCATATAAGCATCCATGAGCAAACTTCAATCCCTGAAATCACACAATCGACAAGCATAATTCTAAAAAGACAAAAAATGAAAAATAAAAAACAAACCTAACTCCCATTCTTAGGAATCACGATTGCATTTAGCATATGCAACAAGCCTTTTAAACTACTTTGTGTCCCAAGTGGATGAGTGAAGTCTCATGAGGGTTTACAGGGAACACACCCACAAAGTTCATTTAAAATACTAATACAAGGTTATTATGTTTTAAAATGAAGAAGTAAAGCAGAGAAAAGTTACGTCGTAACTCTTTGAGGGAGTTACACCGTAACTAGCAAAACCTGACATATGTAGCAAAGCGTGTGGCTACGGCGTAACCACTGAGATGGAATTACGCCGTTATTGGTAATGCATCTGAAATTCTGCTGCAATGGGTTGGTTACGGCGTAATCACTGAGATGAGTTACGCCGTAACTATTGTCAGATCAGCAAACTACAGCAGCAATCACTCCTTGTTTCATGCAAAAATGGTTAAAAACACAAAACATAAATGGAAATAAAATAAAAGAAAGGGATAATTCAGGTTGTCTCCCGAAAGAGCACTTTTCTTTATTCACGAGTCTTTAAGTTAGACTCAGAGCCGCGAGGCTTTATGGGGGCCTTTGGACTTGGCCGACTTTCTCAACTAGTTGGCGGCACTCATTCATCCATTTGTGAAAACCCCTTTTTCTTGTAGTGTTACCGATGCCACATGTTCCAAATTTTTGTGAAAGCCACTCATTACATGACCTTCCCCAGTTATCATCTTTAGCTATAAGACTTCTTGATCTTTCACCATTAGTTATTGCATTAGTAAGACGATTGTACTTGTACTACTTAACCAATCCTTTATTGATTTCTAAGTCTCCAAATCTTATTTTGTACCAATTTTTAAATGCTAATTTCTTAAATTTAATATCATGTCTTTCACCCTCGTGAGGGTATATCCAGTCGTCCACCTTTCTTTCACAAGACTCTCGACAAGGACTAAATGAGGGCCATGCTGTCACTGATTCGTTATCCTCGGTTAATATCGGGTAGCAGAAATGTTTGTTTGGAATCGGAGCTTCCTTAATACCTTGGACCTGGACAGTCTTTCCGTGTTTCTACTTGCAATTATCAACATTCTCTCCACTATTATTAGTACTAGGATCAAAATGTAGAGGAGGATCGAGTGATTGAACATAAACAACATCAACATTATTTGAAATTTCAACTTTTGGTTTTAAATGCTCTTTCATACTGAAAGTTATTCGTTCATTTTCAATTCCCAAAGAAATTTGTTTTTCAAAAACCTTAATATGAGCCCTACATGTGGCCAGAAAAGGTCTTCCAACAATTAAGTTTTAAGTCTCCGGCTTCCCCATGTCAATTACCACAAAGTCAGTAAGAAAAAAGAATTTTCCAATTTTTAGGAGCACATAAGTTACTACCCCCTTGGTGCAGCCTTAGAGGAGTCAGCCATTTCTATACTCATTGTTGTTTCTTTTAAATTGTTAAGTTTTATTTTGTCAAACAAAGTGTTAGAAATAAGGTTTACCCCGGCCCCCAAATCAGCTAATGCGGGAATCTTAATGTTACCGAAAGTGCATGGAAGAAAAAACTTTCCTGGTATCGTTGCTTCTCAGGAAGTTGGCTTGGCAGGACCTCGTCGTCTTTTGATTTATCATCCTCTTTCAGGTAGTTAATCCAGGAAAGAGCATTGGTGATAGAGGATGTGCACTATTCTTTCTTCGCCTTATCTTGCGCAAATATGGCTTTCAGGCAATAACTTTGGCATTACTGGTCTCAAGGTTTTTAGCTAATTGCCCAATTTGTGTTTCGAGGTTTTTAATTGCAACATCTTTGTTTCGTAGGTTCATGTTGGTGTATTCTTTCACTTTAACCATCCATTCCTTGAGTTTATCACCCTTTTTTGTAGATTCTTCGATGTGTCTATGCATTATTTCTTCAAGGCTTGGTATAAGAGGGTTGTTGACTCTTGTGTAGAACCCTGGGGACTTTTCTCGTTATCTGGGTCCGTTACCATTGTATCCGTTGAAAGGGATTCCACTTCCATATTTTACTTCTTCGATCCTTTTAACTGCCTCTTTGGAGGAACATTCCTTAATAGGGGGAGTTACATTTTGTCCACTTCGTTCCACTTGTATGGAGTGCACATTTTCCTTGAGCTTCTTCATGCATCTTCCCAGACTTTCTAATTTGTTGTTTATTGCTGCAAGACCTTCCATATTTCCATTCTTACTTCGGTTGCTCCCCCCATTGTGCCATTTGTGAGAGTGGTCTGCCATCTTTTGAATAGTTTCTAAAGCCAAAGTTGTAGTCATACCAGGAATTGGCCCTTGAGAATCGATCATTTGCCTTGAGGAGATGTTCAGACCTTTGTAGAAGACGTTCACCTTTTGTTGGTTGTTGAGGTCATGAGTAGGGCATTTGTATAACAACTCATTGTACCTTTCCCAAGCTTGGTATAACGTTTCATAGCCCTCTTGTTTGAAGTTATTTCTTCTAATTGCTTAGCAGTCTTTGATGGAGGACAGTATCTTTGAATGAAATACTTTTTTAGGATAGGCCAGGTGTTGACTGTTCCGGTAGGTAATCGATCAACCCATCTTTTAGCAGCTCCCGTAAGAGAAATGGGGAATACTCGTAACATGACAGCATCATTTGAGACTCTGGGAATTTTGAATAGGCTTACAATGTATTCCACGTTGTCTATATGTTCATAGGCATCATCGGTAATGCTTCCAGAGAAAGGATTTAAGCGCAATTCTCTCATAAATTGAGGTTTGATTTCGAATTGCCTAACAATCCCTGGTCCTTGTTCATCCCTTGTTAACACTAAATATTCCTCAAGAGTGAGGTCATCAATGTTAACAACTTCCATGGTACCTAAAAATTTGAATAATGATCATGAGAAATTGGGAAAAGTTTAAAACAAAACGAAAATGAAAGACTTAATAGCAATCCTAATATAACTCCCCGTCAACGGCGCCAAAAACTTGATGCAGGTTTTACTTACCATGTTTTAATATTTATATAGTCTTGTTATACCTATCGTCAACCCAAATGCACTAACGGGCAGTGTACCCGGTCGTGTGTAGTGTAGTATTCGGTAAAACCGAGGTCGTCCCAAGAACTATGTGTGTTGGATTAATACTAAGTCTAGGTGTCACAGTTTTAATATGGTTTCGATAAGGAATTAATTAATTAACTACTAAAGCAGATAAAAGAAAATAAAAAGCAAAGGTTCAATCGATAGAGGAGAGTGGTGCTAACCTAGTTAATCATCCTAGCTAGTAATTTCAACGTCTAATTAATTCCAATTACTTCAGGTGGGGTCAAATTTGAGAGGACAGAATTTGGTCAATTCGCCCTAACCTATCAGCAAAGATGCCACCACTGGAGAAGTCAGGTGTCCCTTCATAAGTCCAGTTGTTCCTGGTCCCCTAAGCCAAGTCGTTAAGTACCGCTACATGCTAGATTTATAACAGTGAGTGCCCGAGCATTAGCAACTTAAAAACTCGCCCCCTAATTCTTAAGTTCATCAAAATGGTAGGTGATCAGTTGGTCAAATCGCACAAGTAGAAAGGGTTGTCAGTTGTACATATCTTACCCTTCCCATCTCAGTCTACTCACTTAGGGTCAGTTGGTCATATCTCCTAAGCAACTAGCCTCTACCGCCATTCAAAACTACCGAAACAAGGGTAGCTACCAATAAACTATGCATGCATACACTTAGAAATAATTATACGGAAGTAATATAAATGAAAACAAAACAATTAAGGATTCATAACTAGGCCAACACCAAGAGGTGCTTAGCCGCTCATATTAACCATACAAATCAATTCAGTATTCAAAATTACGAAATACATGAATCGAAAGTAAAGAAAAGATAAAATGCTAATTCTTATCGTAGGGGAGTGATTTCTCCCTTGGAGACAGCTCCGTATGCTCCTCTAGACCTACCTTTGGCTTCTTCCCATGTTCTTTGGTTGTGGTGTGTGAATGGGGATGCTTTGAAATGCTGGAAATCGTGGGGTATTTGTAGGCCAGATCTGGGTTACGGCGTAACTAATAGAATAGTTACGCCGTAATCTTCAATTTCTTCGTAATTTGCACTAGATCTGCTGGTTACGGCGTAACCTTATAAGTAGTTATGCCGTATCTTCAATATTTCTTGGTTATGCCGGAGTTTATGCAATAGTTACGGCGTAGTTATCAGCGGCGTAGAACCTCATTTGACCTAATATAGTTACGTCGTAGTATTTGGGGAGAGTTACGCCGTAATCTTCTGATGAGTTGGCTTTCTGAGTCACGCTTTAGTTACGGCGTACTGTGAGAGATGAGTTACGCCATAACTTCTTCAAAGTCAGCATACTATGATGAATCTTTGATATTTCTCCAATTCCGCGTCTCTTTAGCTCCAATGCTCGCAATTTACCTGCAAGTGGAAAACAATGGAAAACGAGCGTAAATCCATATAAATGATATAAATTACAAGCATTATCGGGGGAAATTGACACTTAATATTCAGGATAATTTGATGTTATCAATACCCCACTTGTACTTTTTCAGTCAACATATTCACCTGCATGGTTAGAATCAGCATATACAATTGTTTCTACCCCCGTGCCCTTAGGATACCACAATCCTAATTGAGTCGTACCCTTAATGTATCTAAATATCCTTTTGACGGCTTTTAGATGTGATATTTTAGGATCTTCTTGAAACCTAGCACATAGACAAACACTAAACATGATATCCGGCCAACTAGCCGTGAGGTAGAGAAGACTACCAATCATGCCACGATATTTTATGTTATCAACGGATTCGCCGTCTTCATCTTTTGTGAGTTTAGTGTCGGATGACATTGGTGTCCTAATGGGTTTTGACTCTTCTAAACCTAATTTATTTAACATTTCCTTTATGTATTTAGATTGATTAAAGAAGATACCATCCTCTACTTGTTTGATTTGTAGACCAAGAAAGAAACTAAGTTCTCCCATCATACTCATCTCGAACTCGTCATGCATGATTTTAGAGAAATCATCACACATGTCTTGACAAGTAGATCCGAATATAATATCATCTACATATATTTGAACTATGATTATATGTGACTCTCTTTTCTTAGTAAAAAGTGTGTTATCAACTAACCCCATGGTGTAGTTGTGTTTGATTAAGAATGACGTAAGTCTATCATACCAACCTTTTGGAGCTTGTTTAAGACCGTAAAGGGCTTTCTTTAACTTATACACATGTTTAGGTTTTTCAAAATCGATGATGCCCGGAGGTTGAGCTACATATACTTCTTCATTAATAAAACCATTTAGAAAAGCACTTTTGACATCCATTTGATAAAGCTTAAGATCATTAGCACAAGCATAAGAAAGAAGTATTCTTATAGACTCTAATCTAGCCACGGGGGCATAGGTCTCGTCAAAGTCTATTCCTTCTTGTTGATTACACCCTTGGGCAATGAGTCTAGCCTTGTTTCTAGACACTATACCATTTGCATCAAACTTGTTTTTATATACCCATTTGGTTCCTATTATGGTTTGATTACTAGGTGGGGGGACGAGTGTCCAAACATAGTTACAAACAAATTGATTTAACTCTTCTTGCATAGCCATTACCCAACTTTCATCTTTTATGCTTGTGTATTCTTAGGTTCTATGGTTGAGACAAAACAAAATAAGCTACTTTGGTTTTGAACTTGAGACCTTAATGTTCTTTCGTTTAGCTTTCCTATGACCTTATCTATGGGGTGATCTTTGGAGTCTTTAATATTTATGATTTCATCATTTAAAGGTTCTTATTCTTCGTTTGTCTTTTTCTTTATTACAATAGCTTCACTTTCGACAATCTCGTCATTGACAAGAGGTGGAGTAGGTTTGGGTGGACTTTCATCAAATTTTACGTTTAATGACTCTTCAACCTTCATTGTTTTTTATTTAATATGACGTAAGCTTTGCTATTAGGAGAGTAACCTAAAAAGATACCTTCGGTTGATTTAGGATCAAATTTTGTAAGGTAATCTTTAGTGTTAAGTAGAAAACATTTGCTACCAAAGACTCTAAAGTGATCTAATGTAGGTTTTTTGCCTCGAAGTAACTCGTATGGAGTTTTACCTTAAAATGGTCTAATTAAGAATCGATTAAGTATGTACGTTGAGGTATCAATGGCATTGCACCAAAACTTTTGAGGTATGGATTGCTCATTTAGCATGGTGCGACTTATTTCTTGTAGGGTTCTATTTTTTCTTTCAACTACCCCATTTGATTATGGAGTGCGAGGAGCCGAGAAGTTGTGAGTAATACCATTAGCATCACAAAAGGCTCCAAATTGCCCTTCATTATCGAATTCCCTACCATGATCCCTTCTAATAGACACTATAGGACTTCCTAATTGTCTTTGGATTTTCTTACTTAATATTTCAAAGTGATTGAAAGTTTCAGTTTTGTTCTTTAAAAATTTAGTCCATGTGTACCTAGAGTAGTCATCCACTATAACCAAAGTGTAGTAGTTACCTCCATAACTTTGGATAGCGGATGGACCACATAAATCCATGTGTAGTAACTCTAGACACTTAGTTGTAGAGACTATGTTTTTAGCTTTGTGACTAGATGGACTTGTTTTCCTACGTTACAAGCATCACAAAAGTGATGTTCATATTTTAATTTTGGTAGATCTCTTACTAGAGCTTTGGATGATAGCGATTGAAGAAGTTGCATATTGGCATGACCCAATCTTCGATGCCATAAGGTCGAAGTATCATCCATAGAAGTAAGACAAAGTTTGTCTTTAGGTTCATTACCAATTTTAACGACATAAACTCCATGTTTCCTAATTCCTTTACCTATGGTGATACCGTTTTTTAATATCTAACTACGGGTTTTGTTAAAAAGTACGTTGCACTTTTTATCACATATTTGTCCTATACTTAAGAGGTTAAAGTTTAGGTTTTCTACATGACACACATCGTTAATGGTTAGAGATTGTTAGAAATCATACCTTTACCGATGATTTTGCTTTTGGAGCTTCCAAATACCACATTTCCTCCATTGAAGGATTCATATGTGGAGAATAAATCTTTATTGGCAGTCATGTGCCTCGTGCACCTACTATCCTTGATCCACTTATCCGGATCTAGGTTGACCTTTAAGCACACCTAAGAAAACAATTAACTCAAAAGTTTGGTCCCTATTTGTTCATGGGTCCATTAGTGTTAAACATTTCATTCATGTTAGACATGTATGGATAAGGTGAATATGCGTTCCATGGTGCAAAGTTTTGAAATGGAAAGCCATTTTGTATATTTGGATTCCATCCCATTTGATGGTTACTTCTCGGATAAACATTATTAGGTCTCCTAGATGTGTTCGGTTTTGAAAATGATGGACCTTTGTTTCTTGTAAAACTTTGATTATATCTTGGAGGTAGTTGTCTAATGGTAACATGAGTTGGTTTCTTCTTATTAACAATAACAAAATCAGTTCTAGAAGAGGAAGCTATATTATTACCACTGTTTGCTTCAGCAGACCCACGGATCCCTGGCTATACACTAGCTGGTTCCCTTTTTGTAGGATCCGCCACAACAATGGTTTGTTTTTCTAGTGCCTTTACGAATTGTGTTTCTTTGTTTTCACTAGTTGACGCATTAAGTTCCTGAAATCCTAGACCTTTTTGGTTGTTTCACGTTTTAACACTATCCAATATCATATCTAAGGTATTAGTGTTCATTCTAGCAATCTTAGAGTCTAGATGATCAACTCGTGTTTGAAGTTGAACGCAAAGTTCACATTCACCACTTGCTATCTTCCCCTTTTCTAGACGTTTTAATTTTGCCTTTAATTCTATGACTTCCTTTTCTAAAAATTGGTTTTGATTTTTCAAAAACTTTTTTTTGTTGATTACTTTTAATCTAATTTTGCAAAGTTTATCATATTCATTATGCAATGACTCATCATCTAATGATGAGCTACTATAGTATTCGTGACATACCTCGTCATTTGCCATTAGACAAATTTCTTCGTCCTCCTCCTCGCTTATTCCCTACGAACCGCTCACGAATGCCTTTTGATCATCGCGTTTGGGACACTTACTAATAAAGTGGTTTGGATCCCCACATTTAAAGCAAGCGCGATCATCCCTTGCCTTCTCGTTCTCTTTGCTTTTTCAGAATCCTTTCTTATCGTCATATGGTTGTTTGACGTATCTTCCCTTCCTTATAAAGACCTTTTTGAAGTCCCTTACCGCCATGGCATACTCCTCGTCATCACTATCCAAAGAGGAGTCCTCTTCATCGCTTGAGACATTCTTGGATTTAAGGGCAAGAGATTTGTGCTTCTCTTTCACTTTTAAGGCTTCAAAATCTTTAGCAAGGACAAGCTCATAGACCTTTAAGTTGCCTATGAGTTCATCAAGGGTGAGGATTGTCAAATCTTTTGATTCTTCGATTGCCTTCACCTTAGATCTCCACTTGGATGGAAGTGCCCTTAGATATTTTCTAACATGGTTACGGCTAGAGAAAGATTCATCAAGTGCTTGTAAATATGTAATATAGTATTAAAGTTAGCAAAAGAATGATTTATAGTTTCCTCATCCGATATTGAAAATTGTTCATATTGTTGAACAAATAAATCTATTTTATTGTTTTTCACTTGTTGATTACCTTGATGAGTTGCAACTAAAGAATTCGAAATTTCTTTAGAGGTTTTAAGCATGGAGATTCGTTCGAATTCCTTTTTGGGTAAAACATTATATAAAACCATTTTAGCTTCACTATTTTTGGAAAGCTTTTTCTTAATTTCATCGATGAGTTTATCATGATGTATGTTAACTAAAATTCCATTTTCATCTTTTACAGTGGCTTCAAAATCGCCTTCAACAATGATGTACCAAAGATCAATATCTTTAGACTTCACATACGTTTCAAATCTATTTTTCCAATATAAAACCATTAGTTTCAAGTAGTGGAGGTCGTTGCATGGATTTCCCTTCCTTGTAATTTTCAGAACCCATAGTGATCAAAATTTTTTTAAAATACGGTTTACTTTAAAACTTTTATAAACTTAGCTCTTGATGCCAATTGTGGAAAACTAGAAGGGGGGTTGAATAGTTTTGCTGATTTTAAGTTAGTTTCTAAAAACATTAGATCTGATGTTATTTGAAATCGTATGGATGAAGATAAAGTATAAATCTAAGAGTAATGCAAGTAAAGAAAGTAAAGTAACCGATTTATAGTAGTTCAGCTATAAGGACACCTTCCTTACCCTACTCCACTCCCCGAGTCACCTACTCGAGAGTTCAAGAACTATGTCAACAAACTCCTTCAACTTGGCGGAGAAGCCTTCACAACGTTGCTTACACCTTTTCTGGTACAAATCTAAATACCGAGTCCGTAACATGGAGGACCAAACCAACACGACTATTACACAAAAAATATGTGGAATATCAAGTATAAGATCTTTGCTACAGAAATCTTATAGAGGAACAAATCAATCAAGGACCCCTTGCTTGGATGACTTGTATAATGCTCGTGATCTCGCCTTAGAGAAGGACCTATATGAGAATCACAATATAAGAAAGAAGAACAACTCTCTAGATCAAGTGATCTTTTGTTAGAAGAGTGTAAGAATATATGAGAGAGTTAGTAAAAAGAGGGTTGAAGAGAAACGAAGAAATGGCTCTCTATTTATAGGCAAAATCTTGCTACTGTTGCACGGATCCCACAGATCCCTTGCTTAAGGGATCTGTGGGATGCTCGTCTTTGCCCATGGGTTTTTGGGTTATGGGTCATGGGTTATGGGTTGGTCCAAGTTTATTTATTTAGATACAATGTATCTAATAGATGTAATGCATCTAGTCAATGGATCATGGGTTAATACCATGGGTCATGGATATGCTCCATGGGTATGGTTCATAGGTTGTGGTTTTTACCCATCCTAATAAACTATTACAACAGATGATTTATTACAACAATTTATATTAAATGACTATATGTAAATGCTATACAAAAATAACATGTATCCTTATAATTTTACTTATGATAACATTATATGTGTTATCAACAAAAACAAAGAGATCGCTAAATATTAATAAACGTTTTTACGGTTTATTTGTATTAACACTTTCATCATTGTTTTGAATGATCCTAACACTTTTGTAAAACTCAAAGATAAAAACCGGACAAATTTTTTCATCAATATATAGGAGAAAATCAAAGTTGATTGCTGAGAAGACTTGACGAATGTCGGTGTTTTCAAGGAAACATTCCTTAACTACACGACCTTCGTAGATAAGTCATTTTGCAAGCTTTTTGAAAATTTTGCGATTGGTTTTTGAAAGCTCGTCATTTCGATAGTATCTAGAGAGATGGTGGACGGTGTCATGGTGATCTTTTTGGGTAGCTTTGGGCATGACTGATCCTAGAAAACAAATATTCCAATTAGGTAAAATTTTCAAGATGGGTTTATGGTTTTGATTTGTATTAACAATATTGTTTTGAAAAAGAAAATTTTAATTATATAGAGCCCTTTTGTGATATGATTTTGTAATACCTAATTTCTTCAATTGGTGATCAATTGAATCTTAATTTGAAAAATTCAAACTGTTAATACAAATAAGCCGTAAAAACGTTTATTTATATTTTACGATCTTCTAATGTTTTGTCGATAAAAAACGTAAAAATATTTTAACAAAATAAATAAAATACGTAAATGGTTTGAGCCAATAGTTTTATAACACACTTACGTTTTCACATAAAACACTAAAATAAGTATAAGTGATTTTATGATTTAGTAATACATATGTACAACAACTAGTGTTTACATATTATGCAAACATATACATAACTAGTATGTATTATAATGGGTAAAACCTTAAGTATTTGACCTATTGACCAAATACATTGAATGTAGTTGGGTAAAACCCAAAGTCCATGACCCATAACCAATTGCATGACATCATGCATAAGTCATATATGGATAATATCCATGACCCATGGTTTTAATACATGACCCATGGTTTTAATCCATGAACCATGGACTAGATGCATTGCATCTTATAGATACATTGTATCTACTTTGATACCCATGATCCATAACCTATGACCCATGACCCAAAACCCATGGGCAAAAGGGAGCGTCCCAAGGATCCCCAATAATATACTGGACGGATCCCTCAAGTGAAGGATCCGTGGGATCCGTGGAACATTAGCTATATTTCTTCTATAAATAGTGAGCCATTTCTTTCTTTTGGGTGGCCTAACCACAGATCCAAAGGATCTTTCTATGTAGTTTTTCTTTTGTTTTTTTGTGATTCTCTAGGTTCCTCTTAAAGGCGAGATCACCACTTCTTGAAGTCAAGCAAGCTCAAGTCAATGAGTTGCCATGCTACGTCATCATCAAGACTACTAAGGTTCTCTTGTTGATACTTCTTTCTTCCTCCATAGAAGTGTTGTGTCCAAGACATTAGTGAAGGATGCCGAAAGAGACAAGACGAAAGCATTAGTGAAAGGTGCTTAATGTCCGTGTCAAAAGCATTAGTGAAGAATGCTAAAGGAGTCAAGACGAAAGCATTAGTTAAAGGTGCCAAACGTTCGTGTCAAGGGCATTAGTGAAAGATGCCTAGGAGTCAAATCAAGTGGCATTAGTGAAGGATGCCAAGCTCGTATAATCGATGAGGTGCATCGTTATACAAATAGTGATAGTTTGTTTCCAAGGATATTGATATCCTTGATGGTGCTGTAATAAGGAGTGGGTCTTCTTTGGGGTTAGGTGTTTTATAGTGTTGGGTAGTAGTTCCTCCATAGTAATGGAACTCGGTACTTAGCCTAGTACCGGATAAAGGGTAGGCGACGTTGTGGTAGGTGTGGTTCTTGCTTGTGAAAGAACCCGGTGGTTAGCCTAGTACCGGAAAAAGAGTAGGTGACAGTTGGTGTCGTGTAGTGATTACGAACTCTCGAGTAGGTGACTCGGGGAGTGGAGAAGGGCAAGGAAGGTGTCCTTGTAGCCGAACCAAATGGATTGACATAAGTCGATCTAAACATTTGTATATCTATCTATCAATGTCCAAAATACACATCCAAATGGATTGACATAAGTCGATCTATATATTTTAAAACGAAGTTTTAATTGGTAAAACTATTCAACCCCCCTTTCTAGTTTTCTACAATTGGCATCAGAGCTTCGTTACCAAGTTTCTTAGAGTATGTTGTACTTTAAAAACTTGATACGATCCGTGTATGTTTGAAAACTACAAAGAAGAATTTTTAAGTCATGTTTTAAAAATCATCATAGTTTTTAATGTTGGAAAATGATAGAACGTTCTAATATTTTCCTTGTTAAGAATTCTCCATACTTGGATTTGGACATACCAAGAAGATCATGAAGAATTTCTCAAAATATTTCTTTTCGTAAAAAGAATATTTAGCATAGTATTCCTCACACATGGATTTGGGGATCCTAAGAAGATAACAAAGAATTTATCTAAATATTTCTTTCCTTAAAAAGAATATTTAGCAAAGTTATGATCTCTAACAAATTTCAAGCTTCTTTTATTTTATTAAAGCCTTAGTAGTATGTTTACACTATCTTAGTAATTACTAAAGTAGTTGTCTATAATGATATCTCGGCTATTCGAGAGCCTTGATCATTATTCATCACAAAAGGACTATTGACATTTCATCTATGTCAATGAGTATCCATGTGATATTTCTTATATTATGATAAAATGTGATTTTGTCATAATATTTGAAAAACCTCCCAAAGAATTATGACTTATTCATAAAAAGGGAACCTCGTCAAATAGGATTAGTATTAAACCGTCAAAACCCGAAACCACAAGTTATAGAGCTTAAACATCAAACTCTAGGCATTTTAGAACTCCCAAACCAAAGTTATCTAGGAATGCTTAAGCTAAACTTTTGCTGTCATGCCGGATCCCTGAGTTTGAACTAGCCGGATCCCTAATGAGACGGATCCGTGGGATCCGTGCAACAGAAGACACCATAAGTTAGAAATGATCACTATGGAAGTTCCACTATCACTTTCCCCTATCAAAGACTCACGAACAAAAACCCAATTACTGTTCACAGAAGCAAATTGATCATTTCCTTCAAGCAAAACAATCTCTTATGTTGGGTTTTAGGTTCCACTGAATTGAATTACACTAAGTATGGAACCACTGCTAGAGCAAAAGAAACCACGGCGAGAAGAAGGAATCCACTGCTGAGTTAAACCACGGCTAGTAGTATTGTGTAACCACTGTTAATGTATTGTAACCACTGCTAGTTGATAAGCCGGTTTAATATTTTGTATTAGATAAATATGGAAAAGATATTTATCTTGTAGGTTACGTATTGTATATTGTAAAGGACTCCTTAACCTATGAAAGGAGGTCCTAGGTTAGAGTTAGATATACATGTGTTAGATATATCTAAAGTTGATACACTTCAAGGTTATAAAACCCTAATACTATTCAGAGTATTCATTATTAATATAATTGAGGTGTTTAGTGATTTCTGTTGTTCTTCTTCTTAAGGTTAAGCATTATATTTCGCGTAGTGTTTAACAAGTTATTGTTTAAGTCAGTTTCTATTAAGGATCGTTTGCTCAACTGGGATCAACAAGTAGTATAAGAACTTGCGATCTAGAAACTGTGATCAAGAAGAAGTCAAGTTAACTTTAATTCAAGAAGAGTAAAGATGTCTGACGAAACTCATATGAAAACTGCATCAAAGGTACCCATGCTAAGGCATGGTGAGTATCAAGTATGGAGAATGCGAATGAGGAAATATATTCGCATGATTGATTACAAAATCTGGGAAGTTGTTGAGAAGGGTGATAAGTTACCCACTATGGGTCCTGATGGAAAACCTGTTGGAATTGTTAGTGAATCTGACAAGGCACAAAGGAAATTGGAGATCAAAGCTCATAGTATTCTTAGTATGGGAATACCTAATGAATATGCATTGGACTTTGAACAATATGAGACTGCTAAGGAGTTAATGGATGCCATTGAAACAAGATTTGCTGCTAATGAAGCTAACAGAAAATCTAGGAAAAACATGCTTAAGCATCTGCTTGAAAACTTTACTGCACTTAGTGGAGAAAGTCTTGATGGCACCTATAACAAACTACAGAAGCTAATCAGTCATCAAAAATTGGTGGACTACAAAGTTGCTCAAGAAGACATAAATCTAAAGTTCATTAGAAGTTTGTCACCTGAATGGGCTGTGCATACTGTTGTATGGAGAAATAAAGATGATTTTGAGAAGATGACTCTGGACAATCTGTACAACAACTTGAAGGTTTATGAGTCTGAAAAGAACATTGCTGGTTCATCTCCATCTACACAAAACATTGCTTTTGTCTCTGCAAACCACAAGAGTACTCAAGAAACATCCACTGCTGCTTATGGAATTTCCACCGCTATTGCTAATAATACCACTGTTAGTGATAATGTTAGTGATGGTGCCATATGTGCTTTTCTGGCTGATTTAACAACTAGTGTCACAGTGTTAAATCAAGATCTGGATCAAATTGATCCTGATGATCTTGATGAAATCAATCTTCAGTGGCAAATGGCAATGTTGACATTGTAAACTGGGAGATTTCTAAGGAGAATAGGCAGACAAGTTAAGTATGATGTGTGGAAAACTAGAAGGGGGGGTTGAATAGTTTTGCCGATTTTAAGTTAGTTTTAAAAAACTTAGATCCGATATTATGTGAAATCGTATGGATGTTGAGAACGTATAGATCTAATGATAATGTAAGTAAATAAATAAAGATAAGGGATAGAAATGACACAACCGATTTATAGTGGTTCGGCTACAAGGACACCTTCCTAGCCCTACTCCACTCCCCGAGTCACCTACTCGAGAGTTCAAGCACTATGTCAACAAACTCCTTCACTTGGCAGAGAAGCCTTCACAACGTTGCTTACACTTTATCCGGTACAAAGCTAGATACCGAGTCCGTAGCACGGTGGACCAAACCAACACAACTATTACACAACAAATATGTGAAATAATCAAATACAAGATCTTCGCTACAGAAATCTTGCGGAGTGACAAATCAATCAAGGACCCCTTGCTTGGATGACTTGTAGAATGCTCGTGATCTCGCCTTAGAGAAGGACCTATATGAGGATCAGAAATAGAGAGAAAAGAAGAACAACTCTCTAGATCTAGTGATCTATATGTTAGAAGAGAATGAGAGTGTATGAGAGATTTAGTAAGAAGAGGGGTGAGTTAGAATGAAGAAATGGCTCTCTATTTATAGGCAAATTTCCTCACTGTTCTCACGGATCCCACGGATCCCTTCCACTTGGGATCCGGCTAGCACAAAGCTATGGATCCGTGGAACGCTCCTCTTTGCCCATGGGTTTTTTGGTTATGGGTCATGGGTTATGGGTTGGTCCATGGGTTTTCTTTAGATTCAATGTATCTAAGTATACATTGTATCTAGTCTTCTTGGGTATGGGTTAAGATCCATGGGTTATGGTTTTTACCCATCCTAATAAACTATTACAACAAATGCTTAATTACTACATTTTTGTATTTAAAAGATTATATGTAAATGCTTTACAAAAATAACATGTATCCTTATAATTATACTTAAGACAACATTATATATGTTATCAACAAAACACAAAGAGATCGCAAAATATTAATAAACGTTTTTACGGTTTATTTGTATTAACAATCTCCCCCTTTTTGTTGATGACAAAATATAATGTTATGATGAGTAAAACTTAAGAATAGATGTAAGTTTTGAAAGCTCCTAAGTTTTACTTCTTCTCCCCCTTTTTGGTCGAAACAAAAAGTTAACCCTCAGAGGAAAAAGTAGTCTACGTATTTCTTACTCCCCCTTGACGGTAGCTCCCCCTAGTTTGGGGCGTCAAGTGAAGAAAAATAAAAATCCTACAAAAAGAAAGGTTAGTAACATGCTTAAATGATTTTGTGGTTGCCGAGAATCAAGAATGGGAGCCAAGGTATGTAAACAAAGCCTGGTAATAAAACGACAAATTGTAGTGGTAGTTATGCCACTTATAAGCATGTAAAAATAAGAACTAGACTTGTTCTTGAAAATGACTTGAAAAAAAAATGAGAAATAGTAGTAGTGATTCCTTCCATGCTTGCATAAGGTTATGGATGGAAGTTTTGATGAGTAATTGTATTGATGCGATCAAGGATGAGGTTGAGTATGAAACACATTTCTTCCCTAACTTCTATTGCAATTTCCCTAGTGGATTGGCAATGTTCACAATGTAAATGATGTGGGTGATGAGTGCGGAAGTTTTCCGGGTTGTTTTGATTTGAGTTATGCGGAAGTTGTGGTGGAAAAATAGGAAAATATGGATCAAAATCCGTAATGTTTGTAAGTGGTGGTGGAAAAGAACCTAGATGTTCTTGTAATGTGATGAGAGCTATAGGTGGTGATGTTTTAAGATCTTGAAAAATAGTATTTGGTGATGTGGGGGGTGTTGAAAAGACTATTTCTTTTTCTTTAGGTTGGGTAGATCTTGTTGGAGTCTTAAGGAGTTCCAAAAGAGTTATTTTAGGTGGTGATGAAGTTGGTGTACTTGTTGGTGATGAGGGTGGTGCGATAATGGAAGCATCTTGTGGTGAGTTATTTTTTGAGGATGAATCATTTGAGGTTGGTTTTGCTAAACAACACGATCATATACTAATCCGTGCGGATATCCTAGAGTTGGATTGTGGTATTTTGGATAGTGGTAGTACAAAGTTTTAGGTATCATGAAGATGTTTGTTTTTACTATGTGATTCATCTAGAGGGTTTTTGGATGACATGGTGTATTGTGTATTTGAGGATGAGATGGATTATGCAAGCATTTTGGGAGTTCTATATATAGAGAAAAACAAAGCATTGTAATGAATGCTTGACCCAAAATGTGGATTAAAATCTAATGATTAGATATGAATTCAAGGCTTGTGATCATGAGAACATAAGCATTAAATAGCATACTCCAAAAAATGAAACAAATGTGGATTTTTCATCCAAAGTGAAAAAATAAGAAAGTAAAATCAGCTTATGTTCCACGGTTCCCACGGATCCTTCCCTTGAGGGATCCGTCCAGCATGAAGGCTGAGATCCGTGGGTCTGGTGTTTCAGGCAGTACAAAATTTTCCTTTTGGAAATATTTTTGCCTATTGTGTGCCTATATGCAAACTATTTGGAGTTGCGGTTATCTCGACCCCTAAAAAGAAATAAAAACTAAACTAGAAGTATAAAAAGTATCCTATTGAGATAACCCGAAAACACATATTTAGTACATAAGTACGTAATCTTGTGTTGTCAATGCTCCTAATTCATTGTAGCTTAAATGAATGTACCCGAAAACACATATTAGTTATGTGTCCCCTTTAGCATTCAAAAGACATGAGATGCAATGAAAACGGGTTTTTACTTTGTATTAATAATGAAAAAGCGATTTGTCCTAGACGTGAGAAATTGCTTTTGTGAAATTGATACGGGAAGGTATCATCCTTTTAGAAAACATTGTGAAAGTAGGTTTTCTTTAAAAATGTGTATATAAAAAGTAGGAAAGCTATAAGTGAAAAAAAACTTATCTTTGGGTTTTGAAAATTCCCGTATTGTTTGTGAGTTGTGCGTGAAATAGAGATCCTAGACTCAGAAGGAAGAAGGCTAGTGTTTACATACCTTGTAGAGTCAAAATAAATTATGACGTGTGTTCCATTAAACCAAGACCAAGACGAAGTAGGTTGAATTGTTCCCGCTTCAACGGTTTGGTGAGGACGTCGGCTATGTTATCTTCGGATGCTACCGTCTCAATAGAAATGTTCCCCTTTTGAACATTGTCTCTTAAGAAGTGATGACGAATCTCTATATGCTTGGTGCGAGAATGCAATACTGGATTCTTGCTTAAGTCGATGGCACCTTTGTTGTCACATAGAATGGCTATGTCGCTTAGATGAATGTCGTAGTCTACTAACGCTTGTTTCATCCATAGTGCTTGTTGGCATGCTTTGCCAGCGAAGACGTACTCGGCTTCGGTTGTTGATATTGCTAGAGCCGTTTGTTTCTTAGAAAACCATGATGTTAAACAACATCCTATGAAAGTACACACCCCACTTGTACTTTTTCTATCAACGTAATCCCCTGCATGGTCAGAATCTGCATATACAATTGTTTCTACACCCGTGCCCTTAGGATACCATAATCCTAATTGTGTTGTACCCTTAATGTATCTAAAAATTCTTTTTACGGCTTCTAGGTGTGAAGTTTTGGGGTTTTCTTGAAACCTAGCACATAAGCAGACACTAAACATGATATCCGGCCTACTTGCCGTGAGGTAGAGAAGACTACCTATCATGCCACGATATTTAGTATTATCTACGGATTCGCCGTCTTCATCTTTTGTGAGTTTGGTGTCGGATGACATGGGTGTCCTAATTGGTTTCGACTCTTCTAGACCAAATTTCTTTAACATCTCCTTGATGTATTTAGATTGATTGAAGAAGATACCATCTTCTACTTGTTTAATTTGTAGACCAAGAAAGAAACTAAATTCTCCCATCATACTCATCTCGAACTCCTCATGCATGATTTTAGAAAAATCATCACACATGTCTTGACAAGTGGATCCGAATATAATATCATCTACGTATATTTGTACTATGATTATGTGTGACTCCTTTTTCTTAGTAAAAATTGTGTTGTCAACTAACCCCATGGTATAGTTATGTTTAATTAAAAAGGACTTGAGTCTATCATACCAAGCTTTTGGAGCTTGTTTAAGACCATAAAGGGCTTTCTTTAATTTATAAACGTGTTTGGGTTTTTCAAAATCGATGAAGCCCGGAGGTTGAGCTACATATACTTCTTCATTAATAAGACCATTTAGAAAAGCGCTTTTGACATCCATTTGATAAAGCTTTAGATCATTAGCACAAGCATACGCAAGAAGTATTCTTATAGACTCTAATCTAGCCACGGGGGCATAGGTCTCATCAAAGTCTATTCCTTCTTGTTGGTTATACCCTTGGGCAACGAGTCTAGCCTTGTTCCTAGATACTACTCCGTTTGCATCTAATTTGTTTTTATACACCCATTTTGTTCCTATTATGGTTTGATTACTAGGTGGAGGGACAAGTGTCCAAACATCATTAGAAACAAATTGATTTAATTCTTCTTGCATAGCCATTACCCAACTTTCATATTTTATGGCTTCTTGTATGTTCTTAGGTTCTATAGTTGAAACAAAACAAAATAAGCTACTTTGGTTTTGAACTTGAGACCTTAATGTTCATTCGTTTAGCTTTCCTATGACCTTATCTACGGGGTGATCTTTGGACTCTTTAATATTTGTGATTTCACTAATTGAAGGTTCTTCTTCTTCATTTATCTTTTTCTTAATTACAATAGCTTCACTTTCTATGATCTTGTCATCGACAAGAGGTGGAGAGGGTTTGGGTGGAATTTCATCAAATTTTATGTTTAATGACTCTTCTACCTTCATTGTTTCTTTGTTTAATATGACGTAAGCTTTGCTATTTGGCGAGTAACCTAGAAAGATACCTTCGGTTGATTTAGGATCAAATTTTGTAAGGTAATCTTTAGTGTTAAGAATGAAGCATTTGCTTCCAAAGACTCTAAAATGATTTAAAGTAGGATTTTTGCCTCAGAGTAACTCATATGGAGTTTTACCTAAGATTGGTCTAATTAAGACTCGATTGAGTATGTACGTTGAAGTATCAACAGCATTACACCAAAATTTTTGAGGTATGGATTGTTCGTTAAGCATGGTTCTACTCATTTCTTGAAGGGTTCTATTCTTTCTTTCTACTACCCCATTCGATTGTGGAGTGCGTGGAGCCGAGAAGTTGTGAGTAATACCATTAGCGTCACAAAAGACTCCAAATTGCACTTCATTATCGAATTCCCTACCATGATCCGTCCTAATAGACACTATAGAACTTCCTAGTTGTCTTTGGATCTTTTTGCTTAATATTTCAAAATAATTAAAGGTTTCCATTTTGTTCTTTAAAAATTTTGTCCATGTATACCTAGTGTAGTCATCCACTATTACCAAAGTGTAGTAGTTGCCTCCATAACTTTGGATAGCGGATGGACCAAATAAACCCATATGTAGTAATTCTAGACACCTAGTTGTGGACACCATGTTTTTAGCTTTATGACTCGAATGAGCTTGTTTACCAATATTACAAGCATCACAAAAATGATGTTCATATTTTAACTTAGGTAGATCTCTTACTAGATCTTTGGATGATAGCGATTGAAGAAGTCGCATGTTGGCGTGACCCAATCTTCGATGCCATAAGGTCGAAGTATCATCCATTGAGGTAAGACATAGTTTATCTTTAGGTTCATTACCGATTTTAAGGACATAGACTCCATGTTTCCTAATTCCTCTTCCTATGGTTATGCCATTTTTAAGTATTTTACTACCGGTTTCGGTAAAAAGTACATTGCACTTTTTATCACATATTTGTCCTATACTTAAGAGGTTAAAGTTTAGGTTTTCTACGTGACACACATTGTTAATGGTTAGAGATTTGTTAGAAACCGTACCTTTACCGATGATTCTACTTTTGCTATTTCCAAACACCACATTACCTCCATTTACGGATTCATAAGTGGAGAATAGATTCCTATTGCCAGTCATGTGCCTTGTGCACCCGCTATCCTTGACCCATTCATCGGGGTCTAGGTCGACCCTTAAGCACACCTAAAATATTAATAAACTCAAAAGTTTGGTCCTCATTTGTTCATGGGTCCATTAGTGTTAAACATTCCATTCATGTTGGACATGTATGGATAAGATGAGTATGCATTCCATGGAGCAAAGTTTTGAAAGGAAAAGCCGTTTTGCATATTAGGGTTCCATCCCATTTGATGGTTACTTCTTGGATAAACGTTATTAGGTCTCGTAGATGCATTATGTTTTTGAAAAGATGGTGCTTTGTTTCTTGCAAAAGTAGGATTATATTTTGGAGGTGGATTTCTAGTAGTGACATGAGTTGGTTTCTTCCTATTGACGATAACAAACTCATTTCTAGATGAAGAAGCTATGTTATTACCACTAGTTGTCATAGCAGATCCACGGATCCCAGTTTGTGTACTAGCCGGTTCCCTTTTTAGGGGATCCGTGGGATCCGCCACAACAGTGGCTGGTTTTTCTAGTTCTTTAACAAATTTTGTTTCTTTACATTCGCTAGTTGATGGATCAAGTTGTTGAATACCTAGACCTTTTTGGTTGTTGCCGGTTTTAACACCATCGAGTATTGTATCTAAGGTGATTGTACTCATTCTAGCAATTTTAGAATCTAAATGATCAACTAGTGTTTGAAGTTGAACACAAAGTTCACATTCACCACTTGCTATTTTGCCTTTTTCTAGACGTTTTAGTTTTGCTTTTAATTCTATGACTTCTTTATCTAAACGTTAGTTTTGACTCTTTAAAAGTTTGTTTTTGTTGATTAGTTTTAAGCTAATGTTGCATAGTTTATCATATTCATTATGCAATGAGTCGTCATCAAGTGATGAATTACTATAGTATTCGTGACATACCTCGTCATTTGCCATGAGACAAATTTCTTCGTCCTCCTCGTCGCTCATTCTCCACGTGCTGCTCACGAACGCCTTTTGATCATCCCGTTTGGGACACTTACTAATAAAGTGGTTTGGGTCCCCACATTTAAAGCAAGTACGATCATCCTTTGGCTTCTCGTCCTCTTTGCTTTTTCGAAACCCTTTCTTATCGTCATACGGTTGTTTGACGTATCTTCCCTTTCTTCTAAAGAACTTTTTAAAGTCCCTTACCGCCATAGCATACTCCTCCTCGTCACTACCCGAGGAAGAGTTTTCTTCATCACTTGAAGCCTTTTTGGCTTTTAAGGCAAGAGATTTATGTTTCTCTTTTACCTTAAAGGCTTCGGAATCTTTAGCAAGAACAAGCTCGTAGACTTTTAGATTGCCTATGAGTTCATCGAGGGTGAGAGTTGTCAAATATTTTGACTCTTCGATCGCCGTCACCTTAGATCTCCACTTCGATGGAAGTGCCCTTAGATATCTCCTAACATGGTTACGGCTAGAGAAAGATTCATCAAGTGCTTGTAAAGATGTAATAATAGTATTAAAGTTAGCAAATGAATGATCTATAGTTTCCTCATCCGATATTGAAAATTGTTCATATTGTTGAACAAATAAATCAATTTTATTATTTTTAACTTGTTCATTGCCTTGATGAGTTACAACTAAAGAATTCCAAATTTCTTTAGAGGTTTTGAGTAATGAAATTCTTTCAAATTCCTTTTTCGGTAAAGCATTGTATAAAACCATTTTTGCTTCACTATTTTTCGAAAGCTTTTTCTTCATTTCATCATTTAGTTTATCATGAGGTATGTTAACTAAATTTCCCTTATCATCATTTGAGGTAGCCTCAAAATCACCTTCAACAATAATGTACCAAAGATCAATATCTTTAGACTTCACATATGTTTCGAATCTATTTTTCCAATACATAAAACCATTAGTTTCAAGTAGTGGTGGTCGTTGCATAGATTGCCCTTCCTTATAATTTTCAGAACCCATAGTGATCGAAAAGTTTTTAAAATACAATTTTATTTTAAAACTTTTATAAACTTAGCTCTTGATGCTAATTGTGGAAAACTAGAAGGGGGGGGGGGTTGAATAGTTTTGCCGATTTTAAGTTAGTTTTAAAAAACTTAGATCCGATATTATGTGAAATCGTATGGATGTTGAGAACGTATAGATCTAATGATAATGTAAGTAAATAAATAAAGATAAGGGATAGAAATGACACAACCGATTTATAGTGGTTCGGCTACAAGGACACCTTCCTAGCCCTACTCCACTCCCCGAGTCACCTACTCGAGAGTTCAAGCACTATGTTAACAAACTCCTTCACTTGGCGGAGAAGCCTTCACAACGTTGCTTACACTTTATCCGGCACAAAGCTAGATACCGAGTCCGTAGCACGGTGGACCAAACCAACACAACTATTACACAACAAATATGTGAAATAATTAAATACAAGATCTTCGCTACAGAAATCTTGCGGAGTGACAAATCAATCAAGGACCCCTTGCTTGGATGACTTGTAGAATGCTCGTGATCTCGCCTTAGAGAAGGACCTATATGAGGATCAGAAATAGAAAGAAAAGAAGAACAACTCTCTAGATCTAGTGATCTATATGTTAGAAGAGAATGAGAGTGTATGAGAGATTTAGTAAGAAGAGGGGTGAGTTAGAATGAAGAAATGGCTCTCTATTTATAGGCAAATTTCCTCACTATTCTCACGGATCCCACGGATCCCTTCCACTTGGGATCCGGCTAGCACAAAGCTAGGGATCCGTGGAACGCTCCTCTTTGCCCATGGGTTTTTTGGTTATGGGTCATGGGTTATGGGTTGGTCCATGGGTTTTCTTTAGATTCAATGTATCTAAGTATACATTGTATCTAGTCTTCTTGGGTATGGGTTAAGATCCATGGGTTATGATCCATGGGTTATGGTTTTTACCCATCCTAATAAACTATTACAACAAATGCTTAATTACTACATTTTTGTATTTAAAAGATTATATGTAAATGCTTTACAAAAATAACATGTATCCTTATAATTATACTTAAGACAACATTATATATGTTATCAACAAAACACAAAGAGATCGCAAAATATTAATAAACGTTTTTACGGTTTATTTGTATTAACATGATGGTCAAAGACAGGCAGGGTTTGACAAGAGTAAGATGGAGTGCTACAATTGCAAGAAGAAGGGGCATTTTTCTAGGGAATGTAGAGCTCCTAAAAGGATTGGTGAAAACTACAAGAAGGATACTGAAGATCCAAAGCCTTCTTCAGCATTGGTTGTTCAGGATGGATTGGGTGATTATGACTAGACTAATCAGATTGAGGAAGGTCCTAATGCATCTTTTCTTGCTAGTAAAGCTTCAAAAGAGCATAACTTTGCTCTCATGGCATATGCATCATCTTCTGGTTCAGACTCTGAGGTATCTAACGAGTCAAATAATTCTACTTGTTCTTTTAAATCATGTCAAGATAACTTAGAATATCTTAAAGCAATTAATTAGTGTCTGAGAAAAGAGGTAGAAAGACTTTCATTAGATAACTTAGGATATAAAGTAGGTCTTGAGAATGTGGAAGAGAAGCTTAAGTTTTGTGTCAAATGTGACTTTGAGTATGTTGATAAAATAAACATACTAGGTGGTGAAATTGATCTAAAAGATAGAGAAATTAAAGTGCTTAAACAGAAACTAGAAGAAGTATAGAGTGTAAAACAAGAAGCCCTAGAAGAAAAGGAGAAACATGTAGTAAGGGTAGCTAAAACACAATTTTCTTCTGATACGGTTCATAAATCAATAGGGTGTCAATTAATGAAGAAGGGTTCTGGGATTGGATACAATAATGTGGCACCACCTTCTCTAATGAAACATGCACCACCAGGCAATGAATTGTCATTTAGCAACGAGTTTAGTTTCAACAAACTTGTAGGTGAGATTAGTAAGTTTGAATCACCTAAGATAGGTTCTGATAAGTCATCTGATGGTCTAATTATTGATGATTGGGAATCAGATTCTGAGGTAGATAGGTCTGAATCAACACAGTCTGAGAAGGTAGAAAGTGTTAAGTCTGTTGATTCTAAACAAGCCAACCTTATGCCTAGATTTTGAGCACCAATTTCTAGGAAAGTGGTAGATTATAATGAGATACCTAGGGAACGAATGAAAAGATACATACCTAGGGGTAATCAGAGAAACTTCAATGGCCTAATTTTAAACAGATTAGGAGATGAGTTTCAATGTGTTAAGAAGGGTTGTTTTAAATGTGGTAGTTTTGAGCATCTACAGAGAAATTGTTATAAAAACCAACCATAAGTGTAACGCCCCAACCCGACAAGGGTAGAAGTGTCACATTCTGGTGTCATATCAGAACATACAATTAAAAGCGGAAGTCTTAAGAATAAAGTATCAAGTCATTTAAACAATGATTTACAAGGAAAATTACAAAACCCACAATGTCGAAGATAAAATGAAATCTCAAAACAAAAGCCCGCCAAAATAAGTCCAATAATAAGGTAACTAGGTTTAGTCCACTCAGATAATCCAACTCTCAGCCCATCGAATGCCCATCTTCAAACCTAAAACCTGCCGCAGGAAAAGAAATGCGGCTGAGCTTAAAAAGCCCAGTGAACAGATATAACAAAATGAAAGCTAAATAAAATCTGAAATGCGAAATGAAACAAAGGAAAATGGATAACAAAGTCGCAGCGGAATGAGAATAATGAGTCAAAGAGGATCCTGCAGAACACAATTATACAGATATCCAAAACGAACAGATAACAAGGAGAACGAAGCAAAGCCAAGCATTTGACGACATATAAACAAGCACATACGAACCAGACATACAAGAACTGAAACATAAGCAAACATAGCAGGCGTCGCATCCACACAACATATACAGCATACAATCAATTCAGGAACTCATAAGCCATACAAGTCAAGAGAAAAATATAAGGCAAGCGGAAGCAATTAATTAGCAAGTGAACATGGCAAACACATATGTCAAAACACTTATTTGGAAACATAATCAACATCATAATCAACATAAGTACCAACAGTAGTCAACACATGGCAGTCATATGTAACAAGTAGGAATACAACATATGATATAATTGAATGAATCAAGAACATAGCAGGACAACAATTATCAAGCCATACGTCACAAGTTGAACCATTTACCCAATCAAGCCGTAGCATAAACCGAAAATGCAAACATGGCAGGTCAACAACAAGCAGATAAGGATACTATCAAGTAATCATAGTCCACGAGATTTATTGAACGAGGTACAAAAGATAAACAGATCAACAATCGATTTCACACAAGCACGGTTACCAGACAAATCAAAGGATCACATAACAGTAAGATAGCATATCATATCATCAGATGACAACAGGTAAAACTTATATCGCATACATACATATCATACAGAGTAATCAATAGTCATATAAACATGAATGCCATAATCAAATCCAATAACATATAATAACCCGGTACGTGAATGGAACGATAATCGGAAATAACGGAATGAGAGTGTGACAGATCAAAGTAATGGAATGTATATATCTTGGTAGTAGAGTGAGTCATATAAGGGTACACAGAATATGGTGCGTTGGGGATGTAGAAGGTACAATATAGGTATATCAAAAGTGTAAGGGTTGTCAGAAATCTATCCTGAGCCAACAAAACAAACCATATCAATATTGGCAATAGCAGCCAAGTAACCAATAGTAACCATTGTATTCGGAGGGGTGACCTCGGAATACCAAACCAATATGAGGGGAGTCCTCAGTAACCAGTGGAGTAGCTAGCTCCCAAAATGTGAGGGGGTGTATTGCACACACGCACCACATCACCAAAATAATATATCAATATCAATACAATACAAATCTAGGATGCATCCATATGCCCCCTGTAAAACAAATAGTGGCCATACAATATATCCAAGCGCGCATAATCAATACAAATATGGGGACGGTGTGCAACATCACTCGTGCACACTGGAGTCATGCCATTGGTGCATCAATGACACGGACATGGAACCCCTATGCCTAGTTAATGGCTCGGGTATCAATCTGAAGGGTCAAACAAAGGTTCAAAGTATAGCAATATATAAGTCTTCACAGTTAAAGGTTCATATTCAATGGTTCATAATTCAGAGGTTCATAGCAATAGTTCAATATCAAGGTCCAATATCAATATTTCAATATCAAAGGTTCAATAGCACAGATTCAATAGCACATGTCAGTAGCAACAGTTCAGTAGCAATGGGTTCAGTAGCAATGGGTTCAATAACGGAAGTTCAGTAACAGTGGTGCAATAAGAAAGGGGTCAATAGCAAAGCAAAGATTCAATAGCAATGGTTTAATAGCAATGATCATATAGCAAAGGGACCGATATCAAAGGTTCAATATCAGAGGGTCAATAGCAAAGGAATCATAGCAATGAAATATCATAAGCGAAACAAAGTCGAATGATCAGAAAATTATGAGAAACCCCTACTAAAAAGGGATAGAATATCTGTACCTTAATCGAAGCAAGCAAAATAGAAACGTAAGTCACACGATGTATCAATCCCGTCGTCCGGCACCTATATGAATTTGATAACGCTTATTAAAGTCGGATTACTCATTTTAGACGGCTTTCCATTTTTAGTAGGTCTCCACTTTTAGTAACTTTCTATTTTTGGCAGATTTCTATAATTAGTAACTTTTCGAAAAATAGCAGGTTTCCGTATTTAGCAGATTTAGTCATAAGTGATATAATCAAAGTTATATTAGGTTAAAATAGTGAAAACAAGTGTTATCGTACTCTAAGAGTCCTTTTTGCTAAGTTTTACAAGTTTAGGGTCTAAAGTGTAATTATTACAAAGTATAGGGTTTTAAGTGTAAATATTACATGTTTACCCATTTTACTTATTTAGTCCATGTCTTTACCATATCAACAATTAAACCTTCAAGTTTTATTAATTACAAGACTAACCTTTTTACTTTTATTAAATCGTATAACACATGAAAACTCTAGTTTTATATCTCGATTTCCCATTACGTTTCTAGACTATTTAAACCCGATTATCACAAGATTATACAACCCTTTGTGTGATACCCATTTGGGTCGTGACCTCCTCCCCCATTTTAATTTCATACGACATTAAATAAACCAACAAAACCCTTGTCTTTCATTTGATATTCGACCTACCTATAACAAGTTTATATGATTCTCATCAATTTTGTTGTATCTTAATATCATTTGCATGAAACCCATGAATGTGACGTGTATGAGGTGGTCCACAAACAGATTTATATCATTAGTAAATGTCCACTTTTCATTCGATATATATACTAGACTAATATCATGATTTCATGTGGTAAATAGGTATCACTTTATGTGCTATAAGAATGTGAAATAAAACATGCGCATGGAGATCAAAACACGTGACCAGACTCATGAATCAAACGAACAAAGAAGATGAGGATTGGTGATACTAGTTACCTTGCAGCGTGAGAAATAATGAAGAAAACAAGGACCAACACAAGGTAATCAACGCCTCCCTTATGCCCTGAAGATCCACGACCAGAAGTAAATCACAACCCACGGCAAGCCAAGCAATCATTCCGACTAATACCCACGATCACAGCCCCTCCATGCCAACGTACGAATCTCCTTTAGCCTTCCTTGGTGTCGACAGAAAATGGAGGATGAAGGTTTTTGCCGTCACCTTGATGGTTAAGGTTTTAGGGTTTTCTTTATTTATTTGAACTAGGGAAGAAGTGGTTTATTTTGGAGAGTATTATACGTTTAATGAGATAATAAAGGGCATTTACCTTGGACGACCAACAAGAATAAGGGAGCAAATCATGGGCCAAATTATTTCCTTAATTACCATTTTAATATTTAGTTTTAAATGTCTTTTAATTTGTACATATGATTGGGTCAATGTAACTTGTAATGTGTGATATCATTCTTTTTTTGTAGGCATAAGTATAAGTAGATCATTAATATCTTGCATAAATCATTTATAAGTTAAGTGTTTAACGTATTCAACAAGCTTAACGTGTTTTACGATTTTCATAATTATTAGCTTGAGGGGCATAATGGTCTTTTTACACGTTTGAGATTTTAGGGTTTTACAACTCTTCCCCTCTAAAAGAAAATTTTCGTCCTCGAAAATTGAAGTCGCAGGGGTACACAGAGACGAACGAGTTGAAGGCAGACGTAGCAATCCATAGTCTCATACAGATCATAACGATTTCGATTCTAAAGCGTACAAATCTTATACGTAACAGATGTCGGTGAGAATCTCGCAAAGAGGTACAGAATTCCAATCGAACATGAGGAGTGACAAATAACGGATATAAGTCATATTCCATTCACGTACCAACCACAGGCATTTCCCAAGATGTCGTATGATTTCAATAAGTTCAAATTATATGATCTCGGTATTATCACGTTGATCAGGCGTCATAATACTTGCATCACATAATAAGTCTTTATTGTCATCATATTCTGTCCCGGGCCATGGCAAACCACATAATCAAAATCACAACAAAACATATCATATACAGATATCAAGTAACATACCAAAACAGACCAAATCCTCATACATACAGCATATAACACATCAAACCAACTTACCATATCACCAAAGAAGAAGGCCACCAACTTGCTCGAAACGGTTCCTCATGACTCATTACTGACGATCCAAAAGAAAAGTTGAGATATTAACAAAATGCTAAACGATAAAACTTCACGATTCAAACCGAGTTCTGAACAAATCAAAGAAAGTGATGCCGATTAAAATCACATAGCAAGATATCAAACCGCCTTAAAACGCATGACAAACGAATCGGAGTAACACAAGTCGCGCCCAAATCATATGAAGTAGATGAACCTTCACAGCCACCGGTTGAATCTTGTCTCCGTCTTTTGCGTCTTTGGTTGATCCGTCCAGCTTCCTCCAACAGCATCCTGATGTCTGCAGCAGCACGGCAGTCGGGTGTGGCTTCTGCTTCACGAACCTCTCCAGCTCAGGGACTGTTGCAGCAACGCAGGGTCGGCACCATCGTCTTCGACTCTACGAGTAGTCTTCACCTAACGATCGACAAATGGATGTACGAAGACAAAATAATAAAATCAAATGTGAAGAGAAGAAGACCAAAACAGTGAAGACAAAAGATTATCGAAGTCAAATCTGAACGACAGTCAAAAGGAATCGTAATAGATCATAACAGACGGAAGCCTAGTGTCTACCCAAGTCCTCACAGGTCAATCCTAAGGTCAACAAGACGAAACCTTAGCTCTGATACCATAATTGTAACGCCCCAACCCGACAAGGGTAGAAGTGTCACATTCTGGTGTCATATCAGAACATACAATTAAAAGCGGAAGTCTTAAGAATAAAGTATCAAGTCATTTAAACAATGATTTACAAGGAAAATTACAAAACCCAAAATGTCGAAGATAAAATGAAATCTCAAAACAAAAGCCCGCCAAAATAAGTCCAATAATAAGGTAACTAGGTTTAGTCCACTCAGATAATCCAACTCTCAGCCCATCGAATGCCCATCTTCAAACCTAAAACCTGCCGCAGGAAAAGAAATGCGGCTGAGCTTAAAAAGCCCAGTGAACAGATATAACAAAACGAAAGCTAAATAAAATCTGAAATGCGAAATGAAACAAAGGAAAATGGATAACAAAGTCGCAGCGGAATGAGAATAATGAGTCAAAGAGGATCCTGCAGAACACAATTATACAGATTTCCAAAACGAACAGATAACAAGGAGAACGAAGCAAAGCCAAGCATTTGACGACATATAAACAAGCACATACGAACCAGACATACAAGAACTGAAACATAAGCAAACATAGCAGGCGTCGCATCCACACAACATATACAGCATACAATCAATTCAGGAACTCATAAGCCATACAAGTCAAGAGAAAAATATAAGGCAAGCGGAAGCAATTAATTAGCAAGTGAACATGGCAAACACATATGTCAAAACACTTATTTGGAAACATAATCAACATCATAATCAACATAAGTACCAACAGTAGTCAACACATGACAGTCATATGTAACAAGTAGGAATACAACATATGATATAATTGAATGAATCAAGAACATAGCAGGACAACAATTATCAAGCCATACGTCACAAGTTGAACCATTTACCCAATCAAGCCGTAGCATAAACCGAAAATGCAAACATGGCAGGTCAACAACAAGCAGATAAGGATACTATCAAGTAATCATAGTCCACGAGATTTATTGAACGAGGTACAAAAGATAAACAGATCAACAATCGATTTCACACAAGCACGGTTACCAGACAAATCAAAGGATCACATAACAGTAAGATAGCATATCATATCATCAGATGACAACAGGTAAAACTTATATCGCATACATACATATCATACAGAGTAATCAATAGTCATATAAACATGAATGCCATAATCAAATCCAATAACATATAATAACCCGGTACGTGAATGGAACGATAATCGGAAATAACGGAATGAGAGTGTGACAGATCAAAGTAATGGAATGTATATATCTTGGTAGTAGAGTGAGTCATATAAGGGTACACAGAATATGGTGCGTTGGGGATGTAGAAGGTACAATATAGGTATATCAAAAGTGTAAGGGTTGTCAGAAATCTATCCCGAGCCAACAAAACAAACCATATCAATATTGGCAATAGCAGCCAAGTAACCAATAGTAACCATTGTATTCGGAGGGGTGACCTCGGAATACCAAACCAATATGAGGGGAGTCCTCAGTAACCAGTGGAGTAGCTAGCTCCCAAAATGTGAGGGGGTGTATTGCACACACGCACCACATCACCAAAACAATATATCAATATCAATACAATACAAATCTAGGATGCATCCATACGCCCCCTGCAAAACAAATAGTGGCCATACAATATATCCAAGCGCGCATAATCAATACAAATATGGGGACGGTGTGCAACATCACTCGTGCACACTGGAGTCATGCCATTGGTGCATCAATGACACGGACATGGAACCCCCATGCCTAGTTAATGGCTCGGGTATCAATCTGAAGGGTCAAACAAAGGTTCAAAGTATAGCAATATATAAGTCTTCACAGTTAAAGGGTCATATTCAATGGTTCATAATTCAGAGGTTCATAGCAATAGTTCAATATCAAGGTCCAATATCAATATTTCAATATCAAAGGTTCAATAGCACAGATTCAATAGCACATGTCAGTAGCAACAGTTCAGTAGCAATGGGTTCAGTAGCAATGGGTTCAATAACGGAAGTTCAGTAACAGTGGTGCAATAAGAAAGGGGTCAATAGCAAAGCAAAGATTCAATAGCAATGGTTTAATAGCAATGATCATATAGCAAAGGGACCGATATCAAAGGTTCAATATCAGAGGGTCAATAGCAAAGGAATCATAGCAATGAAATATCATAAGAGAAACAAAGTCGAATGATCAGAAAATTATGAGAAACCCCTACTAAAAAGGGATAGAATATCTGTACCTTAATCGAAGCAAGCAAAATAGAAACGTAAGTCACACGATGTATCAATCCCGTCGTCCGGCACCTATATGAATTTGATAACGCTTATTAAAGTCGGATTACTCATTTTAGACGGCTTTCCATTTTTAGTAGGTCTCCACTTTTAGTAACTTTCTATTTTTGGCAGATTTCTATAATTAGTAACTTTTCGAAAAATAGCAGGTTTCCGTATTTAGCAGATTTAGTCATAAGTGATATAATCAAAGTTATATTAGGTTAAAATAGTGAAAACAAGTGTTATCGTACTCTAAGAGTCCTTTTTGCTAAGTTTTACAAGTTTAGGGTCTAAAGTGTAATTATTACAAAGTATAGGGTTTTAAGTGTAAATATTGCATGTTTACCCATTTTACTTATTTAGTCCATGTCTTTACCATATCAACAATTAAACCTTCAAGTTTTATTAATTAAAAGACTAACCTTTTTACTTTTATTAAATCGTATAACACATGAAAACTCTAGTCTTATATCTCGATTTCGCATTACGTTTCTAGACCATTTAAACCCGATTATCACAAGATTATACAACCCTTTGTGTGATACCCATTTGGGTCGTGACCTCCTCCCCCATTTTAATTTCATACGACATTAAATAAACCAACAAAACCCTTGTCTTTCATTTGATATTCGACCTACCTATAACAAGTTTATATGATTCTCATCAATTTTGTTGTATCTTAATATCATTTGCATGAAACCCATGAATGTGACGTGTATGAGGTGGTCCACAAACATATTTATATCATTAGTAAATGTCCACTTTTCATTCGATATATATACTAGACTAATATCATGATTTCATGTGGTAAATAGGTATCACTTTATGTGCTATAAGAATGTGAAATAAAACATGCGCATGGAGATCAAAACACGTGACCAGACTCATGAATCAAACGAACAAAGAAGATGAGGATTGGTGATACTAGTTACCTTGCAGCGTGAGAAATAATGAAGAAAACAAGGACCAACACAAGGTAATCAACGCCTCCCTTATGCCCTGAAGATCCACGACCAGAAGTAAATCACAACCCACGGCAAGCCAAGCAATCATTCCGACTAATACCCACGATCACAGCCCCTCCATGCCAACGTACGAATCTCCTTTAGCCTTCCTTGGTGTCGACAAAAAATGGAGGATGAAGGTTTTTGCCGTCACCTTGATGGTTAAGGTTTTAGGGTTTTCTTTATTTATTTGAACTAGGGAAGAAGTGGTTTATTTTGGAGAGTATTATACGTTTAATGAGATAATAAAGGGCATTTACCTTGGACGACCAACAAGAATAAGGGAGCAAATCATGGGCCAAATTCTTTCCTTAATTATCGTTTTAATATTTAGTTTTAAATGTCTTTTAATTTGTACATATGATTGGGTCAATGTAACTTGTAATGTGTGATATCATTCTTTTTTTGTAGGCATAAGTATAAGTAGATCATTAATATCTTGCATAAATCATTTATAAGTTAAGTGTTTAACGTATTCAACGAGCTTAACGTGTTTTACGATTTTCATAATTATTAGCTTGAGGGGCATAATGGTCTTTTTACACGTTTGAGATTTTAGGGTTTTACAATAAGTTTGGAACCATTGGAGGAGGGTGAACCATCAAAGCATTTCAAAGAAAACACTCCCTCATCCTAACAAAAATATGGTTCCCAGAGCAGTGCTAATGAAAAATGGACCTACAAAATCAATAATCACTGCTGTACCCAAATGGGTTCCAACCACTGCTACGCAAAATGTAAACAAAAGAAGTTTTAACTATTCCAAAGGTGATAACTGACACAATGGTTGGAAACCATTTTTATGCTGTAAAGGCCTCAGCTAGCTGGCAATGGAAGCCTAAGACCAAGGTTTTACATAATGCCAGTAGTGCATCAATGGACCTAAAGAAATTTGATTATGTTGATGCACAGGGCAGACCCAAGTCAGTATTGGCTTGGGTCCACAAAAGGAACTAACTTGTTTAAAATCATGTGCAGAGCAATCTACATGATGAGCTAAAAGACAAAGGAATTTTTGATAGTGGTTGCTCTGGGCACATGACATGGGATGGGAGCAACCTTGAGGATTTTGAAGCTTATGATGGAGGACATGTGGCATTTGGCAATGATCCAAAAGGAGGAAAAATAGTTGGAAGAGGAACTATCAGAACAGGAAAGCTGGATTTTGAGAAGGTTTATCTGGTATAGGGACTAAAGTACAATTTATTCAGTGTTTCTCAAATGTGTGATAAGAAAAACTGGGTACTTTTTGGGGAAACTAAGTGTGTGGTGTTGTCTCCTGATTTGAAAATGCCCAATGAAAAATATGTGCAGTTAAGAGTGCCTAGGAAAGAAAACATATACTGCTTTAACATGAAAGATGTAATTCCTAATAGGACCTTAACCTGTTTGTTTGCTAAGGCATCAGTTGATGAGTCAAAGTTGTGGCATAGAAGGCTAGGTTACCTTAATTTCAAAACAATCAATAAACTGGTAAAGGGCAACTTAGTGAGAGGGTTACCTTATAAGGTTTTGAGTGTAAAGAACTTTGTGTGGCTTGTTAGAAAGGAAAACATAATATAGCCTCTTGTAAGACCAAGACTGTTAACACCATTACACAACCACTGTTTATACTTCATATGGACTTATTTGGCCCTACCTTTGTTAAAAGTTTCAACCATAAGCAGTACTGCCAAGTTATTACTGATGATTATAGTAGATTTTCTTGGGTATACTTTTTAGCTGCTAAGAGTGAAACTAGTGAGATCCTTAAGAGTTTCATTTCTAATATAGAAAATCAAGTAAACCATAAGGTCAAAGTAATCAGATGTGATAATGGAACTTAGTTTAAAAATGATGGGACGAATCAGTTATGTGTGGCTAAGGGTATAGAAAGACAGTTTAGTGTTGCTAGGACACCACGACAGAATGGTGTGTCACACCCCCAATTTACCTGTTTTGCAGCGGAATGGAATTCCTGGGGATTTGACTGTCATAGCACCACATCACAGTTATATTGAACGACCTAAAGTGTCGTTTTAAAAAAACACATCGTTGGATATTTCATAAAAACATTCAGAGTACAACATCGGTCCCAAAAGGTTACAAAGTTTGCAGAAATACAAATATTTTACATGACCAAACGATGTTTTGAAATAAAGTGCCATAATGTACAATAATGTAAGTCGACGCCGCGACTCAAAATGTAGGTCCCTAAACCATGTCATGATGATAATGCCTCAGTTACCTGAAAATACATTGCTAAAAACGGTCAACAATAATGTTGGTGAGAAATCATAGGTTTATGTAAATGTTTTATACGACTACACACGTATAGACCATGCATGACAATTAAGTCACGTAAAAATGTTACAATTGCAATAAGCCCATGACCCCGAAACTAGACTGTACATAATGTATGCCCCTGCAGAGTGTTTGCCAGACAACTCCGTAATGTGATCAAATGAAATGCATCCGTATGACAAGTTGGGATTCACCAACTCGGATGGAGGCGTCACCCTCGATAGATCTATCCACTCATCCTCGCTTCAAAGATTAACGGTTCATGTTCAAGTACTGGGGACTTTCAATTGGCAATGTGGTAACTTAAGCAATGTAATGAATTTAATGTACTTGGTATCGTAATAAAAATGTTGTGCAATGTATTCTCCCCCGTAGGTTTGAAAATAATTAAAAGTGTATACGACGGGGCTATGAAAACTCACTTGGATAAACTGGAATAATGGCAAAAGTGAGTACACCGAGGTATAATGTGATGCGTCAACCGGGACCTATTACGAATGTTATGATATGTCATGAGTTGCAACGTAATGTTATGATATGCATGCACTACGTATGTCATTTATACCATTTGCGAGTTTTGAAAATATTACTTGTCGTCGAAAAATACTCGTTTGACGTCTTGACCCTTCAAAAATCACTTTTCATGTTTTTATGTCAAAATGTCATCCTACAATGGTTTTATAATGATTTATAGTGAAATTATCACTTTTCGTCGCAAAACAATGTTGTCGGAAATTTAGTGAAATTGACAAAAATGGCCTTGGAAAACTAGTCGTAAAACGGTGTACGTCGATCGTTAGAGAACGAACTCGACGGTTTTGGAAAGTTTGTATCGATATCTAGAAGTTTCAGTTCAGGAGTTTTCGTCCAAAAGGTCTCGATCATAAAGATAACAAGGGTTAAAGTTGGTGGTTTTTGCTAATTGTGTGCAGAAAAATGAGTTTCGGCCAAGTTTGAACATCCGTAATTAATTTACTATAACTCCGCTTTACAAATGGCTTGTCGTTTTGAAAAATATGGCCGATGAACTTGATTTTACTAGAAGACAATTCGTTCCAAAAAGTTTCACAACCTCGGTTAAAACAGCCGCAAACATGGTCGTTACAGCTAATGAAACACTTGTAACGTAAAAATAATATAGTTTTTCAGAAAATAATAGTTACGGCAAGTTTGTAAAAACGTGCATATCTTTGTCGTTTCAAATCCGTTTTCTACGTATAATATGTCCTTAGCTTCGTATCGAAGTAAACTAATACATTTTTGACTAGTCGAAATAATTTGTGAAGCTTAAGGCTCGTTTTTGACCCGAAATATACAAAAACTGCTTGCTGAATTTTTCTGAAAAAAAATACGTTTCGTCGTCAAACTTTAAAAATCCATAACTTCTTCGTTATAAGTCCGTTTTATTCCGTTCAAAAGGCCACGGATTCGTTTTAAAGTATATTTTCTATATATCAAGGCCAAATTTTCGTACCAACTGTAGGTTTTTCCAGAAATTCGAAATAAGGACAGAACATAAATATATAGTTATCGAAAATAGTTTTTCTCGGACAAAACCTATTCTAATCCCTTCAAATCAACTCCAAAACTAATCTAATCCTACCATACACCTTCTTAGGGTGTCATGGGTTCCTAATCACCATCAAGACCAAAGAATACCATGGGAATATTTATAGGATGACCATAGTATATAAATAACTCTAAAATCATGAAATAAAATGGTATAAATCACATATCATGCATACTATCTCCAAAAATGAAAAGATGAAGATGAAATGAAAAGGAAACATGAAAATGAAAGAAATATGCTTACTAGTGAAAATGATGAGGTGAAAGTAACAAGGATTAGCCTAAATACTCTTGGTTTTTATTTCAAAACCTTATATAGAGTATATACTAGATTGTTAAACACTTGAACTTGAAAATTTTGATCCCCTTTGATCTCTTGTATGTGTAACCGGTTTTATGGAGCAAAGCAAAGAGAGAAAATAAAATTTTTACTAACACTTGAAGAGATGCATGTATGAGAAATAATAGAAGTATAAGATTTTTAAGTAGTGTGGAACATTTAATTAATGATCCATACCCAATTTATTGTCAACCCTCCCCTATGGCCGGATTTAGGGGAGTATTGTTTCCCCAAGATATATTTTTTTTTTTTTATCAAATGTATAATGTAACATTTACTTATATAAAATTTGTGAGAAAGTGTAGTAAATGTGTAAGAAATTGTACAAGTATAGGTAAATGGAAATTTTTAAGTAAAAGAGATGTTTAATAGATCAAAGTAGGATGTAATGAGATAATAAAAATTGTAAAAATACTTTCCTTGTGAAATTTGGGTGATAAAATAATTAAAGTATAATTTTTAAGAAAACGACGTAATAATTTAACTTTAACGAGTAATATACCAAATAAATTTGAAACACTAGGAAAACTAAAAATATAGTTTTTATAAACTAAATGTAAGTTTAAAAATACATCGGGATCATTTTTGAAAGTAACGGGTTAAATATTCAAAATAATAACTCACGCGTTAAAGTTTATTAAATAAAAAAATTACGCGTTGAAGGTGAAATGAAATGTCGTGAATGAATTAATGAGATGCACATGATGTCAATGAAATGTAGACTAATCATAGTCCATATGAAATGTACGTGATGTTATGATCATGAATTCGCCGCTAAACCTTTAAGGTTACGCGAATTTGAAACAAGTAAACCAAGTTTACTATAAATGTTGAAATAATGAGGCATAAACTGTGTCGAGAAATGACCTGAAAGTACGGATTGTCACATTCGCCCATCGCAAAAGGAATTCAGTCCCTGAATTCAATCGTTGTTAGGTCTAACGGTGTCGGCGAAAAGATGAGGATACTTGCGTCGCATCTGGTCTTCCCGTTCCCAAGTAAACTCAGGACCTCTTCGAGAATTCCAACGAACTTTCACAATAGGAATACGACTCTGTTTCAACTGCTTGACCTCGCGGTCCATAATTTCTACAGGTTCCTCCACAAAGTTGAGTTTGTCGTCTAGTTGAACTTCGTCCAATGGAATAACGAGCGATTCGTCCGATAGACACTTCTTCAGGTTTGAAACGTGAAACGTGTTGTGTACATGGCTAAGTTCTGGCGGAAGATCAAGTCGATAAGCTACAGGACCAACTCTGCCCAAAATCTTGAATGGTCCAATGTATCTCGGGTTCAACTTTCCACGCTTTCCAAAACGTACCACGCCCTTCCAAGGCGATACTTTCAACATAACTTTGTCGCCCACTTGAAATTCCAAATCCTTGCGTCTAACATCCGCATAACTTTTCTGTCGACTCCTGGCAGTTCTAAGTCTATCACGAATTTGAACGATCTTTTCCGTGGTTTCCCGTACCATTTCTGGACCAGTAAGTTGCGCGTCTCCTACTTCGGCCCAACAAACAGGTGATCGGCACTTACGACCATAGAGTGCCTCGAATGGTGCCATCTTGATACTGGTGTGATAACTATTGTTGTACGAGAATTCAATCAATGGCAAATGGTTAGCCCAACCATTTCCAAAATCAATTACACATGCTCTCAGCATATCTTCTAATGTTTGAATGGTCCTTTCACTTTGACCGTCGGTTTGTGGGTGATATGCTGTGCTCATCTCTAATCTAGTTCCGAACGAATCTTGCAATGAATTCCAGAAGTTTGAAGTGAATCGACTATCTCTGTCGGAAATGATAGAAATTGGTGCTCCGTGCCTCGAGACTATTTCTTTGACATAAAGTCTAGTGAGTTGCTCCATGGAATAAGTCTCTCTAATCGGTATGAAATGGGCTGACTTGGTAAGGCGATCAACAATTACCCAAATAGCGTCGTAACCTCCCGATGTCTTAGGAAGTTTCGTAACAAAGTCCATAGTAATGCGTTCCCATTTCCATTGAGGAATTTCTGGTTGTTGGAGTAAACCTGAAGGCTTCTGATATTCAACTTTTACCTTAGAGCAGGTAAGGCATTTGCTAACGTACGTGGCAATCTCTGCTTTCATGTTCGGCCACCAATAAAGCTTCTTAAGATCTTGATACATCTTATCCGATCCTGGGTGAATAGAATACTTTGACTTATGCGACTCATGCATAATCAATTCTCGTATTCCGCCATACAATGGAACCCACATTCTATCTTTGAAACATAGTACTCCATCTGTTCTCTTTACAAAACCATTTGCGCTTTCGGGCATACCATAAAGCTTTTCACTTGGTCGGTTTTCCTCCTTAAGTGCTTCGATCTGTGCTTCATGGATTTTCGATGGTAAAGGAGAAATAATCGTCATTCCCAATGATCGGACTCTTAAAGGTTTAGGTCTCTCTTTCCGACTAAGAGCATCGGCCACAACATTGGCTTTTCCCGGGTGATACTTGATTTCACAATCATAGTCGCTGAGTAACTCCAACCAACGACGTTGCCTCATATTAAGTTCCTTTTGATCAAGAATATATTGCAAACTCTTGTGGTCAGTAAACACTGTGCACTTTGTACCGTAGAGGTAGTGTCTCCAAATCTTGAGTGCAAAAACTACGGCTCCTAACTCGAGATCATGAGTTGTGTAATTCTTCTCATGAGTCTTAAGTTGTCGAGAAGCATACGCTATCACCTTCTCGTTTTGCATTAAAACAGCCCCAAGTCCTTTATGCGAAGCATCACAATATACAACAAAGTTCTCAATGCCTTCGGGTAGTGCTAAAATTGGCGCACTGCAAAGCTTTTGCTTCAACAACTGAAAAGCAGCTTCTTGTTTCTTTCCCCACTCATACTTCTTGTTTTTCTGTGTCAACTTGGTCAAAGGTCTTGCTATCTTCGAAAAACCTTCGATGAACCTTCGGTAATACCCGGCTAGTCCTAGAAATTGTCGAATTTCTGTAGGATTTGTTGGAGTAGCCCAATCTCTCACGGCTTCAATCTTTGCGGGATCAACTTGTAGTCCTTGACTATCAATGACGTGACCAAGAAATTGCACTTTGTGGTTCCAAAAATCACACTTCGAAAACTTGGCATACAACTTCTCATTCTTGAGTAGCCTTAAAATCGTCTTTAAATGCTCTTCGTGCTCTTCTTTGCTCTTTGAGTAAATCAATATGTCGTCGATGAACACTATAACAAACTTGTCCAAATACGGTTTACATACTCTATTCATGAGATCCATGAATACCGCAGGTGCATTAGTCAATCCAAACGGCATCACTTGAAACTCGTAATGACCGTAACGTGTTCTAAACGCTGTTTTCGGAATATCCTCTTCCCGAACTCGAAGTTGATGATAACCCGACCGAAGATCAATCTTGGAGTAAATACTAGAACCTTGCAACTGATCGAACAAGTCATCAATTCTAGGGAGTGGGTAACGATTCTTCACCGTTAACTTGTTCAATTCTCTATAGTCTATGCACATTCGGAAGGATCCATCTTTCTTCTTCACAAACAAGACCGGTGCTCCCCAAGGCGAGGAACTCGGCCTAATGAATCCTTTGTCTAGAAGCTCTTGCAATTGATTAGACAACTCTTGCATTTCGGATGGTGCTAGACGGTAAGGTGCTCGCGCAATAGGTGCAGCTCCGGGCACTAAGTCAATTTGAAATTCTACTTGACGTGCCGGTGGAAGTCCCGGTAAATCCTCGGGAAAGACTTCAGAAAATTCACGGACAATAGGTACATCTTCAAGTCGCTTCTCCTCCGACTTTTTCTCGGTTACATGGGCTAAGAAAGCAAGACAACCTTTCTTTATGTACTTCTCCGTTTTGATACTCGATATGATACTAATTCTAGTTCCACTTCGTTCCCCACGAATAATCAAAGTTTCGCCGTTATAGGGAAGATGAACAACTTTCTCATCACAAATGATCTTCGCACGATGCTTAGATAACCAATCCATGCCGATGACGACGTCAAAGCTACCAAGCTCTACGGGCATGAGGTCGATGTTGAAGGGATGATTAAGAAAATTGAATGTGCAACCCCGGACAATGGTGTTGGTGCTAACTAAATTACCATTAGCTAATTCGACAATGTATGATGTATCTAAGGTGGTTGGTTTAATGTTGAGCAAAGGTGCAAATGCAGTGGACACAAAACTTTTATCGGCACCCGAATCAAATAAAACTGAAGCGTAACGATTATTGAGAAGGAACGTACCCGTAATAACCTTCGGGTCCTCCCTATCTTCTCCGCCTCCAATCACGTAAACCCTTCCTTGTGCCAAACCTCCATGATTCGGATTTCCTTGATTCCTTCCCTTCTTACAATCCTTCTTGTAGTGTCCAGGTTCCCCGCAACCAAAACATGTAACTTGTTGTTTCTGATTTTCTCCCATAGTTGGCAACCTACAATCCCCAGTTCGATGACCAACTTTCTTGCAGTTCTCACACGGATCAGGACATCGACCCGGATTGTGATGACTCGAACACTTATTACACTTCGGCAAAACCCCCGAATATCCTTTTCCTTCCTTTTGACCCGCAGCATAAACCTTAGCAACCTCCTGCCTCTTGGGCGGTTGTTGAGTAGCATTTCTACCCCTGGTGTTGTCCCACTTGCGCTTGTTATTGTTGCTATTGTTGTTGTTGTAGTTGGATCGGTTATTGTTGTTATTGAAGCGGTTGTTGGGGTTGTTGTTGTTGCTTCGATTGGTGTTGGAGTATTTACCTCTCTTCACCACTTGTGCCATCAACTTCTGAGTCACTCGAATAGCTTCCTCAATTGTTTGTGGATCAAATGAAGTCACATCTCCTTGAACAACTTCGGGAAGTCCCCCGATGAAAGCCTCTAGCAACTTTTCGTTATCAGAAACCATGGACGGGCATAACGCGGCTAATTCCTGGAATCTCCGAATGTATGTGTCAATATCGTACCCAATGGTTACTAATTCATAGAACTCGGTCTCTAACTTTTTGATTTCCGTTCGAGGACAAAACTTCTTAGTCACCAAACCCTTAAATTGCTCCCAAGTAAGCTTGAAAGCATTCTCCATTCCAATCGGTTGAGCGTATGAATTCCACCAAGACAATGCTCCATCGAGTAATGTGCTCGTAGCAAATTTGACCCTACTATCATCTGGACAGTTACATAGCAAAAATACCGATTCCAATTTTTCAAACCATCGAACCATTGCTGTAGCTCCCTCAGTCCCTCTAAACTTAGTGGGTTCACCACTCTTGAAATCTTTGTACGAACATTTCTTAACCCCAGATCCTCCTGCATTACCAGTAGCAGCAGTTAGCCTAGCGGCTTCAGCAGCAGCCGCGGCCTCAGCAGCAGCAGCAGCCACTGTTTCCCTTTCGACTCTTAGTGCATTAGCAATGCTATCATTTACCAACTTTTGAATTGCTTCTTGGGTCATTTCAGTCGTTGCTTTCTTCGGTGCCATAACTCTTCAAAATCACAAGATGAAACAATCATGAGAACTCGTAAGTAGAAACAACCATCATACAAATATATCCACAACCACAACATGCATAAAGATAAATGGAATCGCAACGGAACAATAACGAAATATCACAAATATAATCACAACACACGTGGATAATATACATGAAAATTTCGGCCTACATGGACCGATATCATACATAATAAAAACCATTCCTACATAGTAGAGTCAATACTTGATAATTTGTTTGTACAACAACCAAAATACTACAAGTTCTTTAAACTACGTCACACACCTCGTGACTAGGATAATAATGGTCAAAACTATACATGACAAAAGTCTACATAAGGCACCTCATGGTGCTCCGCCGGCCCTATCCTGAAGATCGCGAACCTGAGTGATCAAACTATCAATCAAACTCCTCAACTCATCAATCTGACCCTGCATAGTAACAATAGTCTCACGAGCTAAAGATAACTCCAGTGACTGACTCTGTAACTCATCACGTGCCATATCGGCTCTGTCAAACAACTCGGGCATCTCCTGCCTCAACTCATCTATATGCTCTCTGTCCTCTATCTGTCTATGCTGAATACTCTGATGAGATAAGTCAATCGAAACCCTGCCTAACACTAAACCCTCGACCTCCTCAGCAATGGGCTCAATCCTATCTACCGACAGTTCCTCCAACTGCCGTGTCAAACTATCAATCTGAATCTGCTGAGCATCAATACGGGCTCCTAATGCCTCGGTAGAAGGCTGTCGTGCAGCTGCGGCCCTAGAACTCTCTCCTAACTCGAACCTAACAGGTGGCTCGGGCTCAGTAGATGGTGGTGTAGGGATATCGAAACGAGCACGCTTTTTGGGCGGCAAGTCTGTCGTAGGCAAAGGATCCCTAAGAAAATATGATGATGATGGTGATGATGGTGCTGGCAGTGGTGATGGTGGGTGCATCTGGTAAGGAGCAGGGCTAATGTGAGGAGTGGGTGCAACCTCGCCCTCCTCAAAGGGTTCGGTCTCTGTGTCAGTCATGATAGGTGGAAAGGCTAGAGTAGAGCCAATCGAAGATACAATCTCAGTGGAGTGTGATGAAACAACATCCATGATGGGGTTAGCTGGGACATCATCCGAGCTAGAGTCCGATGATATGGTGATAGGATGTGAATCTGAAGACATGTCTGTGACAACCGATGTGAAATAAATGTAAATAATCTCGAATAAAGTGTAAGTGAATCCGCATAAAAATGAATATGTACAATGATGAAATGATGAGATGCTATGATAATGTAGCTATAGTCTAGGGTCAATGATGCAACCTAGTTCTCTATAACTGTAGCTCTGGTACCAATCTGTCACACCCCCAATTTACCTGTTTTGCAGCGGAATGGAATTCCTGGGGATTTGACTGTCATAGCACCACATCACAGTTATATTGAACGACCTAAAGTGTCGTTTTAAAAAAACACATCGTTGGATATTTCATAAAAACATTCAGAGTACAACATCGGTCCCAAAAGGTTACAAAGTTTGCAGAAATACAAATATTTTACATGACCAAACGATGTTTTGAAATAAAGTGCCATAATGTACAATAATGTAAGTCGACGCCGCGACTCAAAATGTAGGTCCCTAAACCATGTCATGATGATAATGCCCCAGTTACCTGAAAATACATTGCTAAAAACGGTCAACAATAATGTTGGTGAGAAATCATAGGTTTATGTAAATGTTTTATACGACTACACAAGTATAGACCATGCATGACAATTAAGTCACGTAAAAATGTTACAATTGCAATAAGCCCATGACCCCGAAACTAGACTGTACATAATGTATGCCCCTGCAGAGTGTTTGCCAGACAACTCCGTAATGTGATCAAATGAAATGCATCCGTATGACAAGTTGGGATTCACCAACTCGGATGGAGGCGTCACCCTCGATAGATCTATCCACTCATCCTCGCTTCAAAGATTAACGGTTCATGTTCAAGTACTGGGGACTTTCAATTGGCAATGTGGTAACTTAAGCAATGTAATGAATTTAATGTACTTGGTATCGTAATAAAAATGTTGTGCAATGTATTCTCCCCCGTAGGTTTGAAAATAATTAAAAGTGTATACGACGGGGCTATGAAAACTCACTTGGATAAACTGGAATAATGGCAAAAGTGAGTACACCGAGGTATAATGTGATGCGTCAACCGGGACCTATTACGAATGTTATGATATGTCATGAGTTGCAACGTAATGTTATGATATGCATGCACTACGTATGTCATTTATACCATTTGCGAGTTTTGAAAATATTACTTGTCGTCGAAAAATACTCGTTTGACGTCTTGACCCTTCAAAAATCACTTTTCATGTTTTTACGTCAAAATGTCATCCTACAATGGTTTTATAATGATTTATAGTGAAATTATCACTTTTCGTCGCAAAACAATGTTGTCGGAAATTTAGTGAAATTGACAAAAATGGCCTTGGAAAACTAGTCGTAAAACGGTGTACGTCGATCGTTAGAGAACGAACTCGACGGTTTTGGAAAGTTTGTATCGATATCTAGAAGTTTCAGTTCAGGAGTTTTCGTCCAAAAGGTCTCGATCATAAAGATAACAAGGGTTAAAGTTGGTGGTTTTTGCTAATTGTGTGCAGAAAAATGAGTTTCGGCCAAGTTTGAACATCCGTAATTAATTTACTATAACTCCGCTTTACAAACGGCTTGTCGTTTTGAAAAATATGGCCGATGAACTTGATTTTACTAGAAGACAATTCGTTCCAAAAAGTTTCACAACCTCGGTTAAAACAGCCGCAAACATGGTCGTTACAGCTAATGAAACACTTGTAACGTAAAAATAATATAGTTTTTCAGAAAATAATAGTTACGGCAAGTTTGTAAAAACGTGCATATCTTTGTCGTTTCAAATCCGTTTTCTACGTATAATATGTCCTTAGCTTCGTATCGAAGTAAACTAATATATTTTTGACTAGTCGAAATAATTTGTGAAGCTTAAGGCTCGTTTTTGACCCGAAATATACAAAAACTGCTTGCTGAATTTTTCTTAAAAAAAATACGTTTCGTCGTCAAACTTTAAAAATCCATAACTTCTTCGTTATAAGTCCGTTTTATTCCGTTCAAAAGGCCACGGATTCGTTTTAAAGTATATTTTCTAAATATCAAGGCCAAAGTTTCGTACCAACTGTAGGTTTTTCCAGAAATTCGAAATAAGGACAGAACATAAATATATAGTTATCGAAAATAGTTTTTCTCGGACAAAACCTATTCTAATCCCTTCAAATCAACTCCAAAACTAATCTAATCCTACCATACACCTTCTTAGGGTGTCATGGGTTCCTAATCACCATCAAGACCAAAGAATACCATGGGAATATTTATAGGATGACCATAGTATATAAATAACTCTAAAATCATGAAATAAAATGGTATAAATCACATATCATGCATACTATCTCCAAAAATGAAAAGATGAAGATGAAATGAAAAGGAAACATGAAAATGAAAGAAATATGCTTACTAGTGAAAATGATGAGGTGAAAGTAACAAGGATTAGCCTAAATACTCTTGGTTTTTATTTCAAAACCTTATATAGAGTATATACTAGATTGTTAAACACTTGAACTTGAAAATTTTGATCCCCTTTGATCTCTTGTATGTGTAACCGGTTTTATGGAGCAAAGCAAAGAGAGAAAATAAAATTTTTACTAACACTTGAAGAGATGCATGTATGAGAAATAATAGAAGTATAAGATTTTTAAGTAGTGTGGAACATTTAATTAATGATCCATACCCAATTTATTGTCAACCCTCCCCTATGGCCGGATTTAGGGGAGTATTGTTTCCCCAAGATATGTTTTTTTTTTATCAAATGTATAATGTAACATTTACTTATATAAAATTTGTGAGAAAGTGTAGTAAATGTGTAAGAAATTGTACAAGTATAGGTAAATGGAAATTTTTAAGTAAAAGAGATGTTTAATAGATCAAAGTAGGATGTAATGAGATAATAAAAATTGTAAAAATACTTTCCTTGTGAAATTTGGGTGATAAAATAATTATCGTATAATTTTTAAGAAAACGACGTAATAATTTAACTTTAACGAGTAATATACCAAATAAATTTGAAACACTAGGAAAACTAAAAATATAGTTTTTATAAACTAAATGTAAGTTTAAAAATACATCGGGATCATTTTTGAAAGTAACGGGTTAAATATTCAAAATAATAACTCACGCGTTAAAGTTTATTAAATAAAAAAATTACGCGTTGAAGGTGAAATGAAATGTCGTGAATGAATTAATGAGATGCACATGATGTCAATGAAATGTAGACTAATCATAGTCCATATGAAATGTACGTGATGTTATGATCATGAATTCGCCGCTAAACCTTTAAGGTTACGCGAATTTGAAACAAGTAAACCAAGTTTACTATAAATGTTGAAATAATGAGGCATAAACTGTGTCGAGAAATGACCTGAAAGTACGGATTGTCACATGGTGTACCTAAAAGGAAAAATAGAACACTAATTGAGGCTGCTAGAACAATGTTGTCAAAATCTAAGTTACCAACTACCTTTTGGGCTGAAGCTGTAGGAACTACATGTTATGTGCAGAATAGAAGCAAGGTAGTGAAGCCTCATAACAAGACCCCCTATAAGCTGTTACATGATAGAAAGCCTATGATAGCCTTTCTAAAACCTTTAGGGTGTCCAATTACTATCTTGAATACCATAGACTACCTAGGTAAATTTTAGAAAAAAGCAGATGATGGATACTTTTTTGGCTATTCTTTCAATAGAAAAGCCTTTAGAGTATACAACAGGAGGACTAGAATTGTTGAAGAAAACTTACATGTTAAGTTTAGTGAAGAGAATCCTAGTGTTAAGACAAGAGGACCAGAGTGGCTGTTTAACATTGATATGCTAACCAAATCTATGAATTATGAGCCTATCATTGCAGGTACATCCACTAATATTGATGCAGGTACTCAAAAGGATTCTGATAGAGAAGCAAATTCTAAGGAGGATGATTCTCCAAAGTAATTCTATTTGCTTGAAAAGTGGAAAGCTGGTCCTGTCTCACCCATCATTGAAAAGAAGAGTCCCACTGCTGATGATGATTTAGATTCTAGAAGCAAGGGTGATCATCATCAAGAGAAGGAAGATTTGTTGCAAGATAATTTAGTGTTGGTAGAAGAAATTGAAAAGAAGAAGAAAAATTCTGAAAGTACTGCTAAGCATAATGAAAGAACTGCTAGGCAAAGTTCTACTACTGCTAGTTCAAGTGAAACCCCGGCTGCAAATTCTGATAGCAGTACTTACTTTGGAATCCCTGCCAAGCCACTATTTGGTGATGATGAGTTTCCAGCTGATCATGATATGCCTCCTTTGGAAGAAATGGATACACCCACTAATGATGAAAATATGGATGACTTTTTCAACAATGCTGATATTACTAATTTGGAAACAGTCATTATAGAAAGTCCAATTCCTATCACCAGGGTACATAAGAATCATCCCAAAGAGGAAATTCTCGGAGATTTAAATACTCCAGTTCAAACAAGAAGCAGAACTTTTTAACAATAAAACCTTTCCTGAACAAGGTTTCTTTGCCAGATCACTTCACAAAAGGAATAGTCATAAAGACCTGCAAAATTGTTTGTTTGCTTGTTTTTTGTCTCAAAAGGAGCCCAAGTGTTGGAATAGTCCCAGATAGATCTTATGAGCCTTAATGAAAGTATAGCCAACCTGTGTAATCACTAGAAAACTATGGAGAACCTTTACTAGACTTATGTTTACACGGAATATAAACACAAGAATTAAGAAGACAATAAACACAAAATACTTGATCCTCTATGGATCTGTATTGAATTACTAACAATGTTATTAGCAAAGGTACATTAACCCTAGCCGATGGTTTCTTTTATACTACAAGAAACCCTAATTGTGCAGCTTACTAATCACGTAAAAGATATGCATTATCTATTCCTAATTTAACTCATGCATATCCTAACTAAATACTAAGAATGCGGAAACTACATATCTGTAGAAACAATAATAACTATCAGTGGAAACTGCACTATCCTCAGGAATCACACTATCAGTAGAAACAATAAAGCTATCACCAGGAACCTTTATCAGTAGGAACCTACTGTTACAATAATTCCTAACAATCCTCCCCTAAACTTGAATTTGACCTTGTTAACTTCAAGTTTCCAGATAGATCATGAACATGCAAGAGGATTGAAGATAAACAGCAACTGAAGCACAAAATAAGTAACCAACAGAGCACCTAGAACCACCAGAAACAGCAATGAAGACCATGATTTTATCAGGAACTCCTAGATCAGCAGCACCAGGAACCAGCAGCAACAGTAACTAGAGTAGATTTGATAAGCCTTTACCAAGTAGCTAATCACTCTTGGGCTAGCTGGTTCTTGAGTGGAATCATGACATCACCCTGGTGAACCAGTAACCAGTCCAACACTTAGAACATGAATCAATGGTGTGTTGGAGTACCCTAATGGTTTTTGGCAAACCATCACAGCCATCAACGGATTTGATTTGTCTTTACCTGAAGCCGTTAACTCATGACTACTCATGGTGTTCCACTTCCTTTACACAAGCCATGAACTGGTGGGCTAGCCAACTCTTCATCTATGAGGACATGGTGAGTTGAGCACCATACAACTTATTGGCAAGTTTTCAACCTTCCAATGGATTTGTTGTCTCTTTACCAGAGCCGTTTGCTCATGGAGTAGTCAATGTTTGGTGTGTGAGACCATGGTACATTGATAACCTCTGATTTTTAGTAAATTAGCAACTATCAACGGATTTGAGAATACTCACTAGAGTCATACCCCCATAGCAAGTTAACCCTTTGTCACTTAAGACATGGTGAGTTAAAACCATATATGAAACACAGCTATACAACAGGATCCTCAAAGATTAATGTTAGTAAACATACAATATATATAAAAGTTTTTTTTATACACCAAATAAAAAATAAGAAAGAAAGAAATATATAACAACATACCAAGTTTATGAAGATGAACCAGCAGAGTTCTCAATAAGTTTATCCTTAATGCTTTTTACCAACCAGTCTACATTTTCCATATCATTTCTAACTGGAGTAGTAGAGAAAAGTAACTTATTTGACAGCATCTGCTCCATCAGCTTCACAGAGAGTGGATAGCGCAAATCTGAAAACATGTAGACATATATCCCAGACCATGTCAGCACCACATGAACAGGGGATAAAGGATAGAATGTCCACTGTGAGAAAACGAAGAAGCCAGGGGGGGGGGGTGAATACGTTTCTGTTTCAAACTTAAAACTTTTGTATCAAATATAGTATAAACCATTGCATTTGCTAATCTCAAAGCGAGGATGCATTTAATGCATTACGGCATGTAAGGCCAACCCCTTAACATCACATAAGATTCCGCAAGATTAATGGTTCATTATAAATCAAGTTTCACCATTATTAGTCCGGTTGCTTTTTCTTGATCAAGCGTGTCATAATGTGTAAAGTGTAAAATATAGTTTATGACTATATGAAAGACCAAATATGCTTCACAAACATAGACGTCTACCACATAGAAAATAAACAATGTAATGCAAGAATAAACGTAAAGCGATAAATAAAAAGATAGACATACCAACACGAGGATTTATAGTGGTTTGGCTATAAGGACACCTTCCTTGCCCTACTCCACTCCCCGAGTCACCTACTCGAGAGTTCGGAATCACTACACCAATCTCCTTATGGCAGAGAAGCCTTCACAATGTCGCTTACACCTTTTTCCGGTACAAAGCTAAATATCGAGTTCTTTCACACCAAGGTGAACCACACCTATCATAACGTCGCCTACCCTTTATACGTTGCTAGGCTAACCACCAAGTTCTTTCACTACAAGGAGAACCAATCCTATCACAACGTCACTTACTCTTTATCCGGAACTAGGCTAAGTACCGAGTTCCATTATAATGGATGAACTACTACCTAACACTACACCTATACCCCAAAGGAGACCAACTCCTTATTACAACACCATCAAGGATATCAATATCCTTGGATCCAATACTACTCTATCTTGTACATCGAAACACACCATAAATGTACCCCCTAGGCATCTTTCACAAATGCCATTGACACGGATCTTCGGCACTCTTCACTAATTCCTTTGACACATCTATGACACCCGTTATGTTTTGTGGCCCAACATAACAAACCTTGTGTTTTATGGCACAAACACATGAACCATCTAGTCTAGTCATAGATACAAGAATTTTATACTAGACATTATCCAAGACAAAGTCCTAATGGATATGAAATCCTAAACTAAACATCAAGAACCCAAAGCTTGATGTAGTTAGTCTTCTATGAATGAAGATGGCAAGTTTCCCAAGCTTGTTATAGAAGATCTTCATGAGCTTGTATCTTGTGATGGGTGATCACTTCAGTAGGTAAGGGAGCAAGATCTCTAAGCTTGCTTTGGAGGATTAATTCGGGAGTATGCTTACAACAAATGAGAGTTAGAAGAATTATGATCATATGAGATTAGGGTGGTTTACATGTTTCCTAATGATCTAAATATCATAGAAATGGTGGAGAGAAACTATGTTTGAAGGTGTGAAGAAATGGTAAGAAGTGGCTTGCTATTTATAGGCAAAAAGACCAAAACCATGTTATGATCTAAGGATCCTTTCTGGAGGGACCCGACCCTTGTAATTCCAGGGATCCGTGGTCACTTTGACGGATCCGTAGGATGCTCCCTTTTGCCCATGGTTTTTGGGTCATGGGTTATGGGTTATGGGTTGGTCCATGGGTATTCCTTTAGATACAATGTATCTAATGAGTACAATGTATCTAGTCTTATGGGTATGGGTCAATACATGGGTCATGGATATTATCCATATATGACTTATGCATGATGTCATGCAATGGATATGGGTCATGGACTTTGGGTTTTACCCAACTACATTCAATGTATTTGGTCAATGGGTCAAATACTTAAGTTTCTACCCATTTATATTACCCATTATAATACATACCAGTTATGTATATACTTACCCAATATGTGAACACTAGTTGTTATACATAAACTATTTAACTAAACATGTTTATTGGTTTGTTGGGGGTTTGATCATAATGCAACATAACAAACATGTACGAACCTGTGTTGTAGCATACAAGGACTTGAGTCATTGAGAGGTGTTGAGAGTATGTTGAGACAAGATCTAACTACCAGTAACTTATACATTTTACGTGATGTATTACAAGTTACATGTTTGTCATCAAAAAAAATAAATGAGAATGTATAGATTAAATATCGTAATATTTGCACTAACAATTTCCCCCTTTTTGATGATGACAAAATATATGTAAATGTAATAGATAGGTAAAATGTCAAAGTTACTTGGGTTTGTACTTCCTATACATTACCTTCTTCGTTTACACTGTTCTCCCCCTTTTGTCGAAACAAAAAGGGTGTGTCCTTTAAACTTAATTTCTCCCAAGAATGGCGGGTTTGCATCATCCCTAGTGAAGTAAAATAAAAACACCTTTTTGCTCCAATTGGCACACCACGCCAATACCTTCAACGTGAAACACTAATGACGAAGCTTAGCAACTCATGACCTTGAGCTTGCACGTCTTCAAAAGGTGGTGATCTCGTCTTTAAGAGGAACCTTTTGTTGAAACACAAAGGAAATTTGAATAATGAAAGTGTGTATGCTCCCCCTTGACGGTTGCTCCCCTTTGTTAAGGGCGTCAACTCCCCTTTATTGAGAGCGTCAAGTTCTCCTAGTATGTTTTGAAAATCTACAAAACAAAAAGTTAGTGCAAAATTATATTCTTCCTTGGACGAGTAAGTCATATGATGCACTTTATAAATGCTCGACGGAAGCTCCCCCTAGCTCGAAGGCGTCAAGAAGAACCTACAAAAAAAATTAGTGTTAAAAAGAGAATGATCCTACTACTTGCATCATCATGGTTGGTTTAGAGGTTGTAAGGTTTGTTCAAGTTAAAAAAAATGTGCTTAGGGATGAGATGCATTTCATTACGAAATTCACTTGGCTTTTGACAACATAATGTTTGTGAAGGATGGTTGAGCAACCATGAATTGTAGTGGTAGTGAGACACTTGTAGGATGTGGTTGACACAAGTAGCTTGTGGTTTGAGGTTGTGGTTGACACAAGTAGGATGTGGTAGAACATGAGACATACTTCATCACGTAGTTCATAAACTAGACCTTGGACACGGTGATAGTGATAGAAATCATCATTATGACTTAGAGGTATGGAAGTTGTGGTAGAAGTGATGAAAGGTATCAAGGTGAATCTTTGACTTGGTTGATGACTCAATAGAGGTGGTAGACATGATGACTTTGTGAGTGGTGATAAAAGTGGAGTAAGATGGTTAGGATGATGTAAGATTAGGAATATATAAAAGAAATGTGCGAATGAGTACAACTTGATTTGATGGTGAAATCGACCATTGTCATCCTACAAGAATCCAAAAGAGTTAGTACAAAAGGAAAACATTTATACAAATGGATAAATTGTTTACATAAAATCATGAAACGAAACGAAAGAAGATGCATAGAATCATATAAATGCAACTCATTTATAAACATATATGGAAATGATAATCCTAAGTGTTGAACAAGTGCTTGTGTGGAAAAAGGAAATTTGAAATGATTATCTAAAGAGATAATGTACCTACTGTTCCACGGTTCCTCCGGTTCCCTCATTAGAGGGATTCATCTAGCTTAAGTCTAGGGATCCGGTTAACAGATTTGATGAAAATGAGGTAATTGGGTTCTAGCAAGGTCTAGCACCTACATATCCTAAGTTACTCATTCTATTAAGTGTCTTATATGAAGATGGACTTAAATGATCGTTTAACTAGAGTTGACATGAATCTGTCACCTGGATCCCATGGTTCCCTCCAATGAGGGACCCGTCTAGGCTAACCCTAGGGATCCGGATCTTAGCAGCTAAAAAATGATGTTTCTAAGGTCTAAAGCCTATACCTCCTTGAGTGTTTTAGTCTTCCTAAGTGTCTTAAATGAAAGAGTACTTAAATGATCAAGAGCAATGAGTAATGTTAGCTAATGATTTCCTTTTATGGAAAGAAATAGGGCTTTATGAGCACCAGTGGATGATCAAAGATGACACTAAGAAATTTGAGAGTGTCAAGTGGTGTTGAATGATCCTAGAGATCAGATGATGACTTAAGAGAGATTTGGAAATTTCCTTAAAAATCTTAAGAAATAAAAAACTAGGTTTTGGCCTATTTAGAGGTAAAGATGACTAAAATCAATTTGCTAAAATTGAGAGAAATATCAAACTAAGTGTTTTGAGATGAGAGGAACAATGTGTAAACATTGGAGTGGAAAGATGGTGTGTTTTCAAGTAATGATAAATCAAAAATACTTTGAATGTGATCCTAAATCATCCATGATTGAATGTGAGATCAACTGAGCCTAAGGAAAGTTTAAGTGATCCTAATGTAGCATGTTTAACAAGTCTAATAAGGTCTGGAATGAATGTTGGATTGATGCAAGGAGGCTAAAAAGGAACTCCTGTCCACCCAGATCCCACGGATCCTTCACTTGAGGGATCCATCTGGTTACATCTAAGGGATCCGGCATCAGAGACAGATTTTCTTAACAGAATAGTTGTAGAATTTTACTCTATGTTTCAAATTATGAAACTAATGATTTCTACAGCAAGTATACATGTATACACATTAAGCAAAGTAAGGAGAGCATTTAGAGATAACATACAGGCAGTCAAATGAGATCGAGCTCACAAATAACATAAATGTTTAGCAAACTTAACAATCACTATTCAAGAAGCCCCAAACAGATTTACGGTCATTAGTAAATCATTTACACTAACAATGACATGCAAGGTATGTGTCTAGAAAGAAAAGAGCACATGATGGTGTTCAAGACAAAAGAGTTGTGAGGTGCTTGTTTAGGACAATCTAGTCATTACGGATGGTGATTAGCATACAATAAGCTTCGTCCATGAAGTCATGTAGCTCTTCTCGATCAAAGCAAGATAATCGCTTGGTGAGGCAAGTGGTTGTGATTAATTAAAAGAAAAATTAAGTTTACAACTTGTTTGATTAGTAATCCTAAGACAATGCAAAGTATTTCCATTGTGAACTTACTTTAGGAAAACATAGGAGTATAAATTTCTCAGGTGAGAGAATGAATATGAGACTATTACTAGTGGTGCTCAATTACGGCTAAACACGACCATTTTTACGGGCGATTCCACATACCCAACTTCTATCAAGGAAGCAATTCAACCGTTAGGTCAAATTGAGTTTCTAGTGCAATAAGTTCTTCAGTATTCATTCTCAAGTTAGGAAAATTTATATTCCTACAATGGTCTATCGAAGAGTAACAATGATGATACTTTGCTTCTTTTTTTATTAATAATATACTTGAAACAACTAAGGTGACGAAGGTGTCAAAAAAATTAAAAGTTGTCCATATGGTGAACAAAAAAAAATGGTTGGATGAGCTAGTTCAACATATGTTGTTGGAAAGCTCGAGTTCGGACTTTCGGATATGAACAATTATATTTGTGTTTGCAAAATAATTTATTTGAGTATATCGGATGAAATAATCAAGTTGTCAATCCTACTATAAAGCTTGGAGAGCGATCATGAAAAGGAAAATGGGAGAGTACATCATCAACACAAGTGTAGGTTATGATCCGATGTACATTCTTGTTGTTTTTAGAAAACGATACAAGAAAATATGAAATCAAGAAATTATATAAGCACATAAAACATTTATGTTGCACACATGACAAACTCAATCAAAAAGCCATTAGGTGTGTTGTATGTTTTAAACATTTTTCAACTTATAAAACTAACAGTTTTGACACAACTAGATGTTATCCCAAACACTCCTTCAAGTAGCACATTGATTAGTAGAAAGTTACTAAATCGACAAGCAAGAGAATGAATATCAAGGTAAGGAAACCACATATGTTATTCAATCAAATAAGCACAAAAGCTATTTGTGATAAGAAAATAATCAAGTAATGCAAAGAAGACAATTTATCGTTTAGCATAACATAAGAAAGTTCTTTTCATCGCTTTGTGTTAAATATAAACATGTATACCAAGCTTGATTAGTTTCTTCTATGTTTATAAATATGATCAAAACCTTAATTTCAAAAGAGGAAACATTGTTATTCAAAGATGAAAACATTCATCTCCAATTAGATCAAAAGTTGTGCAAAAGTTATGACCGAAAAATGACTTTCTATTATAAATCAATGATTCTGTAAATTTTTGTTTTGAATCAGTTTATGAAATCATTTTTAAATGAAAGTAGACTCAAATATCTTTAAAACGATAGGTGGCACGACTTTAACAGCTTACGGTTAAAAAGTTATGAATTTTTAAAATTAAGACAAAAACTGTCTTCTGTACCACGGATCACTTGCTTGAGGGATCCGTCCAGTGTAACATGAGGGATCCGCGGTTCTGACACAGAATTACAAAAATACACGTTTTGACCCGACGAAAAGGTTTAACCTTTGTAGACTTTTTAGTGAAGTTATATTATTCGTTTTTACCTTTATTCAAGCTAGATAAACAAGATATCTAACAACAAAACTTCAAAGACACTTTTCATATAATTCTTGACTTCACCAAGAATTTGGTACAAGGACTTTACTCGTTTTGAAAATCATTTGTTTTAAAAACTAAAGCCAACCCGCTCTGATACCAATTGGGAAATGAAGAGAGGGGGGGGGGGGGGGGGTGAATACGTTTCCGTTTCAAGCTTAAAAATTTTGTATCCAATATAGTATAAACCATTCCATTTGCTAATCTCGATGCGAGGATGCATTTAACACATTACGGTATGTAAGGTCAACCTCTTAATATCACATAAGATTCCACAAGATTAATGTCTCATTATAAATCAAGTTTCACCATTATTAGTCCGGTTGCTTTTTCTTGATCAAGCGTGTCATAATATGTAAAGTGTTAAATATAGTTTATGACTATATGAAAGACCAAATATGCATCACAAAAATAGACATCAACCACATAGAAAATAAACAATGTAATGCAAGAATAAACGTAAAGCGATAAATAAAAGGATAGACAAACCAACACGAGGATTTATAGTGGTTCGGCTACAAGGACACCTTCCTTGCCCTACTCCACTCCCTGAGTCACCTACTCGAGAGTTCGTAATCACTACACCAATCTCCTTATAGAGGAGAAGCCTTCACAATGTCGCTTACACCTTTTTCCGGTACAAAGCTAAATACCGAGTTCTTTCACACCAAGGTGAACCACACCTATCACAACGTCGCCTACCCTTTATACGGTGCTAGGCTAACCATCGAGTTCTTTCACTCCAAGGAGAACCAATCCTATCACAACGTCGCCTACCCTTTATCCGGTACTAGGCTAAGTGCCGAGTTCCATTATAATAGAGGAACTACTACCCAACACTACACCTATACCCCAAAGGAGACCAACTCCTTATTACAACACCATCAAGGATATAAATATCCTTGGATCCAATGCTACTCTATCTTGTACATCGAAACACACCATATCGAATGTACACCCTAGGCATCTTTCACTAATGCCATTGACACGGATCTTCGGCACTCTTCACTAATGCCTTTGACACATCTATGACACCTGTTATGTTTTGTAGCCCAACATAAAAAACCTTGTGTTTTATGGCACAAACACATAAATCATCTAGTCTAGTCATAGATACAAGAATATGATACTAGACATTATCTAGGACAAAGTGTCTAATGGATATGAAATCCTAAACTGAACATCAAGAACCCAAATCATGATGTAGTTAGTCTTCTATGAATGAAGATGGCAAGTTTCCCAAGCTTTTTGTAGAAGATCTTCATGAGCTTGTATCTTGTGATGGGTGATCACTTCAGTAGGTAAGGGAGCAAGATCTCTAAGCTTGCTTTGGAGGATTACTTTGGGAGTATGCTTACAACAAATGAGAGTTAGAAGCATTATGATCATATGAGATGAGGGTGGTTTACACATTTCCTAATGATCTAAATATCCTAGAAATGGTGGAGAGAAACTATGTGTGAAGGTGTGAAGAAATGGTAAGAAGTGGCTTGCTATCTATAGGCAAAAAGACCAAAACCATGTTCTGCCCCAAGGATCCCTTCTGGAGGGATCCGGACCTTGTAATTCTAGGGATCCGTGGGTACTTTGAGGGATCCGTAGGGCGCTCCCTTTTGCCCATGGTTTTTGGGTCATGGGTCATGGATTATGGGTTGGTCCATGGGTATTCCTTTAGATACAATGTATCTAATGAGTACAATGTATCTAGTCTTATGGGTATGGGTCAATATCATAGGTCATGGATATTATCCATATATGACTTATGCATGATGTCATGCATAGGGTATGGGTCATGGACTTTGTGTTTTACCCAACTACATTCAATGTATTTGGTCAATGGGTCAAATACTTAAGTTTCTACCCATTTATATTAACCATTATAATACATACTAGTTATGTATATATTTACCCAATATGTAAACACTAGTTGGTATACATAAACTATTTAACTAAACATGTTTATTGGTTTGTTGGGGGTTTGATCATAATGCAACATAACAAACATGTACGAACCTATGTTGTAGCATACAAGGACTTGCGTCGTCGAGAGGTGTTAAGAGTATGTTGAGACAAGATCTAACTACAAGTAACTTATACATTTTACGTTATGTATTACAAGTTACATGTTTGTCATCAAAAAAACAAATGAGAATGTAGAGACCATACCATACAACCTAATGAGATCTTCTTTTTCCAAAAAGTTAAGAATCTTAGTAAGGAATGTAAAATGCCTGACTGAACCATCCTTCCGATAAACAGTGTTGAAAGATCCTACACCACCAAGTCCTGTAGGAGTAAGCTCCCATCTATCCAGCATAGACCAAATCACTACATCCTTATTAGAATCATCTTCCTCAAAATCCTTGATAAATGAACGCTCTGAGGCTTGAAGATCAAGTGCCTTAGACTTCCTTTTCTTAGCGATACTTTTCCTTCTACCACCAGGTGTGGAGGAAGGATAAGACACAGTTGACCCTAGAATATCAGAAGCAGGTGGAGTAGGAGTATGAATTTTAGCACCTTCAGAGGGAATAGGCACATCAGCATGAACATAATCAACCTTTTCAGAAGAATCAGGTGTAGGTTGAGGTGGAACATTGGAAGCATCATAAGTGGAAACAACTTGAGGCTCAGAAGAATCCACACCAATGTTGTCAGCAGGAATATTGTCTGTTTCAGTAGGAGGCACAAAAGAAACACCTTCATTAGTAACACCTTTAGAAGGAACAACCTGAGAGGGATCAGCAGGAATCTCCATAGATGTATACTGCTCCTTAGTAGTCTCTTTAGCTTGAATATCATCAGCTGCTGTACTAAGGAGGATATTATCAAGAGAATCATCAAACCTCAATCTCTTGACCTCAGGTCCTTCCAAAGATGGCTGATGTCTCTTCAAACTTTGATATGGATTAATGTCATCTTTTTCTAACCTACTTAGGATCTTGTTATACTCTATTACCAACTGGTCATCAGGAAAAGATTTCACAAAGGCCATACTCCATCCAGTGGTGTAGACTACATAACTCATATTCTTAACAAACTCCCTCATATGTAATTTCTGTTCAGCTTGAGTAGGAGGTCTATCCCTTTTTGCTTTGGCTTTTCTCTCTGCATCAGCTTTCTTTCTCCTAGTTGCCAATGCCATCAAGTCAGCAGCAAAATTCTCTTAGTTAAAAGCACCTCCTAATATGGACTGAGCAAGGCACATGTTAGAAGAAGCTCCAGCCACAAGTGAATTCCATGTGTCATTAGTAAAATTCAAGGCAAGGTCATCCAATTCTTTCATTCTCTCAAGTGTGACCTTAGGAGCTGTATGAGCTTGAGACTCTGCATCAAGGGTAGCTTGAGCCTGTTTTGCTACTTCTCTGTCACTCATTGCAACTTCATGAAGCCTGAAGAGTCTTTCTTGTTCAGCCTTATCAACAACAACATCCACTTCCTCTTCAATCATGGGAGCCTTCCCTTTATCAATTGAAGATACACCTACTCGAACATCTTCAGAGGGAACTTTGATATCAGAAGGAATGGAAGCTGGATTCTCAGAAGCAATAGAAGAAACCTCAGTAGATACAGGCTTATCAGTGGTAGCAGGCTTATCAGTAGTAGCAACCACACTATCAGAAGCAACCCCAATATCAGCAGCAATAAAAAAATCCTTATCCTGTGCAACCTTGTCAATAACAGGTTCAGGATGAAGTTCCCCTTGTTCAGCAGGACCAGAAGTAGTTGGAGAATCCACTTTTCTCATCTTGAGATCCTTCAAATTTAGGTAACTCCTTTGTCTAGTCCTTCTTCAGTGAAAAACTTGAACTTCTGGATCTTTCTTAGCTTGAGTCTCTCTCAATGACACAGAAGCCAATTCATGCAATGCCTCTAGATCAATGTGAGTCCTCTCAGTATCCTGTTTTGCATCTGACTCAGAAAGCACAACCCTGCTCCTTCTTTTATTGATCTTAACCTCCAACTCTGTCACCCTCTTTAGCAACTTAACCATAGTACCACCAAGAGTCTGCTTGGTCTCTTTAAGCTCATCCCTAGACTCTTTAAGCTGAAGCTCAAGATCATCAACCTTCTTTATATACATGTCAAGCAAACTAGACACTTTCATTAGAGTAGTAGGGTCCTCAGCTTCACCAACAGGAGTTCCTGAGGTTGTATGAGCTTCATTGGACCTGAGAGGAGACATATAATAATCACCAAAAGTGGTGTCATCCTCAAAGTATCCCTGGGTGGACTAGAAGGTTGATCTATGTTTTCCTCAGTCTCAACAGGAACATGACCTTGTGATTCAGAAGCAACAACTGGCTCCTCAGGAGCAACAACCCTGGGTGAGGGTGGGGCAATAGGTGGAAGAGATGGGGGTTGCTGGTTTTCAGTGGAAACTGATGCAGAGGCACCATCAGCATTGGGGTCTGGTGACATAGGGACACCAGATGCCTCAGCTACTAAAGGCTCTAAACCACTAGAAGGATCACCTGCACCAGCAGCTATATTGGCATTTGGCAACATAGAAGGTAACAAGGGCCTATGTTCTCCAGCAAAATTGGTTTTCATAGTGGCAAACAATTTGGCAGTCAATTTACTTATTACTTTTGGGGTTTTATCAGAGGGTTCAAGATTTAATATCATCTGAAGAAACCTAGGATACATTAAGAATTTATGTTTGGTATCCTTGATATTTCTGAGCATTTCCTCAAATATATATTTTGAAAAATTATAAGATCTCCCCTGAGCCAAACAAATGATAGTTGTAGCAATAGAGCTAGAGAACTGATCCCAACCCCCAGACTTAGGACTTAGACACTGAAGGAGAGTGTGGACCAAAAACCTCCATTTAGGGAAAAAAATTATTTTTATACCAAATGAATTTCCCATCAGTGGGGTAACCAATATTTGCTAAACCAGTGATAATTTCATCTCTGTTATTTTCAAACACACCTCCTTCATTGTCCAATTGTAACTGAGTCCTAATGAGAGACTCAGTGACAACATACTCATGTCCATCAATGGTTGCCACAATCTTCTTGGGTTGCCCCTCAGGAGACCGCTCAAAAGCTGTGGCCTAGAATTGTCTGACTAAAGAGTCATAAACAACAGATGGACAAAAGGTTAGAGCATACCTGAGTTTTGATCGGAGAAGAAAGCCCACCATTGGATCATATATATCACTTCCTTTAGCTCTTTCCAGGAATGCAACCTTGTTGTGATCAACTTTGAAAGCCAATGCAGCCATGGAATTGTTCTTAGAAGGTAGAAGATGGATTTGGTTTCAAAATGAGAGGGAATTTTCCATTTAGGTCGTGGGATATCCGGAATTAGTTATTTTAAGTAGGTCACTTAAAATAAACGTTTAAATTGGCAAAAGATTTGGAGAGAATATTTGACCAATTTGACTTTAATTAAATCCCGTTATAAATCCCCAATTATTATGAAATCAGCAGTAATGAAACATCACTTAGCAGAGACCATTTAGTCAATCGGCAGAAATGACTAATCGTTTGACCATTGTTTCCATATCAAAGCTACCAGCATAAATCATTTCCCTCAGTAGAAAACATCACGATACCAGCAGGAATTGAGAGAATCAATTCTTCTGAACATAATGGTGCCTCAACAGTCTTCAATCAGAACTTTTAACGTTACAAATTTCAACCATCAATTATAGCCATAAATTCAACCAACCTAAGATTCCAATAAGCCTATGAAACTAACCCCTTGCAACATCAAACATACAAACAACCCACATATCCCTAACACCCGAATCGATTACCAACCAACTCATCATGAACAACTCCCCAAATCATCCCATTGAGATATCTTGATCTGACAGTGCAGCATCCCATGATGGATGGTTAAACTATTTTCCACCTGGTGCATCAAACAATGTGACATACATATCCAGAGAGCCTCCTCGTAAGTCACCATTTGCATACACTTCTTCAGAAGAGGATTCGCCCAATCCTTCTCCACAAGTGGAGTTTGAAGTATCCAGCTCTGAGCTTAATGCTTTGAGTGCAGATACTGATGATGAGCTTAATGATCCAACTTACATGCCACTCAATGTTGCCCCTCTTGCAGTTCTACCACCAGGCCGTTCAGCTCCAAGACCTGAGCCCTCCACATCAAACCCTAACAAAAGAGCCACTGTGGTTGGTCTGGCTGCAAAACCAGTGTAGGAATTTGTCAACAGATGGGGAAAGGGACACCAGAGGATGCCAGAGTGGTGAAACAGGAGGCCAGAGAGGAGGCCTTGAAGATTCAAGATGGAGTCTGGAGGAGTGTTGTGTGAAGCTTGTTATGTTGGAGTCTGAATGTAGTCATCAGTAGGAATGAGAAAGTCTTGTAACTTTACACTGCATCTTAGAATGCAGTGTTTTATCTATAAATAAAAGACTTTTATGCTTGAAGTTTAATCATTTGTTATCTATTCCCACTGATTGTTTGTTTGATACTTGATCTGCAAGATGGTTAGTAGAACACATAACATACAAAATAAATATATACAAATATATACACAAACTATGCAAAAATATACAAAAATATACACCATAAATCCTCCCCTTAATCCATAAACCTCCCCTTAGGCACAATCCTCCCCTCAAACACATCAATCAGGGGTTGATCATGCCTATATGGACAACCAAATATTGAAATCTTGGACCATCAAAAGCTTTTGTCAACAAATCAGCTACATTTTCATCTGTATAAATTTTAACCACTTGAATAAGGTGTTTTTCATTAGCATCTCTGATAAAGTGGTGTCTTATTTCTATGTGCTTTGTTCTTTGATGAAAAATAGGATTTTTAACAATGCAAATTGTACTTGGGTTGTCTATAAAGATTTTAGTGTTCATAAAATTGAACCCATAATCCAATAACTGATTTTGAATCCAAAGTACCTGACCACAACAACTGGCAGCAGCAACATATTCAGCTTCTGTAGAAGATGTAGCCACTATGGTCTGTTTCTTGCATTGCCAGGAGATTAATCTCCTTCCCAGAAACTGACAACCCCTAGTAGTAGATTTCCTATCAAAGTTTGCACCAGTATAGTCACTATCACTATAAGCCTCCAACTCAAATGGAGATTCTCTAGGATACCAAAGACCCAACTTAGGTTGACCCTTGAGGTACTTGAAAATCTTCTTGACAACAGTCAAATTGGAAGTCAAAGGAGTGACCTGATGCCTAGAACAAGCACTGACTGCAAACATAATATCAGGCCTAGAAGCAGTCTAATACATGAGTGAACCAATCATGGATCTTTAGAGATGAACATTAATAGCAGGATCTGGTTCATTATTTGACTTAGGCTTTGGTGCTTCATAAGGAGTAGTTGCAGTCCTAACTAGTTCCATATCAAACTTCTTGAGGATGTCATACTCATATTTCTCTTGATGAATGAAAATACCATATGATTTCTGCTGCACTTGAAGGCCCAACAAGAATGTAAGCTCACCCATTGCACTCATCTCAAACTCACTTTTCATCAACTCCTCAAATTCCATGCACTATGCTTCTTGGTAGAACCAAAGATAATATCATCCACATACACTTGCACAAGAATAATATCCCTGGAGTTTTTCTTGATATAGAGAGTCTTATCAATAGCACCTCTCTTGTATCCATGTTTTAGCAGAAACGAAAAGAGCCTAGCATACCAAGCTCTAGGTGCCTGATGAAGTCCATAGAGTGCTTTAACCACCTTGTAGAGCATATCTGGATTGTGAGAGTCTACAAATCCCTTGGGCTGAGTGACATACACTTCTTCTTCATTTTCACCATATAAGAAAGCACTTTTGACATCCATCTAATATACCATGAAGCCCATGTAGGAGGCAAATGCCAAGAAGAGTCTGATAGCTTCTACCCTAGCAACAGGAGCAAAAACCTCATCATAATCAATCCTTTGTTCTTGTCTGTGACCTTGGGCAACCAACCTAGCCTTATTTCTTACCACGATCCCCTTTGCATCCCTCTTACATTTCAGAATCCACTTTGTCCCAATAGCATACTTGCCAGGAGGCAATTGAACAAGCTCCCATACATTTTGATATATGAATTGTTGCATCTCTTCTTGCATAGCAGCAACCCAATCATCATCTGCCAAAGCATGTGCAACACTGGTAGGTTCAAATTGAGAGAGGAAACAAGCAAATAGACAATGATGATAGTCTATATGATTGTTCCTATGTTGATCCTGAATGTAACTGAGAAATGCAGATTCACCAAAATTTGTCTTATTCAGCCTGCTTCTAGTTTGCACGGATGAAGTAGGATCACCAATTATTAGAGATTGTGGATGGACTATGTTAATCCTCTTTGTTGCATTAGGACTAACATCAATGGATTTGGCCAGATTAGTAAGTGTAGGACCAAAGTCATCATCATAGGAAGAAGAACCAAAGATGCATGTTCTTGACAAATGATAAATGCCATCCAATTCAGAGCTTGAATGTTGTGAATTGGCTAAGTCAGATGGACTTGGAAATCTGGTGGGAGAATCTTCTAGACCCAAAGTATCAGCAGATGAAGTATTGGAGGGAACCGCAGGAACAACATCACTAGTAGAAGGAACAGGAACACTTCCAGCAGAATCACCATCAGCAGCAACTGATCCATTACCAGCTTGATCAGACACATAACCAGTAGGAATAGACACATTATGAGCAGCATCAAACTTCCTGCGGGCTTCAATAGTTGCCTGCCTTAAGAGTTCCTCTGTTTCTTTGGAGAATTCATAACCATACTTTTCAGCATCATCCTTTGCTGCGTGCTCTTGGCGTTGAAGCTTCACAAGCTCTTCTACATATCCTAAATCACTTGAAACTGCATCAAAAGTAGCCGTGTCATTGGTACCTGAAAATTGGTTAGTAGAAAAAGAAGGAACAACTATAAGTTGTTCATCACACTCTGAATCTGTCTCATCATCTAAGGAACCTGCAATGTTAGTTTGAGCAGCTTGTGGTTCTGCAGAAAGATTAGATTTATAACGAGTATAACCTAAGTGATCAGTTAAGTAGTCAAGATCAAAATACCATTCTTGACCTGCTCCCTGAACATTTGGCTTGTCCTCCAAAAATCTTAAATTCAGTGTTTCTTCAATACTCTTTGTGGAGATGTTATATACCTTGTAAGCTTTACTATGAGCGGAATAGCCGACTACAAAACCCTCATCAGCTTTGCCTTCAAATTTGCCCAAATGATCACTGGTGTTAAGGATGGTTACATGACACCCAAAAGGCTTAAGGTAACTTATGGTAGGAATCTTTCCAGATAAAAGTTCATAAGGTGTCTTATTGTGAGGATGAGTTATCAACACCCTATTCAAAACATAGCAGGCAGTACTGACTGCTTCAGACCAGAACATGGTAGGTAACTTTGAATCAGCAATCATAGATCTTGCTGCTTCAATCAGGGTTCTATTCTTCCTTTCAGCAACTCCATTTTGTTGTGGAGTCCTGGCATTGCTATAATCCCTTTTTATCCCATTTGTAGCACAAAGCTCAATTAATTTTGCATTCTTGAACTCTATCCCATTGTCACACCTAATGGCTTTAACCTTTTTATTCAACTGATTCTCTACCAGGGCAATAAAGTCTTGAAGAATCTGAAATGTTTCATCCTTAGTCCCCAAAAATAATGCCCAGCAATACCTACTATAGTCATCAGTAACCACCAAACAATAGTACTTGTGATCAATGCTTCTAATAGATGTAGAACCAAAGAGATCCATATGAAGAAGCTACAAGGGCTCTGAGATAGTGCTGACAGCAGTAATGGACTTATAGGAAGCCTTGTGTTGCTTTCCCTTGTTACAAGCCATAGAATTGTGCTCATTAGTAAAGACCTTGGAAGGAAGTCCATAAACTAACCCAAGTTTTGCCAGCTTGTTGATTGTTTTGATATTTACATGAGCCATCCTTCTATGCCATTTATTAGATTCATCCAAGGATGCTTTTGCCACCAAACACGCTAAGTCACCTTCAAGCTGAACTTCATTGAGATTGAATGTATACAGATTTTGTCTCATAGGCACCTTCAGAACAACTTGACTGTCATCAGGTATCTGGAAGTCTTTAGAAAGTAACAGACATTCAATATCAATGAACAACACCTAATTTTCCTTGTCACAAATTTGGAACACAGAAAATAGGCTGAAGTTTCTCAATTCTTCCACATAATACACATTCTCAAATTCCAGCTTGGAAGTTCTAATAGTTCCCTTCCCTGTAATTTTACCATCTCCTCCTCCAAATGTAATAGTACCTCCTTGAAGAGATAAAAAATCATGAAGTCTGTCTCTGTTCCCTGTCATACTCCTAGAACAACAACTATCAACAATGCCTAAATCTTTATTAGAATGAGGATCATCCTACAAGTTAAAAAATATAAAACAACATTAGTATACATGGAGACCCAAGCCATCACTGACTTGGGCCTGCCTTGTGGATCATATTAGAAAGACCTGCAGATTGTTGAGATCCACTATTGTTCTTGGAACCCTTCATGAAAGATGGTCTATTGTGTGTCCAAGAGCAACCTGCTGAGGGCTTAACAACAGTACCCCACATTGCCCCCTTATATTGAATGGGTCATTATTAACAGGCCTATATCCATTTTGAAAATAAGTACTGGTAGGTCTGTCTAATGGCCTAGAAACATGGCTTCTCCAACAGGATGACGATGGTCTATCGGCAGAAACTGGGTTACCGGCAGGAACTGGTATACTAGTAGGAACAGGTCTAACAGGAGCAACTGGTCTACGAGCAGAATTGGTTCTGCCAGTCCTTACATGCGTTCCAGAGGGAACAAATGGAGGTATTTTGGTCACATCATTCCATATTGGTCTATATCTCTGTTGATTAGTACAAACACCCATTTGTTTCTCATAAAATTCACAATCTTTGATAAGATGAAATGTACTTCCACACACAAAACATGATTTCTTCTTAAAATGCTTGTTCATAACAGGAATACTCTTATCACAAACAAACTTATTCAAACCAAAACCAAAATCAGAATTGTTTTTAACAAAATCAAAAGAATAAGAAATGTTTTTAAAATGAGCTATCTTTGAAGAAGAATCATTAACAGTAACTCTTGGGGCATGGTGAACTGGTAAAGGCTTGGGAGAGGCAGACTTAGGAGTTGAAGACTCCTCACTTGAATCACAACTGGCATAGTCTTTAGACTGGGTCTCTAAAGTCCTATCACTAGAAGAACAAGAGACAAAAGTATTAGATTCAATGCCAGTATCAGATAAGTCATTGGACTTTTGACCATAGGTCATATGTCATTCATCTGAGTCTGAGTCTGGGTTGGTTGGTCTAACAATACCATTTATAGAAGAAGGAACTGAACGCATTTCACATGGTTTTACAAATTTAACAGGTTTTCTATATTTATCTTCTTCTTTATCAGTGACAAGATTAAAAACATTGTACTCTTTAGGGTCATAAACCTCATCTGGACCAATATAGTCCTGGAAGCCCAACCCCGTCTTAGTTTTAGTAGACATAGAACTTTTCCACAATTTATCTAGGTTTTTAGCCTATTCTTGCCACTGTTTATATCTAGCCATCTCAGTATCCAAATTAGCCTTTAGACCCTCTCTTTCTATATTAACTTTTACATATTCTTTCTTAGAGAATTTTAACTGGTTAGTGGTGTTTTCCAAATCCCTTTCTAATACTTTAATTTTCTCTTCAAGAGCCAATTGATTTTGTTGGTACCAGGCCATTTGTTTTACTAAAGATTTAACAGTTTTCTTATAGGCCTGGACCCGAATAAAATATTCTTTATATTGGCCATTAACATCATCAAATTCACTTTTAAGAGCATCATATTTAGTATTACAACCAAAAATACAATTTTATACCTGAGAAGTGATGCCTATCAGTGCAAACTCATCAGCAGTATCAGCAACCAATCCAACCTGAGGATTTTCATCATGAGCTTCATCCACATGATCATCCCAGTCAACCCTTTACTCCAAAGAGAGCAAAGCTTTAGGTTTCTGATCATCAGCTTCCTTGATCTTGAATGCAAAATATCTTCTTCTGTAACTTCCCTGCTTATCTGGGCATTCTCTAGCAACGTGACCCACCTTGTTGCATTCAAAACACCTGATCTTCTTCCTGTCAAACCTGGCTGATTCTCTTCCCTTGTAGCCAAACTTTCTCCTAGAACCCTTCTCAAACCTGTTGACTTTCACAGAAAGCATGGCCATCTGCCATTTGAGATCCATCTCCTCCAAATCCCATTTATCCACTTGTTCAAAATCTTCATAGACCAACTGCTGTTGGTCTTCAGTTTCAGCAACAAAAGAGTAAAGCACATCCTCTATCATAGAATTGGACTTTGATTTTCTTGTAGAAGAAGTATGTGTTCTGGTTGCTGCTGATGAAGAAGTGGGACTCTCAGCATAAGACACCATTGTGTTAGCACTGGTAGCACTAACAAAAGCTGAGTGTGTTGGAGTTGGAGAATAAGATGAATGACCCTTGATATCAATTTCAAGAGATCGAAGCTTATTGTATAAGTCATAAAAGCTTAAGTAATCAAGACCTCCCTTTGCCTTGAGTGTGAGAGAAACCTGCCTCCAGGAAGAAGGTAAAGCACGAAGAAACTTGAGACCAACTCCTTATTACAACACCATCAAGGATATAAATATCCTTGGATCCAATGCTACTCTATCTTGTACATCGAAACACACCATATCGAATGTACACCCTAGGCATCTTTCACCAATGCCATTGACACGGATCTTCGGCACTCTTCACTAATGCCTTTGACACATCTATGACACCTGTTATGTTTTGTAGCCCAACATAAAAAACCTTGTGTTTTATGGCACAAACACATAAATCATCTAGTCTAGTCATAGATACAAGAATATGATACTAGACATTATCTAGGACAAAGTGTCTAATGGATATGAAATCCTAAACTAAACATCAAGAACCCAAATCATGATGTAGTTAGTCTTCTATGAATGAAGATGGCAAGTTTCCCAAGCTTTTTGTAGAAGATCTTCATGAGCTTGTATCTTGTGATGGGTGATCACTTCAGTAGGTAAGGGAGCAAGATCTCTAAGCTTGCTTTGGAGGATTACTTTGGGAGTATGCTTACAACAAATGAGAGTTAGAAGCATTATGATCATATGAGATGAGGGTGGTTTACACATTTCCTAATGATCTAAATATCCTAGAAATGGTGGAGAGAAACTATGTGTGAAGGTGTGAAGAAATGGTAAGAAGTGGCTTGCTATCTATAGGCAAAAAGACCAAAACCATGTTCTGCCCCAAGGATCCCTTCTGGAGGGATCCGGACCTTGTAATTCTAGGGATCCGTGGGTACTTTGAGGGATCCGTAGGGCGCTCCCTTTTGCCCATGGTTTTTGGGTCATGGGTCATGGGTTATGGGTTGGTCCATGGGTATTCCTTTAGATACAATGTATCTAATGAGTACAATGTATCTAGTCTTATGGGTATGGGTCAATATCATGGGTCATGGATATTATCCATATATGACTTATGCATGATGTCATGCATAGGGTATGGGTCATGGACTTTGTGTTTTACCCAACTACATTCAATGTATTTGGTCAATGGGTCAAATACTTAAGTTTCTACCCATTTATATTAACCATTATAATACATACTAGTTATGTATATATTTACCCAATATGTAAACACTAGTTGGTATACATAAACTATTTAACTAAACATGTTTATTGGTTTGTTGGGGGTTTGATCATAATGCAACATAACAAACATGTACGAACCTATGTTCTAGCATACAAGGACTTGCGTCGTCGAGAGGTGTTGAGAGTATGTTGAGACAAGATCTAACTACAAGTAACTTACACATTTTACGTTATGTATTACAAGTTACATGTTTGTCATCAAGAAAACAAATGAGAATGTAGAGACCATACCATACAACCTAATGAGATCTTCTTTTTCCAAAAAGTTAAGAATCTTAGTAAGGAATGTAAAATGCCTGACTGAACCATCCTTCCGATAAACAGTGTTGAAAGATCCTACACCACCAAGTCCTGTAGGAGTAAGCTCCCATCTATCCAACATAGACCAAATCACTACATCCTTATTAGAATCATCTTCCTCAAAATCCTTGATAAATGAACGCTCTGAGGCTTGAAGATCAAGTGCCTTAGACTTCCTTTTCTTAGCGATACTTTTCCTTCTACCACCAGGTGTGGAGGAAGGATAAGACACAGTTGACCCTAGAATATCAGAAGCAGGTGGAGTAGGAGTATGAATTTTAGCACCTTCAGAGGGAATAGGCACATCAGCATGAACATAATCAACCTTTTCAGAAGAATCAGGTGTAGGTTGAGGTGGAACATTGGAAGCATCATAAGTGGAAACAACTTGAGGCTCAGAAGAATCCACACCAATGTTGTCAGCAGGAATATTGTCTGTTTCAGTAGGAGGCACCAAAGAAACACCTTCATTAGTAACACCTTTAGAAGGAACAACCTGAGAGGGATCAACAGGAATCTCCATAGATGTATACTGCTCCTTAGTAGTCTCTTTAGCTTGAATATCATCAGCTGCTGTACTAAGGAGGATATTATCAAGAGAATCATCAAACCTCAATCTCTTGACCTCAGGTCCTTCCAAAGATGGCTGATGTCTCTTCAAACTTTGATATGGATTAATGTCATCCTTTTCTAACCTACTTAGGATCTTGTTATACTCTATTACCAACTGGTCATCAGGAAAAGATTTCACAAAGGCCGTACTCCATCCAGTTGTGTAGACTACATAACTCATATTCTTAACAAACTCCCTCATATGTAATTTCTGTTCAGCTTGAGTAGGAGGTCTATCCCTTTTTGCTTTGGCTTTTCTCTCTGCATCAGCTTTCTTTCTCCTAGTTGCCAATGCCATCAAGTCAGCAGCAAAATTCTCTTAGTTAAAAGCACCTCCTAATATGGACTGAGCAAGGCACATGTTAGAAGAAGCTCCGGCCACAAGTGAATTCCATGTGTCATTAGTAAAATTCAAGGCAAGGTCATCCAATTCTTTCATTCTCTCAGGTGTGACCTTAGGAGCTGTATGAGCTTGAGACTCTGCATCAAGGGTAGCTTGAGCCTGTTTTGCTACTTCTCTGTCACTCATTGCAACTTCATGAAGCCTGAAGAGTCTTTCTTGTTCAGCCTTATCAACAACAACATCCACTTCCTCTTCAATCATGGGAGCCTTCCCTTTATCAATTGAAGATACACCTACTCGAACATCTTCAGAGGGAACTTTGATATCAGAAGGAATGGAAGCTGGATTCTCAGAAGCAATAGAAGAAACCTCAGTAGATACAGGCTTATCAGTGGTAGCAGGCTTATCAGTAGTAGCAACCACACTATCAGAAGCAACCCCAATATCAGCAGCAATAAAAAAATCCTTATCCTGTGCAACCTTGTCAATAACAGGTTCAGGATGAAGTTCCCCTTGTTCAGCAGGACCAGAAGTAGTTGGAGAATCCACTTTTCTCATCTTGAGATCCTTCAAATTTAGGTAACTCCTTTGTCTAGTCCTTCTTCAGTGAAAAACTTGAACTTCTGGATCTTTCTTAGCTTGAGTCTCTCTCAATGACACAGAAGCCAATTCATGCAATGCCTCTAGATCAATGTGAGTCCTCTCAGTATCCTGTTTTGCGTCTGACTCAGAAAGCACAACCCTGCTCCTTCTTTTATTGATCTTAACCTCCAACTCTGTCACCCTCTTTAGCAACTTAACCATAGTACCACCAAGAGTCTGCTTGGTCTCTTTAAGCTCATCCCTAGACTCTTTAAGCTGAAGCTCAAGATCATCAACCTTCTTTATATACATGTCAAGCAAACTAGACACTTTCATTAGAGTAGTAGGGTCCTCAGCTTCACCAACAGGAGTTCCTGAGGTTGTATGAGCTTCATTGGACCTGAGAGGAGACATATAATAATCACCAAAAGTGGTGTCATCCTCAAAGTATCCCAGGGTGGACTAGAAGGTTGATCTATGTTTTCCTCAGTCTCAACAGGAACATGACCTTGTGATTCAGAAGCAACAACTGGCTCCTCAGGAGCAACAACCCTGGGTGAGGGTGGGGCAATAGGTGGAAGAGATGGGGGTTGCTGGTTTTCAGTGGAAACTGATGCAGAGGCACCATCAGCATTGGGGTCTGGTGACATAGGGCCACCAGATGCCTCAGCTACTAAAGGCTCTAAACCACTAGAAGGATCACCTGCACCAGCAGCTATATTGGCATTTGGCAACATAGAAGGTAACAAGGGCCTATGTTCTCCAGCAAAATTGGTTTTCATAGTGGCAAACAATTTGGCAGTCAATTTACTTATTACTTTTGGGGTTTTATCAGAGGGTTCAAGATTTAATATCATCTGAAGAAACCTAGGATACATTAAGAATTTATGTTTGGTATCCTTGATATTTCTGAGCATTTCCTCAAATATATATTTTGAAAAATTATAAGATCTCCCCTGAGCCAAACAAATGATGGTTGTAGCAATAGAGCTAGAGAACTGATCCCAACCCCCAGACTTAGGACTTAGACACTGAAGGAGAGTGTGGACCAAAAACCTCCATTTAGGGAAAAAAATTATTTTTATACCAAATGAATTTCCCATCAGTGGGGTAACCAATATTTGCTAAACCAGTGATAATTTCATCTCTGTTATTTTCAAACACACCTCCTTCATTGTCCAATTGTAACTGAGTCCTAATGAGAGACTCAGTGACAACATACTCATGTCCATCAATGGTTGCCACAATCTTCTTGGGTTGCCCCTCAGGAGACCGCTCAAAAGCTGTGGCCTAGAATTGTCTGACTAAAGAGTCATAAACAACAGATGGACAAAAGGTTAGAGCATACCTGAGTTTTGATCGGAGAAGAAAGCCCACCATTGGATCATATATATCACTTCCTTTAGCTCTTTCCAGGAATGCAACCTTGTTGTGATCAACTTTGAAAGCCAATGCAGCCATGGAATTGTTCTTAGAAGGTAGAAGATGGATTTGGTTTCAAAATGAGAGGGAATTTTCCATTTAGGTCGTGGGATATCCGGAATTAGTTATTTTAAGTAGGTCACTTAAAATAAACGTTTAAATTGGCAAAAGATTTGGAGAGAATATTTGACCAATTTGACTTTAATTAAATCCCGTTATAAATCCCCAATTATTATGAAATCAGCAGTAATGAAACATCACTTAGCAGAGACCATTTAGTCAATCGGCAGAAATGACTAATCGTTTGACCATTGTTTCCATATCAAAGCTACCAGCATAAATCATTTCCCTCAGTAGAAAACATCACGATACCAGCAGGAATTGAGAGAATCAATTCTTCTGAACATAATGGTGCCTCAACAGTCTTCAATCAGAACTTTTAACGTTACAAATTTCAACCATCAATTATAGCCATAAATTCAACCAACCTAAGATTCCAATAAGCCTATGAAACTAACCCCTTGCAACATCAAACATACAAACAACCCACATATCCCTAACACCCGAATCGATTACCAACCAACTCATCATGAACAACTCCCCAAATCATCCCATTGAGATATCTTGATCTGACAGTGCAGCATCCCATGATGGATGGTTAAACTATTTTCCACCTGGTGCATCAAACAATGTGACATACATATCCAGAGAGCCTCCTCGTAAGTCACCATTTGCATACACTTCTTCAGAAGAGGATTCGCCCAATCCTTCTCCACAAGTGGAGTTTGAAGTATCCAGCTCTGAGCTTAATGCTTTGAGTGCAGATACTGATGATGAGCTTAATGATCCAACTTACATGCCACTCAATGTTGCCCCTCTTGCAGTTCTACCACCAGGCCGTTCAACTCCAAGACCTGAGCCCTCCACATCAAACCCTAACAAAAGAGCCACTGTGGTTGGTCTGGCTGCAAAACCAGTGTGGGAATTTGTCAACAGATGGGGAAAGGGACACCAGAGGATGCCAGAGTGGTGAAACAGGAGGCCAGAGAGGAGGCCTTGAAGATTCAAGATGGAGTCTGGAGGAGTGTTGTGTGAAGCTTGTTATGTTGGAGTCTGAATGTAGTCATCAGTAGGAATGAGAAAGTCTTGTAACTTTACACTGCATCTTAGAATGCAGTGTTTTATCTATAAATAAAAGACTTTTATGCTTGAAGTTTAATCATTTGTTATCTATTCCCACTGATTGTTTGTTTGATACTTGATCTGCAAGATGGTTAGTAGAACACATAACATACAAAATAAATATATACAAATATATACACAAACTATGCAAAAATATACAAAAATATACACCATAAATCCTCCCCTTAATCCATAAACCTCCCCTTAGGCACAATCCTCCCCTCAAACACATCAATCAGGGGTTGATCATGCCTATATGGACAACCAAATATTGAAATCTTGGACCATCAAAAGCTTTTGTCAACAAATCAGCTACATTTTCATCTGTATAAATTTTAACCACTTGAATAAGGTGTTTTTCATTAGCATCTCTGATAAAGTGGTGTCTTATTTCTATGTGCTTTGTTCTTTGATGAAAAATAGGATTTTTAACAATGCAAATTGTACTTGGGTTGTCTATAAAGATTTTAGTGTTCATAAAATTGAACCCATAATCCAATAACTGATTTTGAATCCAAAGTACCTGACCACAACAACTGGCAGCAGCAACATATTCAGCTTCTGTAGAAGATGTAGCCACTATGGTCTGTTTCTTGCATTGCCAGGAGATTAATCTCCTTCCCAGAAACTGACAACCCCTAGTAGTAGATTTCCTATCAAAGTTTGCACCAGTATAGTCACTATCACTATAAGCCTCCAACTCAAATGGAGATTCTCTAGGATACCAAAGACCCAACTTAGGTTGACCCTTGAGGTACTTGAAAATCTTCTTGACAACAGTCAAATTGGAAGTCAAAGGAGTGACCTGATGCCTAGAACAAGCACTGACTGCAAACATAATATCAGGCCTAGAAGCAGTCTAATACATGAGTGAACCAATCATGGATCTTTAGAGATGAACATTAATAGCAGGATCTGGTTCATTATTTGACTTAGGCTTTGGTGCTTCATAAGGAGTAGTTGCAGTCCTAACTAGTTCCATATCAAACTTCTTGAGGATGTCATACTCATATTTCTCTTGATGAATGAAAATACCATATGATTTCTGCTGCACTTGAAGGCCCAACAAGAATGTAAGCTCACCCATTGCACTCATCTCAAACTCACTTTTCATCAACTCCTCAAATTCCATGCACTATGCTTCTTGGTAGAACCAAAGATAATATCATCCACATACACTTGCACAAGAATAATATCCCTGGAGTTTTTCTTGATATAGAGAGTCTTATCAATAGCACCTCTCTTGTATCCATGTTTTAGCAGAAACGAAAAGAGCCTAGCATACCAAGCTCTAGGTGCCTGATGAAGTCCATAGAGTGCTTTAACCACCTTGTAGAGCATATCTGGATTGTGAGAGTCTACAAATCCCTTGGGCTGAGTGACATACACTTCTTCTTCATTTTCACCATATAAGAAAGCACTTTTGACATCCATCTAATATACCATGAAGCCCATGTAGGAGGCAAATGCCAAGAAGAGTCTGATAGCTTCTACCCTAGCAACAGGAGCAAAAACCTCATCATAATCAATCCTTTGTTCTTGTCTGTGACCTTGGGCAACCAACCTAGCCTTATTTCTTACCACGATCCCCTTTGCATCCCTCTTACATTTCAGAATCCACTTTGTCCCAATAGCATACTTGCCAGGAGGCAATTGAACAAGCTCCCATACATTTTGATATATGAATTGTTGCATCTCTTCTTGCATAGCAGCAACCCAATCATCATCTGCCAAAGCATGTGCAACACTGGTAGGTTCAAATTGAGAGAGGAAACAAGCAAATAGACAATGATGATAGTCTATATGATTGTTCCTATGTTGATCCTGAATGTAACTGAGAAATGCAGATTCACCAAAATTTGTCTTATTCAGCCTGCTTCTAGTTTGCACGGATGAAGTAGGATCACCAATTATTAGAGATTGTGGATGGACTATGTTAATCCTCTTTGTTGCATTAGGACTAACATCAATGGATTTGGCCAGATTAGTAAGTGTAGGACCAAAGTCATCATCATAGGAAGAAGAACCAAAGATGCATGTTCTTGACAAATGATAAATGCCATCCAATTCAGAGCTTGAATGTTGTGAATTGGCTAAGTCAGATGGACTTGGAAATCTGGTGGGAGAATCTTCTAGACCCAAAGTATCAGCAGATGAAGTATTGGAGGGAACCGCAGGAACAACATCACTAGTAGAAGGAACAGGAACACTTCCAGCAGAATCACCATCAGCAGCAACTGATCCATTACCAGCTTGATCAGACACATAACCAGTAGGAATAGACACATTATGAGCAGCATCAAACTTCCTGCGGGCTTCAATAGTTGCCTGCCTTAAGAGTTCCTCTGTTTCTTTGGAGAATTCATAACCATACTTTTCAGCATCATCCTTTGCTGCGTGCTCTTGGCGTTGAAGCTTCACAAGCTCTTCTACATATCCTAAATCACTTGAAACTGCATCAAAAGTAGCCGTGTCATTGGTACCTGAAAATTGGTTAGTAGAAAAAGAAGGAACAACTATAAGTTGTTCATCACACTCTGAATCTGTCTCATCATCTAAGGAACCTGCAATGTTAGTTTGAGCAGCTTGTGGTTCTGCAGAAAGATTAGATTTATAACGAGTATAACCTAAGTGATCAGTTAAGTAGTCAAGATCAAAATACCATTCTTGACCTGCTCCCTGAACATTTGGCTTGTCCTCCAAAAATCTTAAATTCAGTGTTTCTTCAATACTCTTTGTGGAGATGTTATATACCTTGTAAGCTTTACTATGAGCGGAATAGCCGACTACAAAACCCTCATTAGCTTTGCCTTCAAATTTGCCCAAATGATCACTGGTGTTAAGGATGGTTACATGACACCCAAAAGGCTTAAGGTAACTTATGGTAGGAATCTTTCCAGATAAAAGTTCATAAGGTGTCTTATTGTGAGGATGAGTTATCAACACCCTATTCAAAACATAGCAGGCAGTACTGACTGCTTCAGACCAGAACATGGTAGGTAACTTTGAATCAGCAATCATAGATCTTGCTGCTTCAATCAGGGTTCTATTCTTCCTTTCAGCAACTCCATTTTGTTGTGGAGTCCTGGCATTGCTATAATCCCTTTTTATCCCCTTTGTAGCACAAAGCTCAATTAATTTTGCATTCTTGAACTCTATCCCATTGTGACACCTAATGGCTTTAACCTTTTTATTCAACTGATTCTCTACCAGGGCAATAAAGTCTTGAAGAATCTGAAATGTTTCATCCTTAGTCCCCAAAAATAATGCCCAGCAATACCTACTATAGTCATCAGTAACCACCAAACAATAGTACTTGTGATCAATGCTTCTAATAGATGTAGAACCAAAGAGATCCATATGAAGAAGCTACAAGGGCTCTGAGATAGTGCTGACAGCAGTAATGGACTTATAGGAAGCCTTGTGTTGCTTTCCCTTGTTACAAGCCATAGAATTGTGCTCATTAGTAAAGACCTTGGAAGGAAGTCCATAAACTAACCCAAGTTTTGCCAGCTTGTTGATTGTTTTGATATTTACATGAGCCATCCTTCTATGCCATTTATTAGATTCATCCAAGGATGCTTTTGCCACCAAACACGCTAAGTCACCTTCAAGCTGAACTTCATTGAGATTGAATGTATACAAATTTTGTCTCATAGGCACCTTCAGAACAACTTGACTGTCATCAGGTATCTGGAAGTCTTTAGAAAGTAACAGACATTCAATATCAATGAACAACACCTAATTTTCCTTGTCACAAATTTGGAACACAGAAAATAGGCTGAAGTTTCTCAATTCTTCCGCATAATACACATTCTCAAATTCCAGCTTGGAAGTTCTAATAGTTCCCTTCCCTGTAATTTTACCATCTCCTCCTCCAAATGTAATAGTACCTCCTTGAAGAGATAAAAAATCATGAAGTCTGTCTCTGTTCCCTGTCATACTCCTAGAACAACAACTATCAACAATGCCTAAATCTTTATTAGAATGAGGATCATCCTACAAGTTAAAAAATATAAAACAACATTAGTATACATGGAGACCCAAGCCATCACTGACTTGGGCCTGCCTTGTGGATCATATTAGAAAGACCTGCAGATTGTTGAGATCCACTATTGTTCTTGGAACCCTTCATGAAAGATGGTCTATTGTGTGTCCAAGAGCAACCTGCTGAGGGCTTAACAACAGTACCCCACATTGCCCCCTTATATTGAATGGGTCATTATTAACAGGCCTATATCCATTTTGAAAATAAGTACTGGTAGGTCTGTCTAATGGCCTAGAAACATGGCTTCTCCAACAGGATGACGATGGTCTATCGGCAGAAACTGGGTTACCGGCAGGAACTGGTATACTAGTAGGAACAGGTCTAACAGGAGCAACTGGTCTACGAGCAGAATTGGTTCTGCCAGTCCTTACATGCGTTCCAGAGGGAACAAATGGAGGTATTTTGGTCACATCATTCCATATTGGTCTATATCTCTGTTGATTAGTACAAACACCCATTTGTTTCTCATAAAATTCACAATCTTTGATAAGATGAAATGTACTTCCACACACAAAACATGATTTCTTCTTAAAATGCTTGTTCATAACAGGAATACTCTTATCACAAACAAACTTATTCAAACCAAAACCAAAATCAGAATTGTTTTTAACAAAATCAAAAGAATAAGAAATGTTTTTAAAATGAGCTATCTTTGAAGAAGAATCATTAACAGTAACTCTTGGGGCATGGTGAACTGGTAAAGGCTTGGGAGAGGCAGACTTAGGAGTTGAAGACTCCTCACTTGAATCACAACTGGCATAGTCTTTAGACTGGGTCTCTAAAGTCCTATCACTAGAAGAACAAGAGACAAAAGTATTAGATTCAATGCCAGTATCAGATAAGTCATTGGACTTTTGACCATAGGTCATATGTCATTCATCTGAGTCTGAGTCTGGGTTGGTTGGTCTAACAATACCATTTATAGAAGAAGGAACTGAACGCATTTCACATGGTTTTACAAATTTAACAGGTTTTCTATATTTATCTTCTTCTTTATCAGTGACAAGATTGAAAACACTGTACTCTTTAGGGTCATAAACCTCATCTGGACCAATATAGTCCTGGAAGCCCAACCCCGTCTTAGTTTTAGTAGACATAGAACTTTTCCACAATTTATCTAGGTTTTTAGCCTATTCTTGCCACTGTTTATATCTAGCCATCTCAGTATCCAAATTAGCCTTTAGACCCTCTCTTTCTATATTAACTTTTACATATTCTTTCTTAGAGAATTTTAACTGGTTAGTGGTGTTTTCCAAATCCCTTTCTAATACTTTAATTTTCTCTTCAAGAGCCAATTGATTTTGTTGGTACCAGGCCATTTGTTTTACTAAAGATTTAACAGTTTTCTTATAGGCCTGGACCCGAATAAAATATTCTTTATATTGGCCATTAACATCATCAAATTCACTTTTAAGAGCATCATATTTAGTATTACAACCAAAAATACAATTTTATACCTGAGAAGTGATGCCTATCAGTGCAAACTCATCAGTAGTATCAGCAACCAATCCAACCTGAGGATTTTCATCATGAGCTTCATCCACATGATCATCCCAGTCAACCCTTTACTCCAAAGAGAGCAAAGCTTTAGGTTTCTGATCATCAGCTTCCTTGATCTTGAATGCAAAATATCTTCTTCTGTAACTTCCCTGCTTATCTGGGCATTCTCTAGCAACGTGACCCACCTTGTTGCATTCAAAACACCTGATCTTCTTCCTGTCAAACCTGGCTGATTCTCTTCCCTTGTAGCCAAACTTTCTCCTAGAACCCTTCTCAAACCTGTTGAATTTCACAGAAAGCATGGCCATCTGCCATTTGAGATCCATCTCCTCCAAATCCCATTTATCCACTTGTTCAAAATCTTCATAGACCAACTGCTGTTGGTCTTCAGTTTCAGCAACAAAAGAGTAAAGCACATCCTCTATCATAGAATTGGACTTTGATTTTCTTGTAGAAGAAGTATGTGTTCTGGTTGCTGCTGATGAAGAAGTGGGACTCTCAGCATAAGACACCATTGTGTTAGCACTGGTAGCACTAACAAAAGCTGAGTGTGTTGGAGTTGGAGAATAAGATGAATGACCCTTGATATCAATTTCAAGAGATCGAAGCTTATTGTATAAGTCATAAAAGCTTAAGTAATCAAGACCTCCCTTTGCCTTGAGTGTGAGAGAAACCTGCCTCCAGGAAGAAGGTAAAGCACGAAGAAACTTGAGATTGCATTCCTCATTGTCAGGTTTGGACTTCATCTAATTTAGCTGGCTCAGGATTTTCTAAAACCTGTCATACCCCTTGTGTACGCCTTCCTCTTCAAAAATTGAGAACTCCTGAAAACTCTACTTAAGCATAGACTTCCTTATCTTCTTAGACTCTTCGTTACCTCCAAACTTTGCTTTTATTGCTCTCCATATTTCTCTTGCTTCATCAAGATGATAAAAGTCACTCATATGCTCATCTGGAAGAGCTTGAAGCAAGGTAGTCCTAGCCTTGGTTTCCCTCTGAGGTGCAATCTGTTCTGCATTAGTTGTTGCTGGAAGAATTATCACATTCTCATCAGAATCTCTTCCAGTAGCCTTCTTACTGTTGCCTTTTAGAACCATGTTCCAGAGATGGTAGTCACTATTGGAGATATAATTTTCCATCTTGATAGCCCATATGTCATATTCATCCTTCTTCAGATAGGGAAATTTTGCATTGTTGTTGGACATGGTGGTAACAACCTGCTGAATTGTAGACTGAGCATTGGTTGGCTAAGGCTTGTCTTCATTGTCTGAATTTTCTGAATGTTTTGATGATGTCATTGTAAGAGTGATATTTATGATTCTAAGAAAGAGAGTATGATCGTCTTCTTTGAAATATTCTCACCAGGCTCTGATACCACTTGATGGAACAGTCCCAGATAGATCTTATGAGCCTTAATGAATGTAAAGTCAACCTGTGTAATCACAAGAAAACTATGGAGAACCTTTACTAGACTTATATATACACGGAATATAAACACAAGAATCAAGAAGACAATAAACACAAAATACTTGATCCTCCATGGATCTGTATTGAATTACTAACAATGTTATTAGCTATGGTACATTAACCCTAGCCGCTGGTTTCTTTTATACTACAAGAAACCCTAATTCTGCAGCTTACTAATCACGTAAAAGATATGCATTATCTATTCTTAATTTAACTCATGCATGTCCTAACTAAATACTAAGAATGCGGAAACTAAATAACCGCAGAAACAATAATAAAGATCAATGGCAACTGCACTATCCGCAGGAACCAGACTATCAGTAGAAACAATAAAGCTATCAGCAGGAACCTTTATCAATAGGAACCTACTGTTCCAATAATTCCTAACACCAAGAGAGTTGAAGAAGCTTTATCAGAAGAAGGATGGGTTGAATCAATGCAAGAAGAGCTATTGTAGTTAAGCTTCAAGAGGTATGGACATTGGTTGATCTTCCAAATGGAAAAAGGGCTATTGGAACTAAATGGGTGTTCAGAAACAAAAGGGATGAAAGGGGTATAGTGGTAAGGAATAAATCAAGGTTGGTTGCTCAAGGATACACTCAAACTGAAGGATTGGATTATGATGAAGTATTTGCACCTATTGCCAGAATTGAAGATATAAGACTGTTTTTGGCATATGCTTTATTCAAAAACTTTGTTGTGTATCAAATGGATGTGAAAAGTGCCTTTCTATATGGTACTATTGATGAGGGGGTATATGTATGTCAACCTCCTGGTTTTGAAGATCCTGATAATCTTGATAAGGTCTACAGGGTGAAAAAGATTATGTATGGTTTGTATCAAGCTCCAAGGGCATGGTATGAATGCCTTTTGTGGAAAACTAGAGGGGGGGGGGGAGGTTGAATAGTTTTGCCGATTTTAAGTTGATTTCAAAAAACTTTAGATTCGATATTATGTGAAATCGTATGGATGTTGAGAACGTATAGATCTAATGATAATGCAAGCAAATAAATAAAGTTAAGGGATAGAAAAGACACAACCGATTTATAGTGGTTTGGCTATAAGGTCACCTTCCTTGCCCTACTCCACTCCCCGAGTCACCTACTCGAGAGTTCAAGTACTATGTCAACAAACTCCTTCACTTGGCGGAGAAGCCTTCACAACGTTGCTTACACTTTTTCCGGTACAAAGCTAGATACCGAGTCCGTAGCACGGTGGACCAAACCAACACAACTATTACACAACAAATATGTGAAATATCAAATACAAGATCTTCGCTACAGAAATCTTGCGGAGTGACAAATCAATCAAGGACCCCTTGCTTGGATGACTTGTAGAATGCTCGTGATCTCGCCTTAGAGAAGGGCCTATATGAGGATCACAAATAGAAAGAAAGAAGAACAACTCTATAGATCAAGTGATCTATATGTTAGAAGAGAATGAGAGTGTATGAGAGATTTAGTAAGAAGAGGGGTGAGTTAAAATGAAGAAATGCATCTCTATTTATAGGCAAATTTCTCCTCTGTTCCACGGATCCCACGGATCCCTTCCACTTGGGATCCGTCTAGTGTAATCCTAGGGATCCGTGGTACGCTCCTCTTTGCCCATGGGTTTTTTGGTTATGGGTCATGGGGTATGGGTTAGTCCATGGGTTATCTTTTAGATTCAATGTATCTAAGTATATATTTTATCAAGTCTTCTTTGGTATGGGTTTAGATCTATGGGTTATGGTCCATGGGTTATGGTTTTTACCCATCCTAATAAACTATTACAACAAATCCTTAATTATTACATTTTTGTATTTAAATGGCTATATGTAAATGCTTTACAAAAATAACATGTATCCTTATAATTATACTTAAGATAACATTACATTTGTTATCAACAAAACACAAAGAGATCGCAAAATATTAATAAACGTTTTTACGGTTTATTTGTATTAACACCTTTCTACTTATTTGATGGAAAATGGTTTCAAGAGGGGACTGATTGATTAGACTTATTTCATAAAGAAGCTCAAGGATGATATATTGTTGGTTCAGGTTTATGTTGATGACATCAGCTTTGGCTCAACCAATAAAGAGTTGTGCAAAGACTTTGAGAAACTTATGAATTATAAGTTTCAGATGAGTTCTATGGATGAACTCACTTTCTTTTTGGGGCTATAGGTTCAATAAAGGACTGATGGTATTTTCATTTGTTAAGACAAGTATGTAGCAGATGTTTTGAAGAAGTTTGGGTTTCAGGATGTAAAGAGTGCTAGTACACCAATGGAGACTCAGAAACCACTGCTACCAGATGATGGAAGTCCCAAAGTTTATTTGAAGCTGTATAGATCCGTTATTGGATCTTTGATGTATCTCACTGCATCTAGGCTAGATATTATTTTCTCAGTATGTGTGTGTGCAAGATTTCAAGTCACACCCAACACAACACACATGAATACTGTGAAGAGAATTTTTAGATATCTTAAGGGCCATCCTAAGTTGGGCCTTTGGTATTCTAAAGATTCAGCATTTGATTTAGTGGCCTATACACACACTGATTATGCTGGAGCTAGTTTGGATAGAAAGTCTACTATTGGAGGATTTCAGTTTTTGGGAAGCAGGCTAATTTCATGGCTGGGTAAAAAGCAAACAATTATGGCCAATTCCACCACTGAAGCTAAGTATGTGACTGCTGCTAGCTGCTGTGGTCAAGTGCTTTGGATTCAGAATCAATTGTTGGACTTTGGGTACAATTTTATGCATACTAAAATGTACATTGATAATAACAGTACAATATGCATAATTAAAAATCCTGTTTTGCATTCTAGAACTAAACATATTGAGATAAGGCATCATTTATTAGAGATTGTAATGAGAAAAAGCTAATTCAAATGGTAAAAATCCATATTGATTTCAATGTTGATGATCTTCTTACCAAAGCTTTTAATATGGGGAGGTTTCAGTACCCTGTAGTTAGTATTGGAATGATAAATCTCTAAATCTTAGATTTTTTTTGTAAAAGTGTGTAAAAGTTATGTACTGTTATTAGTTGATCTTAGTATTGCTTGTTTTGTTCTATCCACTGCTTGTTTCTTTGTGTTTCCACTAACTATTTTGCAGATCAAAGAAATAAATCACAACCAGTATGATGCAATGGACTTAAAAGGAAAACATGGTGCTATTATTATTGAAAAGATCTGCATTCAAAGATGCAGAAGTTACAACCATGGGATATTGACTAACAGCAAAGTACATCAAAAGATAACATCTTCAAAAAACCATCAAAAGACAACAAGCTTCACAAAATACACCAACACCACCTAAGGATTCCTTTGAATGGCCCACTCTGGCATCTCCTTCTGAACTCTTGGTCCTCCAATAACATGCCACACTTTGGGGCATGCAAGTCCTATCACCCTCTCTCTGATGGGTGGTGATGAAGAAGATGGACCAACTGGTGGTGGAAGGATTGCTTGCAAAGGTGTAGCTGACATAGGTTCTGGTGGTGGTATTGATGCAAAGGGAGGCACAAACACTGCTCTGGAAGAATCTTCATCATCTGTGTCCTCATAAGGACACACATAGCTTGGCAAAGAGCTCAAGTCAGAATTAGATCCTTTCTTGATGGCATTTTGTGGCACTGGTTGAATGAAATAAGGTTCAACTAGTGAAGGATTTGTGCTCATGACTGTGTGTGATCTTTTCCTTGATGAATCTTCCTGGTCAACCCTACCTGCTGCGACTAACTCCTCCCAAACACTGTTTGAGGAAGAGCTGTTAGTGTCTGATGAGAGATCAATAGGGTTTGACTTACTCATGGTGGTGGTTTTGAAATATTTTCAGTAAAAAGGTTTATGGGTATGTGAGTAATGTGTGTGGTATGTGGGTGATTTACTCTTTAATAGAGTTAAGTGATAAATCAGTAAGTAAATGTGTGGAAGGTGTGAGTTGTTGAGGAGTAAATAAAGTCTTTGACTTTGGTGGCCGGATTAATGACTTGGAGTTGACCATTTGACTGGGTGTTTAGTATTGTTCTAACTACTGCCAGTATGAATTTTGAAACCACTTCTTGTTATTCTAACCACTGCTAACCTTAACAATGTTTCAAGTGTCTGGTTTGTGTTTGTGATGTGCAGGTATGAAGGAGCTTTTGTATATTTTGGAGCTTTTTTGAGCTGTTGATGTGGCTATTTAGTAAAAAAAATGTGAATCTTTTGTAATCCTTCATACTAATGCTTGATATCCCTATTTTTGGCTTAGATTTTGTTGTTGCAGTCTTAGTAAAAAGCTTGGAGTGTGGGTGATGTATCCACTGCTAGAACATTTCAAACCACTGCTAGTGCATTTTTGCTGATAATGGATACTTGAGGGGCTATTTTGTAACTTTGTTAATAACGTATTTATTCCCCCAAATCACTACCAGATCATTTAATTGATCTTCAAATCACTTCCAATTGGCGCTTTACACAAACCCTAACCACTCCTAACTACTTAATTCACTATCCCATATCGTATTCTCTCACTAATCACAATGCCGACTTTGTATTCCAAAACCCGTAACCTTGTTGCACACTTGATCAAGAACAATCAATCAGAAGGCTTCCTTGAGATGATTGATTCCCTTAATCATAGTCCAATCCACTCTGCATTAACAGTAGAACCCATGATTCTTAAAACTTATGTACATCAATTTTGGTGGAATGCTGAGATACAGGAGGGAGACGGGTTAGAGGTTCTTAGGACTATTGTGGATGAGAATGAGATTTTGGTCACTGAGGATGTCATTACAGGTGTTTTGAAGCTAGAGGATGCTGGTGGAGTAGTTAATCTTTCCAATGATGACATTTTTGATGGTTTAGAAAGGCTATGTTATGAAAGAAGGGGTGATAAACTTAAATTCCTTAAAGGTATGTTTTCGCCTTAGTGGAAGTTTTTGATTCACACTTTGCTGATGTGTGTGAGCAATAAGACCACAAGATTAGATGAGTTTCCCTCCAAAATTGCAACTGCCATTATCGGTCTTTCTGAAGGGAGGGAATTAAACTGGTCTAGGATGATTTTTGATGGATATCTGAAGAATATAAGGGACAAAGGAAAGTATTACTTGTATCCTAGGTTTGTTCAACTGATTGTGGAGAGTCAGATTGAAGAACCTATTGCTCATAATAGAAAGTATGAGGTTCATCATATGCTTCCTAAGGTGTTTGCAAACATGAGGCACCAAAATCCAAATTTATCTTGAAGAGTTACACTATTGTTTCCAAATATGATACCTTTGCCAGATAGTCCTGAGAATCATGAGGTAACTAAACCACAACCTACCCAACCCAATGATGCTGAAACCCCTGTTGCCACAACTGAAACCCCTGCTATCACAACTACAACCACTGCTATCATACTTGAACCCACTGTTGATCCCTTAACTTCAACTTCTGCACCCCAAAGGATTTTTTTTACTAGGAGGAGGAGGAAGGGCACCATACTACCTTAGGCTGGTGTTAGTGGACTAGTTAATGAGGTTATCACAAGGAGTGGTGGTGACATGAGTGGAAGGGCTTTCACTACTGGTTCAGGCCTGGGTGTTGAATAGGACAGTGAAAACATAACTAAGACCCAACCACTGGCAACTCCTAATGTGGAGATTTCTCTTGAACTTAACACAGGTGGAGGAATCCCTAGTCAACTGGCTATATCAGGGTTCATGGATGATCAGGCTAGGTCTGGTGCCATGTTTTCTACACCCCATGATTCACCTCTCGGAGCAGGTTACACAGCTCGAAGTTATGAGGGTAGTTTGGGACATGAAACTGAATTGACGGGTACTAAAAATGTACATGATAACTTTTCCAAGGATCTACCTCTTTGGATGATGATAATATGGAGAGTGGAGATCATGGAGATGAGTATGTGGTGACTAATAGAGATGGCAAAGTAGCTGTGATTGAATCTTCAAAGGTTTCTGTTGAAGAAAAGATAGAGGAAGTGGTGCAGGCAACAACCACTGTTGATGTTGCTGCAACTACTGCCAGTTCAAATCCACTGCTGCAACCACTTCTGAGGTAATTACAACCACTGTTACTTCAGATATACCTATAACTATTACAACCACTGCTACCACTGTTACAACCACTGTTACACCATTACCCAAATCTAAAGAAGTTAAGAAGGAGGCTACTAGTACTCTAATAAACTTAAGTCAAACTTCATCTAACCCTAAACCTATTATTGCACCTTTTCCACTTATTCTAAAACCAACTGGTCCTAAACCCTTGGGTAAGAGTTTGAAAATTGGTGAACCAGTGAAGACTAAGGCGGTTCTACCAGATATTGGAAAAGGGAAAGGCATTGTTGAGCCAGTTTTGAAATTCAAGAATAGGTAAGAGCAGATTGACTATGATAATGAGTTTTCTAAGAGATTACAAGCTAAAGAAGAGGCAGCTGCAGAAAAGCAAAAACAAGAGGAAGATGAAGCAACTTTAGCTACTATGAAGTTGATTGAAGAATGGAATAATGAACAACCTTTTCTTCAAGCCTCTGAAGAGATAAGAACTGAATATACTACTCTTGAATGGGCATTATTAGATGCTGCTACTATACAAGGTCCAAGGTTTTAGCTGAGAGGGCAAGAAAGATAAGGCAGGAGAAAACTCAAGCTAAAAGGAAGAAACCTCCTACTAAGACTTAGATGAGAAATCAAATGATGAAAGTCATTTGTAGAAACTGTAGACCTTGATAGATCTCGAGCAGTCGCAGATTGTTAGTATTACTTATGTAATCACAAGCAAACTAATAGACAATCTCTACGACTTATATTCTTTAGCGGAAATCAAATATAAGCACAAACACAATAACTAAGAACACGTTGATCCTCTATGGATCTTTATATTACAAAAACTTTGTTTTTCAACTCGTTACCTCAATCATACTATTGTGTTCTGATTCGCTCCCAGCCGTCAAGTTTTATCACTCAAGCCGACCACTTGTGAATGGCCGACCGTAACAAACTTAAAACAGTCCGGAAACGAATGCATTGAAGATCTAGAGAGTATAGTGTTTCCCCGGGTCGTTATGTCCCAGCGAGCTATGCGAAGAATCACCAAACGTATAGTGATCGAGAGATTTGAACGGAAAAGAGGATTGATAAATTATAACTAAGGAAAAAGTACATAAACTACAGAGGCTTAAATGCAAATTAAAGAAAATTAAAAAGATAAAAAATATTAAATAAACGCTATCACTATTTGCAAAATGATGTTTTTGATTTTTCTGTTTTTAAAACTTAAATTAAAAACTACGCGACGTACAAATGAAAATATGAAACTTAAACAATATAAATCCTAAAAATATGAAAATGACATTTTTACAAACCTAATGATAAAAGATAATTTATAGAAAAATAAAATTATTTTTAAAACTATTTAATTAATTATTATTAATTAAAAACTAATTTTAACTATTTAATAATAGCCTAAAATACAAGAAAATAAGAAATAAAGCTAGAAAAATAAAATTATGACTTGGAAAAATCTAAAATATCAAAAGAGAATTTTCAAAACTATTTTTGTATTTTTCTGATTATTTTTCTATTTTTTATGAATTAAAAACTTTTTAAAACTACTTAAATTGCTAAAAAACACAAATTTAACTAAGAAAAATCTAGAAAAATAATTTTTTGACTTTTTATATTTATCTTAACCTAGGAAAAATGAAAAATTATTTTTTTGAAACTTTTCTGAATTAATTGTATTAAATGCTAATTAAAAAGTGCTAAAAATTGATTTAAATGCAGAAAAATAGCAAACAGGCTTGGAAAAAGCTGAAAAATTCATGAAAAGTCTAAAATAATATAGAGAATCTAGGAAAAATGGAAAAACAGTAGGTTGTGTGAAGGAATAAGAGGCTGCAATACAATGTGCTTAATAATAAGCACTTAGGATAAGCTAAAAGGACCAAATGACTACCAAACTGATACAGAAGCTAAAAATAGCTAAAAGTACCTAGATGGAACAAGTTTCAACTATCCTAAGCCTCTGAAATGCACAATGCACAGATTTGGCTAATTGAGCTTATATGCTAAAACAGCTTTTTGGGGCCTACTTTGAGCTTAAGCACAAGCTACCAAACTAGCTTAAAATGGAAAACAGAAGTGGCAACTTGAAAAAGACCTGGCCAAGAACTTATGAACCAAATATGAGCTTTGGACAAGCTCAAATGAGCTTGTTGCAAGGGCTGCAACAATCCTGTGCACACTCAGTTAATACTGAGTGTGTACAGGGGAATCACAACCATTTTGACAAGCAGTTTTGGGCCTTATAAAAAATTCACAAAATTCTATAAAAATGATGTAAAGAAACTAGACCAAGTGAAGTTTTAAAGTCCCAAGTTTCACAGATTTTAACCCAGAAATGAATCAATGATAAATCCTCTCAGTTGGGCTCAAAACAGGTTTTTACACTTTTTGACTTTTAAAACAGTTTTGAAGAGTTGACTTTTTTGAACTTTGAATCGAATTTGAGGACTGATGATAATGTAATATGATAAAACAAACACAATGCAAGCAATGTCTAAGAATTTCAAACACAAAACAAGTCTTTTGATTTCCAAAAATCCAACAGTTAAGCTTTATAAGACAGATTAAATGAGATTTGACTTTGAGCTTTAGCAGATGCAATATAATGAATGCAAAGAGTTCAAATGAGCTAGACAAGCATGAAGCAACAGGTTTTAACTACTGGATAAACCTATAACACAGATTAAGCACCAAATCCAAACACACCTTTAACCAACTGTTTTGCAATTTTAATTAAGCTAAACACTACACTAGTATATATTATTGATTAAACTGATTACAACTACTCTAATTACCACTAATTAAACCAGTCTCAACTATTGATAACTACAAATACCAAATATGCAATGGATCATGAAAATGGACTTACATATGGTCCTAGCCACAGTGGCTTGCCAAAGAAAACAAGAACAACTAACCTATTCCAAACCCTAACCTAGTACAATATCAACCCAAATCCATGCTGCATCAACCCATATCCAATTCCATATATGCTTTTGGCCCAGTTTGACTTTCTTTGACCAAAGTCCAACTTTGCTAGAAACTTAAATGTGAGCTTATCAAAAGCTATAATAAGCTTATTTAAGCTTGTTTTAACTTAAAAGTAAGCTACTAAGAGCCTGGACATAGGAATTGAAAACTGAAATTTACAACAGTGACTCAAGAATATGAAACTTAAGTAAACTTGGAAATTGATGATTAAAAATAGAGTACACTGATAATATTACTTGAGATTGATACAAGAAAACAAAATATTACATCTAATACACTTAACTACAACTTTAATGTTAAAAACGACATTAATGAAATTTTAAAAACTAAAAGACTGCCCAACTCTCATTCTTTTGCTTCCTTTTATAATCCAAACTTCTTCTCTCTCTTCTCTGAACATATCCCAACAGTTTTCTTAGCCATTGGATGGCTTGAATTCTTTTTGGCCGTTTGATCAAGTTTTGGCGCCAAATTGCTTTTATCCAGCTGTGGGTTGAGTGAAAGGGTAAGAGGTGCATTTAATGCATCTTGGAAGGTAGTTGAGGTGGAGGGATAAGGTAGTGGGTGATGAGCTGGGGGGTGTGGGAGGTAGTGTGTTGCAGAGGTGTTTGTTGAAGAAGACAGGAAAAAGGCGCGAGTTAGGTGGGTTGACCAGATATTTGACCGATGTTTAATATATCAAGGGGGGTCCAAAGTGCTATTTGACAGGGGGGTCACTTGATTTTGACAGGTCCAAAGGTTTAAAGGGTTTAAAGGGTTTAATAATAAACAAGGACTTGTTTTGTAAATTCTGAAAATGCAAGGACTACTTCTGCCAATTCTGCAAAGTTGCTCCAAGGGACTAAAAGTGACAAGCTCCAATAGTATAAGGACCAAACTTGACATTTTCAAAATTCCAAGGGCCATTTTTGCCAAATTTGAAACTTGAAGGACCATATTTGTAATTTCTCAAAACTTTTGATATTGTTCACCAAAGGACTAATTTTGAAAACTTATGATTTTAAAAGGACCTTTGGTGATTTTTCTTATGAAATAAGTGCTTAGGGACTAATTCTGAAAATTTATAAAACTTGGGGGGACTGAAACTGCCAATTATGCAAACTTTGCTCATTTTTCATCTGATTTTAAACATTTTGCATCTGAAACATATAAAATGCAATTTTGAGATATTTTTAGTATTTTGATGCATTTCTGAGCATTTTTAAACGTTTTGCAGTTCAGATTGACCCAAAAATGATGAGTATTTACACACTCATCAATCCCCCACACTAAACTATTGCTAGTCCCTAGCAATCTTTTGAGAAAAACTTAATGGATTTGAATCTCTTTACCAAAAGCCATTACTTCTGGAGTAGCCAAATGTTTCAGTTAAAGTAAGAACCATGGTACACCGATAACCATGTGATTTTGAGTAAACCACCAGCTTCCAACGGATTTGATTTGTCTTTACCAGAAGCCGTTTGCTCTGGACTAGCCAACTCTTAGATAAATTATCAATATTATCTTTGGTGAGCTGATTACCAATTATGGTTTTTCCAGTGCCTTTACCACAAGTCATAAACTTGCGGGCTAGCCAACTCTTCACTAATTAAAGATATGGTGAGCTGAATACCATACAATTTTGGGCAAATTGCAAGCCGTCAACGGATTTGAGATATCTTTACCAAGAGTCGTTTGCTCTTGGATTAGCCAATCCTTTTGTTTATTAGACAAGGCGGACTGATAACCAATTGAGTAAGTGCAAAACACTTACTCCAAAAAAAAATTTGGCCAAAAATGGGGAATTAGGTGGTATGATTACATGATAAAATTCGTGAGAATTCCCCCCACACTTAGAAATGAATATTGCCCTCAATATTCAAAGTACCGGCGGTTATGCCGAAACAAAGAACGTAAAAGGGAAATACTACGGCCATTATTTTAAAAGATTTTTTTTTTTCTTTTTTTTTTTTGAAACTTATATACACAACATGTGGGGCAACCCCCCCCCCCACACTAGGGTGGTAGAAAGATAGAAAGAAGTCAGAAATATGGGTGAAAACCCATATGTCATGCTACTGTTTTTGATTACCGAGTCGCTAGCTTGACTCGATCCCCGCATTCATTTGTTCATAGGGAAAGTAATGTGGAAAACCAATCTCGATCGGACTTTCGTTCACAATGTTAATAAACATATGAACATCAGAAAGTTCCACACCGACGAGATACAACCATGGTATTGTTAATAGAAGAATCTATAAAGGATGATACCGGGGTCAAAGATGGTGTCCTCATTCCCGAAAGAGAAAAGGGAAAGAGCAACCATACCATCTGTGAAGAATGGAATAAAGATGTACATGAGAATGCAAGTCCATTCCTCATCAGAAAGAAACAAATCACCAGTTTTGACATTTTTAAGCTTAAACTTGAAGCTTATATGGTGATTGTCAATAAGATGTCCGGGAGGGAGGGTGGGAAACGGTTCTTCAATCAACAGATTTTCCAGAAAAAGGATGTCTCCCTTCGGATCAAAGTAAGTATTATCAATTCCTGTTGGAATTAACTCATCACTAAGAAAGGCATCGACTTCATTCCAAAAGTTGTCATCTTCCTCATCAGGAGTGAGAGAAGGGATGGAAGAGTCGGGAATAAGACTAGAAGATGATGGATTCTTTTTGAGCAATTCATCAATGGGAAGAATGTCTCACATTGGATCACAAACATCATCATCCAATTCAGATGAAACTGAAGAGAGTTTGGTTTCATCCACAGAGTTAACAAACTCGATGCGACAAACTGATTCCGGAGGTGGGACAAGTGGTGTGCTCTTAGAGCTAGCAATTTCCACCACTTCCGATGAATTCTCCGATTCTAGATCATCATCATCATCAAGAACACTCTTGACTTCCCTGGTACAGCTTTCAAACCATTTGTTTGAACCAGGGTTGATTTTCAAAGCTTTTAGCTCAGCACGTTTTTGGTGACTCCTTTTAACCGTGAAATTTGAGAGTGTTGCATTGAATCTTTCAGATCTTTGATCAATTGTGGCAACACTCTGTTTGGGCAGAGGTTTGGAGTTCTGGTTGATATTCAATGTGAGCTCTTTGTTGTCAACCCGTATGGTCAACTCTTCAGCAAACACATCAATCAGAGCACGACTCGTTCTCAAGAAAGCTCTCCCTAAGATGAGGGGAACTCTAGGATCTGCATCGAAGTCTACTACAACAAAGTCAGTAGGAAAGTGAAACTTTCCCACTTTCATCACGACATCCTCGACTATCCCAAGTGGATGAGTTATGGTACGGTCCGCTAGCTCGAGTGTCATACAAGTGGGTGAAAGTTTAGGAAGAGACAGTTTCTTCCATACTGAGAGTGGCATGAGGTTAATGCTAGCGCCAAGATCGGCCAAGGCGGAGCATTGAACCATCCCCAAGAAATCACACGGGATTAGAAATCTGCCAGGGTCTTCAAGCTTTTTGGGAAGCTTCTTGAGAAGGACCGCTGAGCATTGCTCATTGAGAGGAGTTTTAGCCATCTCAGATAGCTTATCTTTGTTGGTCAGTAAGCCTTTAAGCGTAGATGCAAGTTTAGGCATTAGAACGAGAGCATCAACGAAGCTTATATCAAAGTGTAGCTCATTGAAGATTTGGAAAAAATTTTCCATTTGCTCTTTGTTTTTGTCTTTGAGCTTCTCATCATTCATTCTTGATGGGTAAGGAAGCTGACTAGACTTTTGAGCCGGGATGGAAGTCTTTTCTGGCTCAGAATTTTTCTTCGGAACTTCGGGTTCCGGACTTAAAGTTTGGACTACCGAAGGTGGGACGTGTGCGGTACTTCTTGGGCTTGAGAAATGCACCTTGTCCGTTGTATCCTTGGTAACTTGACTCAATGCTACAGGAGGAGGGGGCATTGGAGTCGAAGGTCCATTATGTGTCTTACCACTACGAGTGGTAACGGATTTCAGCTTGAGTGATAAAACTTGACGGTTGGGAGCGAATCAAAAATTTGATTCGCTCCCAGCCGTCAAGTTTTATCACTCAAGCCGACCACTTGTGAATGGCCGACCGTAACAAACTTAAAACAGTCCAGAAACGAATGCAATGAAGATCTGGAGAGTATAGTGTTTCCCCGGGTCGTTATGTCCCAGCGAGCTATGCGAAGAATCACCAAACGTATAGTGATCGAGAGATTTGAACGGAAAAGAGGATTGATAAATTATAACTAAGGAAAAAGTACATAAACTACAGAGGCTTAAATGCAAATTAAAGAAAATTAAAAAGATAAAAAATATTAAATAAACGCTATCACTATTTGCAAAATGATGTTTTTGATTTTTCTGTTTTTAAAACTTAAATTAAAAACTACGCGACGTACAAATGAAAATATGAAACTTAAACAATATAAATCCTAAAAATATGAAAATGACATTTTTACAAACCTAATGATAAAAGAAAATTTATAGAAAAAGAAAATTATTTTTAAAACTATTTAATTAATTATTATTAATTAAAAACTAATTTTAACTATTTAATAATAGCCTAAAATACAAGAAAATAGGAAATAAACCTAGAAAAATAAAATTATGACTTGGAAAAATCTAAAATATCAAAATAGAATTTTCAAAACTATTTTTGTATTTTTCTGATTATTTTTCTATTTTTTATGAATTAAAAACTTTTTAAAACTACTTAAATTGCTAAAAAATACAAATTTAACTAAGAAAAATCTAGAAAAATAATTTTTTGACTTTTTATATTTATCTTAACCTAGGAAAAATGAAAAATTATTTTTTTGAAACTTTTCTGAATTAATTGTATTAAATGCAAATTAAAAAGTGCTAAAAATTGATTTAAATGCAGAAAAATAGCAAACAGGCTTGGAAAAAGCTGAAAAATTCAAGAAAAGTCTAAAATAATATAGAGAATCTAGTAAAAATGGAAAAATAGTAGGTTGTGTGAAGGAATAAGAGGCTGCAATACAATGTGCTTAATAATAAGCACTTAGGATAAGCTAAAAGGACCAAATGACTACCAAACTGATACAGAAGCTAAAAATAGCTAAAAGTACCTAGATGGAACAAGTTTCAACTATCCTAAGCCTCTGAAATGCAAAATGCACAGATTTGGCTAATTGAGCTTATATGCTAAAACAGCTTTTTGGGGCCTACTTTGAGCTTAAGCACAAGCTACCAAACTAGCTTAAAATGGAAAACAGAAGTGGGAACTTGAAAAAGACCTGGCCAAGAACTTATGAACCAATATATGAGCTTTGGACAAGCTCAAATGAGCTTGTTGCAAGGGCTGCAAGAATCCTGTGCACACTCAGTTAATACTGAGTGTGTACTGGGGAATCACAACCATTTTGACAAGCAGTTTTGGGCCTTATAAAAAATTCACAAAATTCTATAAAAATGATGTAAAGAAACTAGACCAAGTGAAGTTTTAAAGTCCCAAGTTTCACTGATTTTAACCCAGAAATGAATCAATGATAAATCCTCTCAGTTGGGCTCAAAACAGGTTTTTACACTTTTTGACTTTTAAAACAGTTTTGAAGAGTTGACTTTTTTGAACTTTGAATCCAATTTGAGGACTGATGATAATGTAATATGATAAAACTAACACAATGCAAGCAATGTCTAAGAATTTCAAACACAAAACAAGTCTTTTGATTTCCAAAAATCCAACAGTTAAGCTTTATAAGACAGATTAAATGAGATTTGACTTTGAGCTTTAGCAGATGCAATATAATGAATGCAAAGAGTTCAAATGAGCTAGACAAGCATGAAGCAACAGATTTTAACTACTGGATAAACCTATAACACAGATTAAGCACCAAATCCAAACATACCTTTAACCAACTGTTTTGCAATTTTAATTAAGCTAAACACTACACTAGTATATATTATTGATTAAACTGATTATAACTACTCTAATTACCACTAATTAAACCAGTCTCAACTATTGATAACTACAAATACCAAATATGCAATGGATCATGAAAATGGACTTACATATGGTCCTAGCCACAATGGCTTGCCAAAGAAAACAAGAACAACTAACCTATTCCAAACCCTAACCTAGTTCAATATCAACCCAAATCCATGCTGCATCAACCCATATCCAATTCCATATATGCTTTTGGCCGAGTTTGACTTTCTTTGACCAAAGTCCAATTTTGCTAGAAACTTAAATGTGAGCTTATCAAAAGCTATAATAAGCTTATTTAAGCTTGTTTTAACTTAAAAGTAAGCTACTAAGAGCCTGGACATAGGAATTGAAAACTGAAATTTGCAACAGTGACTCAAGAATATGAAACTTAAGTAAACTTGGAAATTGATGACTAAAAATAGAGTACACTGATAATATTACTTGAGATTGATACAAGAAAACAAAATATTACATCTAATACACTTAACTACAACTTTAATGTTAAAAACGACATTAATGAAATTTTTAAAACTAAAAGACTGCCCAACTCTCATTCTTTTGCTATCTTTTATACTCCAAACTTCTTCTCTCTCTTCTCTGAACATATCCCAGCAGTTTTCTTAGCCATTGGATGGCTTGAATTCTTTTTGGCCGTTTGATCAAGTTTTGGCGCCAAATTGCTTTTATCCAGCTGTGGGTTGAGTGAAAGGGTAAGAGGTGCATTTAATGCATCTTGGAAGGTAGTTGAGGTGGAGGGATAAGGTAGTGGGTGATGAGCTGGGGGGTGTGGGAGGTAGTGTGTTGCAGAGGTGTTTGTTGAAGAAGACAGGAAAAAGGCGCGAGTTGGGTGGGTTGACCAGATATTTGACCGATGTTTAATATTGCAAGGGGGTCCAAAGTGTTATTTGACAGGGGGTCACCTGATTTTGACAGGTCCAAAGGTTTAAAGGGTTTAAAGGGTTTAATAATAAACGAGGACTTGTTTTGTAAATTCTAAAAATGCAAGGACCACTTCTGCCAATTCTGCAAAGTTGCTCCAAGGGACTAAAAGTGACAAGCTCCAATAGTATAAGGACCAAACTTGACATTTTCAAAATTCCAAGGGCCATTTTTGCCAAATTTGAAACTTGAAGGACCAATTTTGTAATTTCTCAAAACTTTTGATATTTTTCACCAAAGGACTAATTTTGACAACTTATGATTTTAAAAGGACCTTTGGTGATTTTTCTTTTGAAATAAGTGCTTAGGGACTAATTCTGACAATTTATGAAACTTGGGGGACTGAAACTGCCAATTATGCAAACTTTGCTCATTTTTCATCTGATTTTAAACATTTTGCATCTGAAACATATAAAATGCAATTTTGAGATATTTTCAGTATTTTGATGCATTTCTGAGCATTTTTAAACGTTTTGCAGTTCAGATTGACCCAAAAATGATGAGTATTTACACACTCATCATGTTCTTTTTATAGACAAGGAACCCTAACTTGTTTCCTAAGAAACGTATAATCATAAAACTAAATAAGATATACATAATCACTTCCTAATAAATCTCATGCATATCCTAACTAACTATAGAAAACACGGAATAACTATTTCCGCAGAAACTATCTACGCATTATACTACTTCAGCAGATTCTCTTCTTCAGCAGAAACATTGAACTTCAGCAGAATCCTTCGGTAGTAACATCAGCAGAATTCTAACTTAGCAGAATTCCCAACAATCCTCCCCTAAACTGGAATTTGACTTGGTTAAGTTCCAGTTTCTGGATAGATCTTCAACGCTTTAGAGGATTGTACTCGAACATCAGCAACAAAGACACAAAACATTGACACCACGATGATGACAAATCGTTAAAGCTCCAGTTCTTTGCAGCAACAAATGACATAATGTACATCAAAACATTTTAGTTTCATACTATTCTCATCACATCCAGGTGTGGTAAATCCTGTGAGAGGTGAATCATTGAAAATAATGGATTTGATGTCTCTTTTCCAATAGCCATCACTACTGGAGTAGCCAAATGTTTAAGTTCGAAAACTATGGTACACTGATAACCATCTGATTTATTAGCAAACCATAAAAGATATTGGATTTCACATACACATCAAACCATAACACAAAGTGGGCGTATAAGTGGAATTCTAGAGAGAGAAAGTTAGAGGTTTAGGGAACTTAGTGAGAGAAAGTGAAAGATATTATTATGAGCTCCAACTCTCTACCTTGGGAGGTAGAGAGTATTTATAGTCTTACATAAAACGCCACACAACGGGCTGTGGATCAGGCATACAGTGGGTAAAGACCCGTCCGTCCTCCACGGTGTTACTTAACTAAATACTACTTAGCTTGAAATAACTACGACTACGAGCTTTCTAACGATTACGTATACTTGAGGTGACCGACTCTTTAATACACGGAATCTCTAATTCCTAACAATCTCCCCTTAAGGGAGGTCACCTCAATCATGTACTAAAATTACATTGAATACAAATAGATATTACATTAACAATTGTTCTTGCATTCTTGATGTAGTACTTTGCTCCTAAGCTCGTAGTCATTGATTCCTCACATTGCATGTTTGGTTACTCAAAGTGGAGGTCTTTTACTGATCCACGTGATAGTAATTTTAAGCCAGCTTTTGAGATCATCAGCTAACAAAAATCTCTGAGACATCCATTGTGGTGTTGGTATTATGTGATGTTGTGACTTTCGGACAGACATGCTCACATTCTGGATCATGATATCTTCTCATTAGAGTAATGGAGGCTTTTGTTGATTCATGATATTGGCAGCAGCGTAGCAGAAGCATGGAGTGAAAATATCAGAGTCATTGATGCACTTATCATGATTTCTTGAGAGATGAATGTATTATGTGAGCATGCGGCTATGGATTGACCGCTTCATTCTGATCAGCTGCAAACGTCGGGCGTACCTGCATACAACAGTTAGCAATAAAGCGTACAAAAGTGTCTTTGACCACTTTAGTTGAATTGAGGTACATGGCCCACGGTTCCCCGTTGATCAGTACATGTACTGCCTGTGATCAGGTATAATTCCAAAGAATTTCCTTGACAGGGTTTCGCAGCTGCTCTAGCTGTTCTCAAACCGGAACGTCTCAAAGAAGACAACACGGAGTGAGTGAACCAGCGAATTTAAGTCCACTGATTGATGAAAAGAGATTTGAAAAACAATCGTGTATTGCTCAATAGAAATTGTTTTTACAACATCAATTAACAATCATAAAAACACCTTTTGATTTGAAAAATTAGTACACGGTCGATGTGCTAAAGAAAAGAGTTTTTAAGCACAAAGACCGGTTTTACAAAGGTATCCGTCAATCCATAACCTGAACCAGGATTGATTCAAGAGATTGAATCGCCCCATTGTTTTTGTTCAGTTGTCACATGGTTGATCTATATAATAGATCTCACATGCCACCTACCATGAGCTTGTTTGATGTTGGCTCCAGAAGGCTTTCCATCTTCATTGTGAATATATATACACATCACTCAGATGTTCTGGCAATACCACAAGGATAATGCGTAGGACTCAAGATATAATCTCTCTTTCCACATTATGTGAAACAGAGAGTCTTCATTGAAAGTGTCCTAATGAGATTTATTGATGATCTCGTGGCTCTAGACTCAATTTGTGCATATTTGGATCCTGTGCCGGAGACTAGGGAGAGGGTCTCCTTCTTCAATATCAACAATCTCTAAGAGAAAGTCGATAGATAATGTCGGTTCCCCGTGAGAATGAAACAAGTCCTTTTAAGAGGAACTTGAGTGGTTTGGAAAGTTGAAGTGCAGTGCGTCACTGGGTCTATGACGTCTTGTCTTCAATACCGATGTTACCATCAGTAGCATATGAATTGAACCCGGTTTCTGCCCTAAGGTTGAATATATGGAGGGCTATTTGTTTTCACCCTTTTCTCATTCAATTCTTTTTAATTCTTCAACCCCTTCAGTGCTTACCGAGACTTCACAACTAGAACCTTGTTGGGTTTGTTCCAGTACTAGCTCTATCTCAGTCCGCATTCTTCCCATATCTCATTTTTCTCCTTTTATCATCATACCTAAGGACTTCTACAGTAACTAGTGGATTGTCCCTGGGTAGATCCCTCTGGCTCTGGTGGATAATGGGAACCAATACCTAACCTTATCATCCTTATATCACCGTAAATAAAGTAAATTTGGTCGGTCTACTTGGTATTGTTCATCTGCCATGTGAACTAATTGAAAACCATTTGAAAATCAATCCAGATACTTGTGATATATTATCAAATGTTGGGAATTATGTGAAGTCTGGATTATGCTGAACTTAATGCCGAAGTGTTTCTACTGAAGATGAAGTGGATTATGCCGAAGACATAATCTGCTGAAGTATAATAGTTATTAGTTTGTTTCTGCGGAAGTGTTTATTCCGTGTTTAGTTTATTTAGTGTGGATATACATGAGCTTTATTAGGAAGTGATTGTGTATATCTTATTTAGTTTTATGATTATACGTTTCTTGGGAAACGGTTTAGCGATATTGTTTAGGGTTCCTTGTCTATAAAAGGAACACATTAGAAAGAGTTATGTACCAATTGGAAAAACATCAGTTTTAGTTAATATAAAGATCCATAGAGGATCAAGAAGTTCTTAGTTATTTGTTACTTGTGTTTATATTCCGCTGATAAACATTAGTAGTAGAGATTGTCTTTTATTGTGCTTGTGATTACATAGGCATACATAACGATCCACGAGCTCAAGATCTATCAAGGTCTTTGTTTGTTTCAACAAGTGGTTTCAGAGCCTCGTGAGAGTCTCTATGATACTAAGGACAAGCTTTTTCTAAACACCCATACAACCATAACAAAATCATCATGCCTGGTTCAGATGTTGATACTGAACTCACCAACAACCAAAACTCCACCCATCTGCAACAACTAAGTCTCGCTAATAGCAATGCTAAGTTTCCTTACCTTAAAAGGGAGGAATATGATCTTTGGGCGATGAAGATGCAGAACTGGATCTCCAACATTGATTGGAATCTATGGCAGATCATTATGAAGGGGAACAGTTTGAAGAGAACTACCACGGATGCTGCTGGTAATATGATGAATGTTCCTCCCAAAACTGCTGAAGAGTTGCTAGCAGTTCAGAGAGAAACAAAGGTCAGAACTATTCTTCTGCAAGCTATTCCTGAGGATCACTTGAGTGATTTTCACTTCATGCAAGATGCCAAGGATATCTGGTTAGCAATTAAGGCGAAGTTCGGTGGGAATGAGGAGTCTAGAAGACTGAAGAAGTCCATGCTAAGACAACAGTTTCAGGACTTTCAGATCTCTGAAGAGGAAGGAATTCACAAGGGCTATGATAAGTTTCATAAGATCTTAAGTCAGTTGAATCAGCTACAGGCAAAGCCGGATAATGATGACTGTAACTCTAAGTTTCTGAGGTCATTACCTCCATCCTGGCTACATGTAAGCATAGCTTTAAAAGCTAAAGGTGGTTTGGATATGCTTACCTTTGATGAGCTATACAACAAACTTAAAGCTCTTGAACATGATGTAAGAAGCCCTTTTCGATCATCTTCGTCTGCTAGTCATACTGCATTTGTTGGAGCCTCTACTCCAAAGTCTAGCTATGGTCCAAGCCCATATCCTTCATCATCTTATGCTGCTCCTTCATCAAGCTCTCTTCCTAGATCCAGTGGAATTATGGAAGATGTTCTTGGTTCTTTCTTTGTTGATTATGATCCTCAGCAGGATCTGGCCTATGAAGATTTTGATCAAGTGGACCCACTTGAGATGGAAGAGATGAAGCTGAAGTGGCAGTTGGCTATGCTTTCCATGGACATCAAGAGTTTTGAGCGAAGAGCTGGAAGAAGGTTTGGATTCAAAGGACGTGATCCAGCAAGGTTTGACAAGAGGAAGGTTAAATGCTTCACATGCCAACAGATGGGTCACTTTTCTAGAGAATGCAAAGACAGGAAAGCTGGTGATGAGACAAGATACACTTCTTATCAGCAGTATCAGAATGAGGCAGGAACGTCAAAGGGATCAACTGCTTTGGTCACTCTGGATAGCAATGTAGATTGGAAGCAACATGAGGAATCTGATAATGATGGTCCTGATAATGTTGGGTTGATTGCAAGTTGTACTTCTGAGGATAGGCATGATCAGATTGCCTTGATGGGCATCTCTCAGGTACAAAACTGTTTGTTTGGTTGTAGTGAGCGTTATAATGAACTCAAACAAGCTTATGATATTATGGAACCTAAATATAATGAATGCTATGTGGAAGTAGAAGCTTATAAACAGGCTTTAAAAACACTAGAAAGACAAAAGGTTTGGTTTCAGAAGAATGAAATAGCTTATGATGAGAAAATAGGTGTTTTAGAAAGAGATCTCGAATGTGCTACAAATGAATTAAAATGGTCTGAGAAGTTAAGAGCAGATGTAGAGTCAGAAAATCTAGAGCTTAAGGAGAAAGTTAAGGAGGAAATTGCTAGGAATAATGAATGGATGATGAATGGTAATAAGTTGGCTAGTCTCATTTAAAGTAGTCAAGCTCCCAATTCTACAGTGGCTTTAGGTTTTAAGAAATATGTAGGCTTAGAAGCTAGGGATGACTCACGTAAATCTACACCAGCAGGCCTAGCTAATTTTGTGAAAGAGGGTGACCTACATGCTGTACGTAGACCAATTAGAGGTGAGCACATGCCCATTGACCTTTCCACTCTTAATGACTTTGATGGATCACACCATCTGTATGGCAAAAAGTCAAGAGACTTGCCAGACCCTAATACTTCTTCTAATGACTTTGTCTCTTGTGTTAACAGTGACAAGTCCTCCAAGCAAGGGTCTACATAGTGTGATTCAAATGACAAGTCTGACCTTCCCAAGTCTTCACCCCTGCCTGCACCCAAGACTACCAATAAGCATGACAGAGTTGCTGCCAAGGAATGCACTTCCAAGACAGTTGCCTCTGAAGACTTGCTTTTTAATTCTTTGCATAATAATACTGTTAAAAACAATTCTTTTCATGGTTTTGGTTTGAATACTTCTGCTTGTAAGAATACTTCTTTTGGTTTGAATAAATCTTCTCTTCAGAAGAAATGTTTTGTGTGTGGAAGTAAATCTCATTTAATTAAGGATTGTGATTATCATGAGCAAAGAATGAGTAGGTGTGGTGATTCTAGGCATACTAGACCAATGTGGACCAATGTTAATGATATACCACCTTATGTTCCACAAGCTACTAATTATAATACTTCTTTTCCTTGGAGAAGATCTATTGGAAAACCATATGTTCAACCAACCAGTGAATATTTTAAAAATGGTTTTTGGCCTAGATATGTTAACCCTATGCCTGATGGGAGAGGGTACTGGGATACTGCTGTCAAGACCTCAGCAGGTTGTTCTTGGAATAAACAGGGACCTAAGTTTCATTGGAAACCCAAGAACAATAGTGGATCTTATATTTCTACATGGCACAACTCATATGATCCACAAGGCAGGTTCAAGTCAGCAATGACTTGAGCCTCCATAGTGTACTAATTCTCTATATATTTTTTGTTGTTGTAGGATCATCCCCTTAAGCATAAAGATGTTGGAATTGTTGACAGTGGTTGTTCTAGAAGTATGTCAGGAAACAGGGACATGATGCATAACTTTATACCCATTGAAGGAGGAGGCAATGTAACCTTTGGAGGAAGTGATGGACGAATTACTGGTAAAGGGACCATCAAAACACCTCAGCTGGACTTTGAGAATGTTTACTATGTTAAGGAACTTCAACACTTCAATTTGTTTTCAGTCTCACAAATATGTGACACTAAGAACAAAGTACTCTTCACAGAGGATGAATGTCTTGTGCTGTCTAAAGACTTCAAACTCCCAGAAGATACTTCAATTCTACTGAAGGTTCCTCGAAGTCATAATCTTTATACATTCAACTTAACTAATGTCCAACCAGCAGGTGACTTAACATGTTTGGTGGCTAAAGCATCTGTGGATGAGTCCACCAAATGGCACAGAAGGATGGCCCATGTCAATTTCAAGACCATCAACCAGCTCTCTAAGCTGGGCCTAGTTCAAGGTCTTCCTGCCAAAGTGTTCACCAATGATCATAACTGTGTTGCATGCAACAAAGGAAAGCAGCACAGAGCCTCATATAAAGGTGTTCCTGTTACAGCAGTAACCATTATTTCTGAACCTCTTCAGTTGCTTCATATGGATCTGTTTGGTCCAACTAAAGTGAGAAGCATTGATCATAAATATTTTTGTCTGGTGATCACTGATGGTTTTAGCAAATTTTGTTGGGTATTCTTTCTAAGGACCAAAGATGAAACATCTGAAGTATTGAAAGACTTCATTACCCTTATTGAGAATCAGTTGAACAAGAAGGTGAAAGGAATTAGGTGTGATAATGGTACAGAGTTCAAAAATGCCATTCTAATAGAACTCTGTAGGTTAAAGGGAATCAAAAGGGACTATAGCACTCCAAGAACCCCTCAACAAAATGGGGTGGCAGAAAGAAAAAATAGAACCTTAATAGAGGCTGCAAGATCAATGCTAGCAGACTCTAAACTTCCTACCATGTTTTGGACTGAGGCGGTTGGTACAGCTTGTTATGAACTCAATAGAGTGTCCATTACTAGACCACATCTTAAAACACCATATGAACTTCTTTTTGGAAAAGTTCCTGTTATTCATTACCTTAAACCGTTTGGCTACCAAGTGACAATTTTGAATACCAGTGATCCTTTGGGCAAATTTGATGAGAAAGCTGATGATGGTTACATTGTGGGGTATTCTGCTCATAGTAAGGCATACAGAGTTTACAATGTATCTGCAAAGAAAATTGAGGAGACATTGAATCTGAGGTATCTTGAAGACAAGCCTAATGTTCAAGGCCAGGGTCATGTTTGGTCATTTGATCTTGATTACTTGACTGATTACTTGGGTTATGCTAGACATAAGGCTAATCAAAATGCAGATTCTGAAGCATCTCCAACTACTAATGCCGACACATTGGATGCTCATTCTGACAGTGGGTCTGATGATGAACAACCCATTGTAGTGCCTTCCTTCTCTCCTAACAATTTTGTAGGTGACACTTCTAAAGATTATACTGATGTGGGTGAAGATGAATTCTATTATGCTGAGGACCTTGCCAGACTGAAGAAACAAGAGTATGCAGCCAATCTAGATGCTGAGAGGAATGTTGAAGAAAGTTCAAATGAAGCACTCGGCAGAAACTTCAATTCTGCTGAAAGGGAATCTGTTTCTCCTCACCTCTCCAATTCGGCTGAAAGACATGTTGACTCTACTCCTATGTCTACTAAAGTGTCAACAGATCTTGGTGAACCCTATACAAGGTTTCCAAAACCTTCAGATCTTGGTCATCATCAACCTAAAGCAGGCATCTTCAACACAGCTTCCTATGATACTGACTTTGAACCTACTGTGACTAATCTTGATTCTTCCATTGATGTCAACACCACCACTACAACAAGGATCAACAATGTTCATCCACAGTCTAATATTATTGGTGATCCTAATGCACCTGTTAGAACAAGAGGTACTGTGGTGCGTTCTAAATATGGTCAAGTGGATTTTGTCTCTTATGTCTCAAATCAGCAGAGAGATAATCATACAGACTATCAACATTGTCTGTTTGCTTGTTTTCTCTCACAAGTGGAACCAACCAGTGTTACTCAGGCTCTTGAAGACTCAAGTTGGCTTGAAGCAATGCAGGATGAGATGCAACAGTTTCAAAATCAGCAGGTTTGGATTTTGATACCACTACCTGATGGTAAGTATGCTATTGGGACTAAATGGATTCTGAAGAATAAGAGAGATGCTCGAGGTGTTGTCATTAAAAACAAAGCCAGATTAGTTGCACAAGGTTATAGACAAGAGGAGGGGATAGATTATGATGAAGTGTTTGCACCAGTGGCAAGAGTTGAGGCTATACGGATTTTCTTAGCTTATGCATCCTATATGGGCTTTATGGTCTATCAAATGGATGTTAAAGGAGCCTTCTTGTATGGTGAAATTGAAGAGGAGGTGTATGTCACTCAACCTAAAGGATTTGAAGATCCAGATCATCCTAATCATGTTTATAAGGTAGTCAAAGCTCTCTATGGACTACATCAGGCACCTCGGGCCTGGTATGCTAGGCTCTCTACATTTCTGCTGAAACACGGTTACAGAAGAGGTGCAATTGATAAGACTCTTTTCCTAAAGAAGAATTCCACTGACATTATTCTTGTGCAAGTGTATGTGGATGACATTATCTTTGGATCCACAAAGGAAGCTTAGTGCAGGGAGTTTGAGGAGCTTATGAAGGGAGAGTTTCAGATGAGTGCAATGGGAGAGATGACTTTCTTTTTGGGTCTTCAAGTTCAGCAGAAACCTGATGGTATCTTTATCAGTCAGGACAAATATGTGAGGGACATCTTGAAGAAGTTTGGTATGGAGGGTGTAAGGACTGCCACTACACCTTATGAAGCTCCAAAGACAAAGACCAACAATGAAGCTGATCCACCTGTGAATGTTCATTTGTACAGGTCTATGATTGGGTCTTTGATGTATTTAACAGCTTCTAGGCCTGATATTACTTTTGCTGTGAGTGTTTGTTCGCGACATCAAGTTACTCCACTGACTTCCCATCTCAATTCTGTTAAGAAGATCTTTAAGTACCTTAAAGGCCAACCACTTCTAGGTCTTTGGTACCCAAAAGAGTCTCCTTTTAAGTTGGAAGAATATAGTGATAGTGACTATGCTGGTGCTAATCTGGATAGGAGGTCCACTACTGGAGGTTGCCAGTTCCTTGGAAAGAGATTGATTTCTTGGCAATGCAAGAAACAAACTATTGTGGCTACCTCATCTACTGAAGCAGAGTATGTTGCTGCTGTAAATTGCTGTGGATAGGTTCTTTGGATTCAAAATCAGTTGTTGGATTATGGGTAAAATTTCATGAACACAACAATTTTTATTGATAATCAAAGTACCATATGCATTGTTAAAAATCCAATTTTTCACAGTCGAACAAAACATATTGAAATCAGGCACCACTTTATAAGAGATGCATATGATAAAAATTTGATAAATGTGGTCAAAATTCATACTGATGATAATGTGGCAGATTTGTTAACAAAGGCTTTTGAAGGACCAAGGTTTCAACACCTTGTGGTCCATATTGGCATGCTTAACCCTTAACTGCAAAGTTTAAGGGGAGGCATAGGACTCAGGGGAGGATTTGTGTATAACTTTGCATCTTGCTATGTAATTTTGTATATTTGGTAGATTTTAACTAACTCTAACCTGCTAATGTAATCTTAGTGTGTTTTTCTGTTGGTTTGTGTGTTTTTTTTCTGTGTTTGTTTTGCAAAATGGTTGTCCCTGATCAGTTGAGATATGATCATGAAAGCTTAAGCTTGTTTCTACTGAATTCATTGTGCTGAAGTGTGTTATTTGTTTCCTCTGAAGATGATGTACTGAATTATATGATTCATTCAAAAGAAGTACTGAAGCAAATAGATCATTCATTCATTCAAGAAACAGTTTACAGCTTACAGTTTACAGAGTTCTAGCAACATCAAAAGCATCTACATGATCTACTAGTCCTAATCTATTACATATCATCCATTCCAACATCTAAATTGCAGTGAAGATGAGCACGATGAGTAAGACTGCTCACATCTTTTGGCACTATATGATGGCTATGCTTTTGTGATGAGCATAACCAACCCTAACAGATGCTGAGGATCAAAATGGAGAGGATGGATTGATGAAAACGAAGAAGCTGAAGCTGATTGTGGTAGAGAGATGAGAAGGAAAGATTTTCCTTTGTGCATCATCTACTCTTTCCATCATACAACAACTTACATCATTTTCCTTTTTCTGTTCCTCGATACGATATGTGATGATGCACCAAAACATGATGCCAAGAGACCAAGCACCACCTTTCTTCCCATAGGAAGTGGTGGATTTTTGGCTCGTGACCTTTGTTGAGGCCTAGGTGCTGGGGGTTGGGAGTAAGATGTTCCCTCCTTATAGGAGTCATCAGAATCTTCAGCAGATACACTTGGTTTCTCAACACTTTCATCTTCTGATGAGGAGAGAAAGGGTGACTTCTTTGGTAGTGGATATGGTTTTGGAAAATAGTGAAACCATGGATTGGTATCTTCACTAGATGATGATGATGATGATGAGGATGTTGTTGTGAGATCTATGATCTCAGGTTTGGTACTCATGTTGATTATGGTTAATTTTGAAGTATTGAAGGAATTAGGGTTTGAAATATTAATTGGGGATTTTTGATGAAGAAGTCAGTGTGCATTGGTATTGTTTTATAGCCGGGTTCAAGTGGTAAGAGAATTAATGTGTGTGGGTGAAACAGTAAAAAGATATTTACTGAAACTTCTTGAAGAAGTATTCTGTTTCTGCTGATCGTTTTACTTCAGCAGAATGGTTTTCGTTTCTACCGAAGGTATAAGTGAATTCGAGTAAAAGTAGAAATCCACGTCAGCTTTGGTCAACTTTGACCAAAATTGGGAAATTTCTATTTATTCTCTACGGCATATTTTCGCTCCACATTAAGTGATTCGATTATTACTCTCATTAAAAACACTTCCTTTTGCGCAAAATCGTAACCCTAATTTTCAAAATCTCTCATGGCACTTCAATTTAAACATGATCATAATAAGGTTGCTTTTCTTGGAACTGCTCGAGGAGATGAGTTGTATAGGCCGATGATTTCATTCTTACAAAGATCAAAGATTCAGTATGCATTAACTCATTCTCCAAATGCTATATATGAATCCTTGATTACTCAATTCTGGGCGTCGGCAGAAAAGAGAGGTGATACTGAGATAGTTGCAAGTGTTGATGGACAAGAGTATGTGGTGACAGAGGAACTGATCAGAAGACAACTTCGCTTGTATGATGAGAATGGAGTTTATCATTCAGATTCTACGATGGTACTTGAAGGGCTTAGAACGATTGGATATCAAAGTACGAGGACAGATATGTGGTTGAAAAATAAGTTGTGTCCTATGTGGAGGTTCTTGGTTCATACGTTGTTACAGTGTATGAGCAATAAGTCTGGAGGATGGGATCAGTTTTCAACACAAATGGGATGTGGTATTGTTTGTTTATCTAAGGGTTTGACTTATAATTTCTCTAAGTATATCTTTGATAATATGGTAGAAAATATAACTAGGAAAAAGGGTAAGTTTTTTATGTACCCTAGGTTCTTACAGATGATATTGAATGTTTCTACACAAACCCCAGCTTTTCATCCCATAAGTGTTTTGACTCCTAAGTTATTTGCTACAATGAGGACTAAATTTGAAGGGACACATTTTCCTTTGTTAGCTGCCATGTTACCTCAGGAGAATGAGACTGCTAATGAGATTAATGTTATTTTACCTTCTTCCAATCCTACTGATGGAAATCTTTCAGTAGATGGTGATGAGGGTCCTTCTGTTGTTGCTGAGGCATCTATACCTTCACCGAGACCATGTCATAGTCCAGCACTTATCCAAGTTCCTATTGATGAAGTTTAGGATCAAATTGATGAAGTTCAGGTTGATACTGATAGATTGCCTACACCAAGTCCTATTAGGACTCCATTTGGTGAAGGATGTTCTAATGTTGATCAGATTAATGTTGCTCCTGAACAGTCTACTGAAGTTCCAATTTCAACTGAGCAATCACCTGATGCTGATGAGGATCATATTACACTTCCCTCATTATATGCTCTGATGAACAAGCTTACAGGTGAGGTGACTGGTCTTAAGAAAGAACTTGCAGAAACCAAGTCTATTCTTGGTAATAAGATTGTGGAATTGGAGACTAAAGTTGAGCACTTGGAGGAATTACTAAGTCAGAAAGGTAAAAAGAGTAGTTTGATTTCTTCTGATGAGGAGGACGAAGAGAATCTTCATGAATCTCTTGAGATATTGGCTGATGTGGCACTTACATCTGATGTTTCTTCTTCTATTGCTAAATCTTCACGAAGCAAGGAGCCTAGTAAGGAGCCTGTTATATATACTAGCAAAAGAAGAAGACAATATTTGAATAAGGTATCTGATGTCAAGTCAAAGGAGCTAAATATGGTTGATGCATCTACTGATGTTCTAGTGGAGGAGGTTACTACTGATGGTCAAACTTCATCTATACCAGAACATTCAAATGTTTCGCCTTCAGTAGATGATGAAGAGTTTTTTATTGCGGGGAGAATGTATAAGTTGAATGCTTCATCTGAAGTTTTCTCTACACCTGTTGAGGAATTGTCTCAACCTATTTCCTCTGATGTGGGTTTGATTGTTTCTTCTGAATCTTACATTGGTTCTGCTGAAATTGGTTCTGCTGAGACATCTTCTGAGAAAGGACAGGACCCTGTGATTGATGATCTGCTGAATTCAGGTATAGTGACTGAAGAACAAATTCAAGCTCAGGCTAGATTGTTTGCTGATTATGAGAATATGCAGAAGAGTCGTATTGTGGCTAAATTTCTTCAAGATCAGTATGCTTCTGATTTGTCTCCTGAAAGGAAATTAGAGCTTGATGCATTATTTCCTACGATTACTGATGATCAATGGGATGGTTATATTTCTCAAGGTGCATCTGATCCAAATCTTGCAAAACTTATCTTAGGAGAATCTTTTGATGATGATAATTTTGTGGATAAAATGGTGGCCCTTGGTAATCAAAGGAAGCAAGAATCTGCTGCAAAGAGAAGAGCTCTTATTGATCAAAGAAATAAAGCCAAAAGAGAAAAACCTATGACTGTTGCTCAGAAGAGGAATTATATAAGGAGAGTTGTGAAGAATGCTGCTATGTATAATTCTGGTATGTCAATGAAGCAAATCATGGCTTTGTCTGATGATGCTTTGATTAGACAGTATCATATGGTTATGAAGTTTTCTTCTTCTGGTTCTACTTCTTCTTCTCATTTGGAAAATATTGCTTCAATGACTGATGTTCCTACAGCCAAGAGACAGAAAACAGTTGAAATTGTGGATAATTTTGATACTGTTTTGCCTTCGGTGGTATCTCCAGTTGTTACTTCTGACACAACTTCTGATGCTACTCCTTCTTCTGATATGGTTGTTTCTGCTGAATCTTCTTTGGTTTCTTCTGAAATGTTGTCCAGTATGGAGCTAAGTGATTCTCTGATTCAGGGGACTGATCTACAGCTTGATACTGATAACATTGTTGGTATGGAACAGCAGAGCTTTGTTACAAGGAGTTCTGACAGATTGGCTAAGAAACATTCTTCAAGGAATAATGATTTAGATCTCAAGGCTGATGAATCTACCTTTATTGAAGCTGGATCTGTTGAAGTTTTTCCTGAAGGAAATCATGTGGTCTTGGTTGATTGGAAAGCAGGAAAGCTTAATAGCATTTACAGGCTGGATAATACTGTTTTTGAGTTCAACTTCTTGAAAGACATTCTTCATTTGGTGAATCGACATGATTTGCAGATGCTGTATGAACATGTCATTCAGTATTATAAGTTTCATTCAGCAACTGGTTCTGGTTTATATCTGTTGAGTGATCTTCAGGTTATGTTTGATTCTCATTCTCCAAATGGTAAAGGGTATTCTATTTGGAAGAATTCTCATAAGTGGGAGATTGAGAGTTGGAGGTTTTATCCTTTGCCTTGTGTTCATGTGGTTCAGACCAGATGTGGGATGATTTTGTGTATGCTTTCAGATAAGCTTTATCCTTTATCAGTTACATTTATGGAAGGGTTGCTGAAACACAAGTTGGAAGTGCCTCCTAATCCAGTTGGCAATGATGAACTTCATGCTTCTCAATGTGTTGGTTTGATTAAGAATCAGCTTCTATCACATAAAGGTTCATCTTGATTGTACTATTTTGTAATATTTGTTTTGTTTCTTTTATTAGTTAAAAAAAAAAAAAAAAAAAAAAAAAAAAAAAAAAAAAAATTGTTTTTGGTTTTATCTAACTTTTCTTGCAGGTTTGTTGTATATTTTCCTTGGTTATTGACTCACCAGATATATCTTGTGTATATCAAAGAGTTAGCTAGTCCAAAGGGTACAGCTTTGGTAAAGACACATCAAATTTGTTGATAGCTGTAATGATTTGCTAAAAATCATAGGGTCTGCAACCACCTATGCTTTATTGCTGAGTGTTGTATGGTTTTCAATTCACCATGGTTTATTCTTATTTGGAATCCAAGAATTGGCTAGCCCACATGTATATGGCTTGTGGTAAAGGCAGTGGCATTCCATATTTGGTTATCAATTCACCAATTCTAAGAATTGACTAGTCCTGAGCAAACGGCTACAGGTAAAGACATTTCAACTCCGTTTATATGGTTGCTGGTTTGCCAATAAATCAGATGGTTATCAGTGTACCATAGTTTACAAACTTAAACATATGGCTACTCCAATAGTGATGGCTATTGGTAAAGAGACATCAAATCCATTATTTTCAATGATTCACCTCTCACAGGGGTTAACACGCCTGGATGTGATGAGAATAGTATGAAACTAATCTGTTTTCATGTACCTCTTGTCATTTGTTGCTGCAAAGATATGGAGTTTCAGAGTTTCTTCATCATAGAGATGTTCTTTGGATTCTTTGTTGCTGTTCTTTGTGCCCAATCCTCTGGTGCTGTAAGATCTATCAAGAAACTGGAACTTAACAAGTCAAATTCCAGTTTAGGGGAGGATTGTTGGGAATTATGTGAAGTCTGGATTATGCTGAACTTAATGCCGAAGTGTTTCTACTGAAGATGAAGTGGATTCTGCCGAAGACATAATCTGCTGAAGTATAATAGTTATTAGTTTTTTTATGCGGAAGTGTTTATTCCGTGTTTAGTTTATTTAGTGTGGATATACATGAGCTTTATTAGGAAGTGATTGTGTATATCTTATTTAGTTTTATGATTATACATTTCTTGGGAAACGGTTTAGCGATATTGTTTAGGGTTCCTTGTCTATAAAAGGAACACATTAGAAAGAGTTATGTACCGATTGGAAAAACATCAGTTTTAGTTAATATAAAGATCCATAGAGGATCAAGAAGTTCTTAGTTATTTGTTACTTGTGTTTATATTCCGCTGATAAACATTAGTAGAAGAGATTGTCTTTTATTGTGCTTGTGATTACATAGGCATACATAACGATCCACGAACTCAAGATCTATCAAGGTCTTTGTTTGTTTCAACATCAAAACATTTTGTACCTGAATTGTTTTTGATATTTTTAGAATAAGTGCTCCCCCTCAACATGTGCATCAAATGCTTGAAATCGTTTTGCACACGGAAGCAAGAGGAAGAATTAACTTCTTTGATTACCATTTTCTAAAAGATATCAACATCACTTCCCTAATCAAGACAAGTAGATAAAGCATTTTTGGGAAGGATGAGGTTTTCATAAGTTTGCTCCCCCTCAGTATGTACCTCGAGATTTGAAAAATGTTTTGCACATACTAGAGGGAACCTGCACATTGAGATAAGTGATCACGTTTCAAATCATAGGTTTAAGATAGATGCTCCCCCTCAACATGTGCATGGAAGATTTGAAATCGTTTGTCACATGTGGGAAGGATAGCATGTACATCCTTATAAAACCATTTACCGAATTATCAGTTTTAATCCAATTTAAATCCCACATTCTCCCCCGATCACAATTATCAAATCATTTGAGATTTGTGATCTCTTATTGATTTAAATTGATTTTGAAAGCATTAAGGGGAATTGTGACTTGATTATGAAAGCGTTTTAACTGATAAGGATCGGATTTTAAGACTTTAAACTCCATTGATAAAACATGCATGTATATCTTTTGAAAACAATTTAATGCCAAATAACTTTTTAATTTAATTGAAATCATTCTTCCCCTCAATCAATGACATAGGTTGTTGATTGAGAGATTAATATTTTGATGAATAAGTCCAGATGATTATCAAAAATAGAGTCCGAGTTATTTTTCAAAACAGTTAGTTTTCATCAGATAAATGTTTATAGAATCAGAGCATGGAATTTTGAAAACATGATAAAGTATGGCTCTGTTCTTTCTTTAAAAAGCGGGTTATTGCCTGAGATGACAATAAGCCATTGTTTCTCTTTCTCCCAAACATAATTTTTTGATATATATATATATATATATATATATATTTTATTATTTTTTTTAACATTCGAACAACATCTAAAGTCCCGTGTCATTCTTTGAATGACATCACAAAGACCGTAGATATTATCGAATCGAGGAAAACATGACAAAAAGACAATATTTTTGGAATTTTTTAAGATTTTTTCAATTTTTATGGATTTTTTGAAAGTTTTATATTTTTCTATTTGCTTTTTGAAGGTTTTGTAATTTTGTATTTTGCTTTTCGAAAAGATATTTACAAGGGATAGATGAGCATAAACCTTTACTCCTCGTCTTCCTCCTGAAGACGTTTGAGTGTTTCAGGTTGAAGGCTTTTCAAGCCTAGTCGTGGAAGTATGAACTCAAAACGTTCTCTTGGAAGAGCTTTGGTGAAGATGTCTGCTAACTGGTATTCAGACCTCACAAAATAGAGTTCCACCACACCTTTTTCCACTTGTTCCCTGATGAAATGATGTCGAATGTCGATATGCTTTGCTCTTGAGTGTTGAACGTTGTTGCATGAGAGAGCAATAGCACTTTTATTATCACAGTACAGAGGGATTTTGTTGAATTCAAAGCCATAGTCAGATAATTAAGATCTCATCCATAGGATTTGAGCACAACAAGATGACATGGCTATGTATTCAGCCTCTGTAGAGGAAATAGAAGTACTCATTTGCTTCTTTGAACACCAGCTCACAAGCTTATCACCCAAAAACTGAGCACCTCCAGATGTACTTTGACGAGTATCTTGACACCCTGCATGATCAGCATCTGCATAGGCTGTTAGTGACATACCGGTGTCCTTCGGGTACCAAAGACCCATATTGATGGTTCCTTGGAGATACCAAAAGACCCGTTTAACCGCTTCAAGGTGCTTTTTAGTAGGCTTAGCCTGGTATCTAGCACACATGCAAACAGCGAACAAGATGTCTGGTCTACTAGCTGTGAGGTACATCAGGGATCCAATCATAATACGATATTTTGTTTGGTCAACATGATCCCTGAGTAATCCTCATCTAGTTTGGTTCGATCAATCATGGGAGTGTCAACAGGGTCACTTGAATCAAATCCAAATTTCTTTAAGATCTCAGTTGCATATTTAGATTGATTTATGAAAATGCCTCCGGGACTTTGCAAAATTTGTAATCCCAAGAAAAATGACATTTGTCCCATCATTGACATTTGGAATTTTGAACTCATTTCATTTGAAAAACGATCACATTCCATTGGGTCGGTCGAGGCAAAAATAATATCATCAACATAAATTTGAACGTGAATTAAGTTTTTGCCTGACTTTCTGGTGAACAAAGTAGGATCAACTGCTCCTTCGCTAAATCCAGTAGATATAAGAAACTTTGACAGTGTATCATACCATGCTCTAGGAGCTTGCTTCAAACCATATAGGGCCTTTTTCAAGCGATAAACATGAGTAGGATGCTCTGAATTCACAAAACCCTCTAGCTGGCTGACGTAAACCACTTCTTTCAGATCTCCATTAAGAAATGCGGTTTTCACGTCCATCTGATAAACAACCATGTTCTTGCTAGCAGCATTAGCCAAGAAGATTCTGATCGCCTCGATACAAGCAACTGGAGCAAAAGATTCCTCAAAGTCTATACCTTCTTCTTGACGATAACCTTTAGCCACTAACCTAGCCTTATTTTTCAAAACATCACCATACTCATCAAGCTTTACTTTGAAGATCCACTTAAGAGCAATGATCATAGCACAATCTGGAGCTGGTACTAATTCCCATACATCTAATCGATCAAACTCATGAATTTCATCTTGCATGGCATTGAACCAGCTGTCTTCATTCATAGCCGTTTTAACATCTTTAGGTTCGATCTTTGAGAGTACAGAGTTAAAGAAGCACCATAAGGCATCAGTAGTAAGCTGTTTACGAGTGGATACCGGACGAGAAGGATTTCCAATGATGTTGTCTAATGGATGATCGTGAGTCCATTTTCTGAGGTGTTCATGTGGTAGTTATTGAGGGACTGAAGTAGCAGAGTCGATGTCTCCTAAAGAAGATGGTTCTGATGAAGATTCAGGAGCAAATATGTTTTCAAATGGAGCATCTTCAGGAGCAGCAAAGGGATTAACTTCATCATTGATGCCAGAAACAGTTCCATGATGTACATTTGAAGAATGATGATTTGTTGATGAGACTGAAGGATCAGCAGCAGGTGCTTCTTGACTTAAAGATATTGAGACTGATGGATTGACTTCATTCATAGGAATATGAGCAGCCTCTATTGTAGGAATCGACACCTCATTAGTACTTGGATTATAAAGTTCATCAAACATAGGATCAAACAATTTCTTTAAATCATCTTCAGATGGAGGTACATATGGAGTTTCTTGAGAAGAGTTTGGAACAAGGGATGAACCAATGGGACTGTTTTGAAGTGCGGGGTCCTGAACTGAATTGTCCAGGAGCCATTTGACCGGTCAGCTCATCAAACGTAACGTGAATTGTTTCCATGATATTTCGGGTTCTTTTGTTGTAGATTCGGTATCCCTTTTTGTTAGATGCATACCCAACAAATACTCTAATGTCTACTTTAGCTCTAAGTTTGCCTAAGTCTTGTCCTTCATTAGTTGGATAACATAATGCACCAAACATACGAAGGAAAGAGAGATTAGGTTTTCTGTTGTGGACAAGTTCATATGGAGTTTTTCCATGAACAGTGTGAATCAGGGAACGGTTTTGTGTGTAGCATGCAGTGGCAATAGCTTCAGCCCAGAGAAACATTGGAACCTTTGATTAATTCAGAATTGTTCTAGCTGTTTCTACAAGAGTTCGATTTCGTCTTTCAACTACACCATTCTGTTGAGGAGTTCGTGGAACACTTCTTTGATGGCTGATTCCAACGTTTTCATAAAATTCACTAAGTTGTTTGTTAACAAACTCAGTTCTGTTATCTGTTCTGATAATTCTGACGGTTTTGTTAAGTCGAACCTGCAGCTGCTTGATGAGTTTGATGATGATATCAGGAGTTTCATCCTTTGTCCTTAAGAACTTGACCCAGGTGAATCTAGAGTAATCATCAACAACAACTAACACATATTTCTTCCCAAAGATATTCTGCACCCTCATTGGTCCACATAAATCCATATGAATTGTATGAAGAACTTCTGTGACAGAGTTAGTAGGTTTGGGTTTATGGGCATACTTCTTGCTTTTTCCCAATTGACATGCTGAACAAAGATGATCCTTTTCATACTTGAGTCTAGGTAAACCTACAACTAAGTCCTTTCTGGAGAGATCATTAATGGTGCCGAAGTTCAAGTGATTGAGACGACGATGCCATAACCATGACTTTGTTTTAGAAGCCTTTGATAGCAAGCAAATTGGAGAAGACTTCATCATATCTTCAATAGAGATGGTGTATATATTTAAACCACGTGAACCTCTTAAAAGTTCCTTACCATCAAGTTCTCTAACGAAGCAGGTATGTTTTCTGAAGGCTACTTCTAGATCAGAATCGCAGAATTGACCAACAAAGAACAAGTTATGACCAAGACCTTCTACATAGTAAACCCTGGAGATAACACTTTTGCCAACAACATAATCTCCGTAACCCATAATAGCACCGAAATGATCATTCCCGAATCTAACTGTCCCGATGAATTTGCTCACGAAGTTCATGAGCCGCGACCGGTCGCCAGTCATATGCTTGGAACAGCCTGAGTCCAGGTACCACAGAACGATTTGAAAGATCTGCAGTTGAACACAGACAAGAATGGATAATTGGATAAATGGGATCCCCATGCAAGAATGGGTTCCATTTGGTTAGTAACAATGGTTGAAACACCCACATCAGAAATAGAAACATTCATATCAGAAATTAAGGCAATGGTATCATTATGAATAGATGCAGTACTAGTGTCTGTATTAGCCCTATTCAAAGTGTGCTCACTTCTTAAGGGAATAGTTTTACCAGTAGGCATCCATTTTCTAGTGGGCATTGTCTGATTAGTCTTATGACCAACAGGTATCCAATGATAGCCTATCTTACTAAATGTTCTTCCTGTGGGTTTCCATTGTTTTCTAACTTTCTTTTGTTTTTGCCTTTTAGCCTTCTTAGCATGATTTTTAGCATTAACAATATTAACTGGACAATTAACATCATTAGGCAAAACATTAACAACACATTCATGATTAGAAGCAGAATTCAATACAAGGTTTGCAAATAGTATCATAATTCAAATTAATTACAGTACGCCTATGGCTAATACTAGAATCAACATGATTCGTTTTATTCGGCTCAAACTTAAAGTTCCTAGGTAGGTCTTCTACTCTCTTCCAATGCACATTCTTAGCTTGCGAGGTCGTGTCCTTCCTTGTATTGTCTTGAGACTTTGACCTGCTTGCTTTAATGTCACTGATTACTCCTTTAGAGGGAATGGGAACATTAGTTGGTTTTGCTACTATTTGCATCTCCTGTTTAGATGTTCTGGGATCTGAATTACATGCAGGCACACCGAGGTTCACATTCTTAAAACTAGAAGTGCTGGGATTTGTACTCCTAGAAGGCACACTAAGGTTCACATTCAAAACATTGGGCACCGAATGAATGTCATACTTGGCACTAGGCATCGAACATGGAATCAAAGGATTAACTCTCTCACCTAAGGACTTTGGGCATATTGTGATTAAGCATTCTAGAATTTCTTGAGATCGTTTGGCATATAAGCATGCATGCCCAATTGCATTGTCAAGTGGTTTCTCTAATTTATCCTCTTCAACAATCTCACGTAGACATTCTAGACAATCCTTAAGGGATGAGAAATAAGTTTGAATAGCAAGTTTATTATTCCTGAGATGAGGGGGGACATATTTCACAGACAAAGCATATTTATTACAAGAGTGAACCTTTGATACACCATTCTCCCCATTGGTCATTAGCATCTTCCCTTTTACCTAACTCTTTAGATTCTCAATTTCTTTTTGTAACGAGGCTACTGTTTCATTATTTTTGTTACGAGTGACCTTTATAGATTCAAATAACTCATTGAAATGACGTTTAACCTTTTCATTTTCTTCTAGAAAACTTTCGTTTTCCTTTTGTAATGCATTTACTAAGTTTTGAAGATGAAACGTTTAAGAGTTCTGAGAATCTAGAGGAGGAGGCATTTGGGAGCCTGTCATATTGTTCGTTTGACCCTTTAATTGAGAGATTTGGGCTTTCAACTTTCTGATCGTGTTGCAATGAGCTTGAATCTGTTCATCACGTTTGTTAATTTGAAAAACTGCATCAAACTCTGGAGCATCTGAGGATGTCTTGAAATTTGAAGTTTTGACATTTTCTTTAAGATGTTGATATTTTAGTTGTAAATTAAAATGCTCAACTTCTAGTTTAGAAAAATGTTTAACAAAATTGTCGTGATCATCCATTTCAATTTTCTCATTTAGTTCAGAAATAGTTTTTTCAAGCTCAATGACACGATCATGGGAGACTTTCAGGGCAACAGATAGTTCATGAAATTGGGAAGCATTAATAGAACAATTTGTAGCAGTGAAAAACATATCTTGAGCAACACATTCAGTAATAAGAGTCTCATTTAATGTATGCAAGTTCTTCTTCTCAATCTCATTATATTTTAGTGCTCGCTCATAGTCACTAACTTCAACAATCATTGCATCAAATTCCTTTTCCATTCCCTTAATATCAGTATCTATCCCCTTTTTAAGACTCTCAAAATGATCTTTAAGGAGTTTAAAGAAAGGCATGACCTCAGTTAAATAGCATTCTTTTGTTTGTTCAAAACCCCTTTCCCCTTCAGTTATCCCAGTGGGTGTGATCCTTTTCTTACAAGTTTTCTCAAAATCAACAAATAGTTGAAATATAACATATTGACTAATTAAGGTCTTGCTTTTAGTAGCAATAGTTCTAGGAACTAGATGCATTGGTGTATCGGGAGGATACACAGTCGCTTTAGGCATTTTCCTAAGAGGAGGGTTCGTTACAACAAGATTTTCTGCTTTTTGCTTATCTAAATCCTTCTTCCAGAACACTTGTTCCGGTGTTAACAATGTCTGAGGCTTAAACATGTTCAAGGAAATCCAATTTTCTTTTTTGTAATCATGGGGTGTGATCTTTATTTTCTTCTCTTTATATTTAGGATCATCTAATTTCTTGTTCATCTTTTTTCCCTAGTGACTTCATCTGATTTCTTATCTTCCTCAGTGCACTCAACGCAACTAGGTTTCTGTCTAGGTTTAAGGATTTCATTGCCATCATAAAGAACCTTATGAGCATTTCTAGCCTTTTTAATGACCTCTGGATTTGGTTCCTCAATAAGAGGAATGCTATGCTTATCGCTCAAGACTCTATGCTTAGTGATCATGTGAGCAGTCTGAATGGTGTTCCCTTGTGTGAACAACTTGTTTTCAAGTTTGTTTTTCAAAGTTTTCAGATTAGAAAAATCTTTCAAGAGCTTTGATTCCTTTGCATTAAATTCTTGCTTAAGCATTTTCACATTTTCTTGAAGTTCTTGTTTTTGCTTAGCTGTTTTAGAAAGCTTTTCTTGCAAGGAATTTAACTCTTGTTTTAATACTTCTTCTCTAAAATTACTTTTTCTAATGATTGTACGCACTTGGTCATCCATTTCCTGCTCACGAGTGGTCAACTCAAATTTTGCACGTTGTTCATAAATAGCAACACGTTCTTTGTAGGCATTTAGTTCAGAAACTAAAGAATCATCAGGAGCACATGCAGTGAATTCATCAGGAGCACATGCAGTGAATTCATCAAAAACATAGTCATTGTTGACTACAGAGGATGCATCACTTGGTACAACTTCACTTTCAATTTGTTTCACATATTGATCATGTTGGTCAACATTGATATTACCCATATTTTCAATATTTGATTCAATAGTTTCAGATGATTGTACTTTGTCATGCATCTTTTGCACATCAGCATCATCGTATAGTTTTAATACCTCTGAGATGAGTTTGTCATTGGATGGGCCAGCTTGTGGTGAAGAAGAGACCTTGGGAGAAACCATTGGAGAAATGCTAGCCATAAAAATTGTGTGTGCAGTAGGTCCATCATCCACATCAGAGTCTTATGCATCACAATCAGCAACTTGAAAGGCATTCTGATGATTGTGACCTATCTCCTGAATTGGCTGCTCATCCACATCTGCATCATAGGTCTTGGCATTGCCCTCAGCAAGAAACAACAACTCTTCTTCATCCAAAGCAGCACCATTATCCTGAGCTTGTACAAGTAGCATCTTATCTCTGAAGTAATCAGCATTCTGTGGACGTTTTGGAGATGTGCAGTTCCTTGCAATGTGTCCCTCACCACCACAGTTATAGCATTTGATTGGCTTAGCTTGACCTTGATTTCCATTCCTTCCTCGATTCTGATTAGCACCATAACCTCCACCTGCTCCACCCTTTCTTTGATCAAACTGCCTTTCTTGAACTGGTTGCCCCATAATTTTCCCATCTCTGATCAAAGCATGATTGTGAAGATTGGAGGCGGTTCTGATTTCATTGTTGGTGTGAAGTTTGTTAGTGTGAGGTGAAAGTGTCCTGTTCTCTTTAACCATGAGTGTCAGTTGATTGATGAAATGTTCCATGACAGCATTAGCATCTGGTTGCTTGAACCTTGGATCAGGAATGAGTTTGTGATCACCATCTCCTGTGGGTACAACTTGAGAAGCATTGGTGGTAATCCCAACTTTTGAGTAAAAAGCAGTTGAATCATTTGTTGAACTTGCTTCTCCCTGAGCTTTGAACTGATCTAGAATCCTCTTTTCAAACATGGCGTGCCTCTCATTTTGAAGAAGGAAGGCATAGAGTTGCTCATAATACGTATTATTCAATCCTTTTGTGAGCTTCACAGAAGTAACAAATTTGTGCCATTCGGGATTCATGTTGTTTACAAATTTTGAGTTCAGCTGAATGTTAGGCATAGTCATTCTGATGTTCCTCATGTCATTCACCAGCTTATGAAATCTCACATAGTACTCATAGACACTTTCATCTGGTTTCATCTTGAAGAGCTCAAATTCGTCATAGAGTTGTGATTCTTTGTCTTCCATAGTTAATTCAGAACCTGAGAGAAGCATTTTGACATTATCCCATACTGCCTTTGCTTTGGTGTTGTGATTGATCAGCTTGTAGATGTCTTTTGGAAGACCTTGAAGAACGATGTTAGAAGCTCAGATATCTGCATCGAATCTCTTTTTCTCCTTATCATCAAGCTCATCATACATCTTTGGTCTGTCCATTCCGTAAATTAGAGTTCCATCTTCAGCAGTATCTAGTACATCTCTAGTAGTCTCAACTCGGTAAGGTCCTTCATCAATGGATTTGAGAATGTTAACCCCATTTTCTTTTCCAAGACAATACAATCTGATTCGTTGAGCCCAAGAGTCATAGTCAGTTCTGTCAAGCATAGGTGGACGAGTATCTGAGCCAGCAACTTGAACATCCTCTGCAACAGTGGAGATGATAGTAGGAACGTTGGTAGACATGTTAACAGATTACACGAGATTTTATAACTCTATGATTAAACTGGAAAATAGATTCTATCACGGGATTTTACTAAATCAAGAGAAAACCGTATTTAAAAAATCACCCAAGTCGCTAGAAAATTATGCACCAAGTCGCTATCTACTAATTCGCTATTCCACCAAGTCGCTAAAGTCCCAAGTCGCTAAACAAAAGACAAGTCGCTAAATAGCAACTCGCTAAGCCTCTAGTCGCTAGTAAAATTTTGGCAGCAATTCGCTAAGATACAAGTCGCTAAAGAATCAAGTCGCTAAATAGCAACTCGCTACTTACCAAGTCGCTAACACCAAGTCGCTACCCGTAGGGGAGAATCCACTACTTGTACTGTTAGTCGCTAAGTCTAAGTCACTAACTCCACAAACTGCAACTCGCTACAAAAATGTAAAGCAAGTCGCTAGCAAGAAAAGTAATACGTAGGTCAAGTCGCTAGCAAGAAAACTTCACAAACATCACTTTTTAATCCAAAAACAACCCAACCACTGTGATTCAAACCTTCTAAATCAAAACCTAAACATTTGAGATCATTTTAAACACAAAAGTACTATCAAAATCCAAACTTTAACACTAGAAATCAACCAAATGATGCAAAAACCACTAAACTTTTTCAAACTCAAAAACCACCTAAAAACCACTAGAAATCCAAAGATGTACAAGATATGATCTAACCATGGCTCTTGATACCAATTGTAAGATATTGGATTTCACATACACATCAAACCATAACACAAAGTGGGCGTATAAGTGGAATTCTAGAGAGAGAAAGTTAGAGGTTTAGGGAACCTAGTGAGAGAAAGTGAAAGATATTATTATGATCTCCAACTCTCTACCTTGGGAGGTAGAGAGTATTTATAGTCTTACATAAAACGCCACACAACGGGCTATGGATCAGGCATACAGTGGGTAAAGACCCGTCCGTCCTCCACGGTGTTACTTAACTAAATACTACTTAGCTTGAAATAACTACGACTACGAGCTTTCTAACGATTACATATACTTGAGGTGACCGACTCTTTAATACCTAGAATTTCTAATTCCTAACAAACCAGCAACCATATAACGGATTTGAAATGTCTTTACCTGTAGCCGTTTGCTCAGGACTAGTCAATTCTTAGGATTGGTGAACTGATTACCAAATATGGTATTCCACTGCCTTTACCACAAGCCATATACATGTGGGCTAGCCAATTCTTGGATTCCAAAAAGGAATAAACCATGGTGAATTGATGACCATACAACCCTCAGCAATTAAGCATGGGTGGTTGCATACCCCATGATTTTGAGCAAACCATTACAGCTATCAACATATTTGATGTGTCTTTACCAAAGCTGTACCCTTTGGACTAACCAACTCTTTGATATACACAAGGCATATATGGTGAGTTAATATACAACAAACCTGAAATAAAAGTTAGACAAACAAAAATATACACAGAAAGAATCTTTTTTTTTTTTTTTTTTTTTTAACTAAGAATAAAACAAAGAAGCAAATATTACAAACTATACAAAGTACCACAATCAAGATGATGCTCTATGTTGCAGAAGCTGAGTCTTAATGATTCCAACACATTGTTCAGCATGCAACTTATCATTACCAATTGGATCTAGGGGAACTTCTAACTTCTGGCTAAGCATTCTTTCCATCAGCCTCATAGACTAGGGATAAATCTTATCAGCAAACATACAAACAGTAATTCCACCTTTTGTCTCCACCACATGCACACACGGCAAAGGATAAAATCTCCAAGTCTCAACCTTCCACTGATGTGAATTCTTCCAAATATGATACCCTTTACCATTTGGAGATTGAGAATCAAACAACACTTGAAGATCACCCAACAAAAATAAACCAGAACCTTGTGGTGAATGAATAGCATAATACTTAGTAACAAGATCATACAGAGTATTCAAATCTTGCCTATCCACCAAATGAAAGATTTCCTTCAAGAAGTTGAACTTCATAGTAGAATTATCCAGACGATGAATAGTGTTAAGCCACCCATAAGTCAATGTCCAATTAATCAACACATCATGAGATCCTCTAGGAAAAACAGCAACAGATCCTTCCTTAATGAAAGTTGAATCATCAGCTTTGAGATCTAAAGAATTATCCTGACGAGATTTCTTGACCTTAGATGTTTGAGACCCAGATGATCTCATAGATCTCCATAAGGAAGAAGGTTTCCTTTTAGACATCCTCTTCTTCCTCCTACCTGGTATATAAATACCCATACTTGGTGCCTCCTCAGAGTCATCATGAACATCTGTAGCAGGAGTAGAAGATGAAGACTTATTTGAAACAACACTGCGCAACTGATGCATTCTCTCAAGTACCTTTCTGGCCTCCTTAGATTTAGCAGCTTTTTGTTCAGCTTCCCTACCCAACTTTTCGCCTATTATATCAACAGGTACCACTCCAGGTAATGTTTCAGAAGAAATACCATGAGACTCAGCAGAGTGAACCCTTTCAGTTGAATCAGTAGATTCAGGAGTAACTTTAGAAGGAACACCAAGAGGGTCAGCAGATTGAACCTTTTCAGCTGAATGGATAGCTTCACAAGATGCTTCAGAAGCAATGACAGGAGAACTCTTCTTTAGTGACATATCATCAAAGTTATCAACAATTTCAACTGTCTTTTGTTTCTTTGCTTTAGGAGCATCAAAAGTACCAGCAATCCTCTTCAAAGTTGATGATGATGTATAGACAGACGAAGTAAACTTCATAATCCTATTATACCTCTTGACCAACTCAGAATCAGAAAAAGCCAAAACTTGTCTCATTGTTAGACCAGAGTTATATAAAGTACAACTCTGATTTTTCACCACTGTCCTCATATATGCTTTCTTCTGAGCTTCAGTAGGTGGTTTTTCCCTTTTTGCTTTATTCGTTTGAGTAACAAGAGCTTTCCTTTTGTCAGCTGCCTCTTGCTTTCGCTTTCGTCCAAGAGCTACCATTTGTGCAGCAAAATTCTCACTGTCAAAATCTGCACCTAAGATACTCTGAGCAAGTGTAGGATCTGAAGTAGTTTGCTAAGTATAAACATCCCATTGTGCATCAGGGATCTGAGTAGCCAAATCATCCAGTTCTTTTCGTCTCTCAGAAGGCAAATTAAAAGTAGACTCAGCTGCAATCTTTTTAGCCAATTCATCACTTTTCTTCAAATCTGCACACTCAGCTAACATTCTTTCTTGTTCTTTCTTTTCTTGTTCACTTACCAGATCTGGACCAAGCTCATCTTCAACCATTACATCTGTTCCTTGATCATCAAACTTATGAACAACATCAACTGAAGAAGTATCACTCACAGGAACTTCAGAAGAAACATCCATATTAGCATCAGAAGAAACATGTTGAGACAGATCTTCAACCAGTGTTAAATATACATCAACTGCTGGATTCAAATCAAAATTTCTTCCAGCAAGAAAGACTTCAGAATTATCTGCTGAAGGTGTAGAAGTAGGTTGTGCTTGCACAGATGAAGCTTGACCAACTTCAATAGCAATATCCATCATAGGAGTATCATCAATATCATGCTCTTCAGTAGTTGCAACATCCTCACTTTGCAATGTATCCTTGCTCAAAGATTTCCTTCTCCTCCTTCTAGTAAACAAAATTGGCTCCTTTTGCTTTACAGATTTAGCATCCATTGGAGTAGAAGCATTAGATTGTTGAGCCACATTAGCCAAAATATCAAGTGACTCAAATTGAGTATCCACTTCCTCCTCATCAGAAGAAACATGCAATCTCCTTTTTCCACTATGACCCATTTGTTCTTCGAAATCCTGAACCTTCCTTTTCAATTCCATAATCTCACCACCAAATGTAGATTTAGTCTCTGCAAGCTCCTTCTTGAGATCAGAAACTTCAGCCACATACCTGTTCACTAGAGCATATACAGATGTAAGTGTAATAGGGTCCTTAGCTCCACCAGCAGATTGCTCAGTGGTGATGGGAGCTTCATTGGACCATTCAGAAGAAACATGGTCATGCTCAACATCATGAGAACCTTCATTAAATGGTTCCCTAAATGGACTTGGTGTGGTCTGTCTATTAAGCTCAGTCTCAAACTCATCATGAGTAACCTATGTAGGTGGTGGACTAGAACTAGGTCTAGGTGAAGGTGTGGGTGAAGGTTGGTCAGGAGAAACATGAGTTGCTTCAGCAGCATTAGAAAGGCCTTCATCAATGTCAACTGATGGATTACCATCAGCAGCAACAGTTGTAGAAGGTGAGTCATTAACAACATTATCCTCATCAGCAGCCTCATTGTCTTGAGGCAACATAGCTGCTAACAAAGGATGATGTGCCCCCTCATATTTAGTTCTCATTGAAGCAAATAGTTTTGAAGTTAAAGCTCCTATGGGACAAAAAGCTTGGGCTTGGGTAGTAATGTCCAAAATCATTTGTAAGAACCTAGGGTACATCAAAAACTTATGCTTTTTCCTATGTATATTTTCAACCATATTATCAAAAATAAACCTAGAAAAGTTATAAGTCAAACCCTGAGAAAGACACACAATACCACATCCCAGTTGAGTAGAAAACTGGTCTCATCCTCCTGATTTATTGCTTATGCACTGAAGCAATGTGTGAACCAAAAACCTCCACATCGGACACAACTGATTCTTGAACCATATATCAGTCCTTGTTCCCTGATATCCAAAAGCTCTTAGCCCATCAAGAATATCCACAACATTAGAATGATAAACCCCATCAACATTATCCAATCGAAGCTGTCTTCTAATCAACTCCTCTATTACAACATGCTCTGTTCCGTCAACCATAGCTATGATCTCTGTGTCACTCCTCTTTTCAGCAGTTGCCCAAAATTGTGTAACCAATGATTCATAAACAACTTCTGGAGAATGCGTTAAAGCATAATGAATCTTTGATCTCTTCAAGAACTCCACCATTGGCTTATACAAATCATCACCCTTTGCTTCTCCCAGAAAAGAAACTTTGTTATGATCTTTCTTTAATTAAAGCGCCATGTGTAAAATTGTAAGTTAGGGTTATGATTCTTGCAAATGGAAGTGTTGTGAATATAAGTGAAGAGGGAATCGTTTAATTTGAAGCAAAGATATGCGTATAATGAGTTGGTATAAGTTGCCCAAATTATAGTCAAAAATATCGGAACTTAAGTTGACTATATGTTACGTATATTTCAACTTTTAACCAAGAGGTAACACTTCTGCAGAAACACGGTCAATCTGCTGAAGTAATTCGCTTCAGCAGAAACCACTCAAGATAAAAGATATCCTCAGTAAATATCTTGGAGCGTTACTGTGCCACCCAACTCGTATTTGATTACATTAAACCTCGAATCCGTCTATAAAACAATCCCAATACACACTTCACAGATATCATTTATCCCCAATTCTCATCACAAAACCCTAATTTCATCACAAACCACAATCAACCATGAATACCAAACCAGAAGTTATTGATCCAACCTCTTCTCCATCATCATCATCATCAAGTGATGATACTATCCTTTGGCGACTCTATATTCCTCCACAAACATCACGACCAAGAAAATCTCCCTTTCTCCCTTCTTCTAAAGATGACAGTGTAATGGATCCAAATGAGTCTTCTGATGACTCTGATTTCTCCACTAAAGAGATAACTTCACACCCTCAACCTCCACCACCTCAACCTAGGCAGGTGGTGTTCACTTTTCCTGCGCCATGGTTTGGTGCTTCATCTCATATCATAAAGAGGAAGGGCAAAATGAAGATGGATTGATTGCTTTTTGGTGAAACCAGCAGATGAAGCACAAAGGACAAAGTCATATCACACATCCATCTGCTGTATTCATCTTCATCATCTTCGGTTTCCTTAATCCATCCTTCCCATTTTGATCCTTAGCTCGTCGTACTGGTCATGCATATCCTGGTTATGCATATCCAGCAGTTGGAATAGATGATATGAGCTAGTAGATGATAGGAACTTAGTATGTATAGTTATGAATCTTGTATTTCCATTTGAAGTTGATTGTATGCAATGTAAGCTGTAAGCTGTAAGCTATATCTTGAATGAATGAGCAATTTAACTTCAGTACTTCTCATCAGTACTTTATCTTCAGTGGAAACAATATGCTCACTTCAGTACTTTCCTTTCAGTAGAAACAGGCTTTTAAGCTTTCTTGACCACTCCAACTTATATATGCAAGCTACAAAACAGACACAGAGATACACACAAACCAAACCAAAACAAACTAAAAGAACATTAGTTGGTTAGTGTTAGCAAATATATAAACTAATATACAAAGTTTACAACATAAATCCTCCCCTGAGGCATATGCCTCCCCTGAGGCCTATGCCTCCCCTTAAACTTTACAGTTAAGGGTTAAGCATACCAATATGGACCACAAGGTGTTAAAACCTTGGTCCATCAAAAGCCTTAGTTTACAGATTTGCCACATTATCATCAGTGTGAATTTTAACCACTTTTATCAAATCTTTTTCATATGCGTCTCTTATAAAGTGGTGCTTGATTTCGATATGCTTAGTTCTACTGTGAAAAACTGGATTTTTAACAATGCATATGGTACTTTGATTATCAATAAAAATTGTTGTGTTCATAAAGTTAAACCCATAATCCAAAAATTGATTTTGTATCCAAAGAACCTGTCCACAGCAATTTGCAGCAGCAACATACTCTGCTTCAGTAGATGAGGTAGCCACAATAGTTTGTTTCTTGCACTGCCAAGAAATCAATCTCTTTCCAAGGAATTGGCAACCTCCAGTTGTGGATCTCCTATCCAGATTTGCACTAGCATAATCACTATCACTATATGCTTCCAGCTTAAAAGGAGACTCTTTTGGGTACCAAAGGCCTAAATGAGGTTGACCTTTCAAATACTTAAAGATCTTTTTCACTGCATTCAGATGGGAAGCAAGTGGAGTGACTTGATGTCTAGAGCAAGCACTCACAGCAAAAGTGATGTCAGGTCTAGAAGCTGTTAGATACATCAATGAACCAATCATACATCTGTATAAATGAACATTCACAAGTAGATCTGGTTCATTGTTGGTCTTTGGCTTTGGAGCTTCATAAGGTGTTGTGGCAGTCCTGACACTCTCCATACCAAACTTTTTCAAAATGTCCCTCACATATTTGTCCTGACTGATAAAAATACCATCAGGTTTCTACTAAACTTGGAGACCCAAAAAGAAAGTAAGCTCCCCCATAGCACTCATCTGAAACTCTCCCTTCATCAGCTCCTCAAACTCCCTGCACCAAGCTTCTTTAGTGGACCCAAATATGATATCATCCACATAAACTTGCACAAGAATAATGTCTGTGGAATTCTTCTTCAGGAAAAGTGTTTTATCAATGGCACCTCTTCTATATCCATGCTTCAGCAGAAATGAAGAAAGCCTAGCATACCATGCTCTTGGTGCCTGATGTAGTCCATAGAGAGCTTTAACTACCTTGTAAACATGATTTGGATGATCTGGATCTTCAAATCCTTTAGGTTGAGTGACATAAACCTCCTATTCTATTTCACCATACAGAAATGCACCTTTAACATCCATTTGATATACCATGAACCCCATGTAAGATGCATAGGCCAAGAAAATACGAATGGCCTCAACTCTAGCAACAGGTGCAAACACTTCATCATAATCAATCCCCTCCTCTTGTCTAAACCCCTAAGCCACTAGTCTTGCTTTGTTTTTCATTACAACACCCCTTGCATCTCTTTTATTTTTCAATATCCATTTTGTCCCAATTGCATACTTCCCTTCAGGTAGTGGGACCAATATCCAAACCTGCTGATTTTGGAACTGTTGCATATCTTCTTGCATTGCTTCAAGCCAACTTGAATCATCCAAGGCTTGAGTAACACTGGCTGGTTCCACTTATGAGAGAAAACAGGCAAACAGACAATGATCAAAGTCTGTGTGATTGTCTCTCTACTGATTTGAGACATAAGAGATAAAAGCCACTTGACCATATTTAGAACTTGTCACAGTGCCCCTAGTTCTAACAGGTGCATGAGGATCACCAATAATATTGGACTGTGGATGAGCAATGTTGATCCTTTTAGTAGTAGTGGTGTTGACATCAATGGAGGTATCAAGATTAGTCACAGTTGGCTCAAAATTACTGTCATAGGAAGGTGAGGTAAAGACTCCATCTTTGGGTTGATGATTACCAAGATCTGAAGGTCTTGGAAAACGTGTATAAGGTTCCCCAAATTCTGTGGAAACTCTAGTAGAAATGGGAGTAGAAACAGCATAACCTTCAGCAGAATTGGTGATGATAGGAGAAACAGAATCACTTTTAGTAGAATGTTGATTTCCACTGATTGCTTCTCTTGCAGTCTCCTCAGCATTCCTCTCAGCTTCTAGATTAGCTGCATACTCTTGTTTCTTGAGCCTAGCAAGGTCCTCAGCATAGTGTGACTCATCTTCACTCTCATCAGCAGTATCTTTAGAAGTGTCACCTGAAAAATTATCAGGGGAGAAAGAAGGTACAATAATAGGATGTTCATCATCCTCAAACTCACTATCAGAATCAGCATGCATGGTAACAACACTGTCAGTAGGAGACTCTTGTAAACCTGCATTTTGGTTAGCCACATGTCTAGAATAACCCAAATAGTCAGTTAAGTAATCAAGGTCAAAAGACCAAACATGACCTTGTCCTTGAACATTAGGCTTGTCTTCTAGATATCTCAGGTTCAAAGTCTCCTCAATCTTCGTAGCAGATAAATTGTATACCCTATAAGCTTTGCTATGAGCCGAATAACCCACAATGTAACCCTCATCAGCCTTCTCATCAAACTTACCCAGTGGATCACTAGTATTCAAAATAGTCACTTGACAGCCAAAAGGTTTAAGGTAATGAATAGTAGGAACTTTCCCATAGAGAAGTTCATAAGGTGTCTTAAAGTGAGGTCTAGTGATAGATACCCTATTTAGAACATAACAAGCTGTGCCAACTGCTTCAGTCCAAAACATAGTAGGTAACTTAGAGTCTGCAAGCATAGATCTTGCTGCCTCTATTAGGTTCCTATTCTTTCTTTCAGCTACCCCATTTTGTTGTGGGGTTCTTGGAGTGCTATAGTCCCTTTGTATCCCTTTAGACTTACAGAGTTCTATCAGTACAACATTCTTGAACTCTGTCCCATTATCACACCGGATGCCTTTAACCTTTTTATTCAACTGATTTTCAACAAGGGTAATAAACTCTCTTAAAACTGGAGATGTTTCATCTTTTGTTCTCATAAAGAACACCCAACAAAACCTGCTAAATCCATCAGTGATTACTAGACAAAAGTACTTGTGATCAATACTGCGGACTTGAGTTGGACCAAAAAGATCCATATGTAGCAACTGAAGAGGTTCTGAAATGAGGCTCACTGCATTAATTGCTTTGTATGAGGCTCTGTGTTGCTTTCCTTTGTTGCAGGCAACACAGTTATGTTCATTGGTAAAAACTTTAGAAGGAAGTCCTTCAACAAGACCTAGTTTAGATAGCTTGTTAATGGTCTTAAAATTCACATGTGCCATCCTTCTATGCCATTTTGTAGACTCATCCAGGGATGCTTTAGCCACCAAACAAGTTAAGTCACCTTCTGGTTGTACATCATTTAAGTTAAATGTGTATAGATTGTGAGTACGAGGAACTCTTAACAAAATTGATGTATCTTCTTGAAGTTTGAAGTCTTTAGACAACACAAGTCATTCATCCTCAGAGAAGAGTACTTTGTTCTTTGTGTCACAGATTTGTGAAACTGAGAACATGTTGAAGTGTTGTAATTCCTTAACATTGTACACATTCTCAAAGTCCAGTTGAGGTGTTTTGATGGTCCCTTTCCTAGTGATTCTACCATTACTTCCACCAAATGTCACATTGCCTCCTCCTTCAAGGGATACAAAATCATGCATTAAATCTCTGTTTCCTGACATGCTTCTTGAGCAGCCACTATCAACAATGCCAACTTTCTTTTGCTTAAGAGGATGATCCTACAACAACAACAAAAATATACAAAATATTAGTACACTATTGAGGCTCAAGTCATTACTGACTTGAACCTGCCTTGTGGATCTTTAGATTGATGCCATGTAGATTTATAAGATCCACCATTGTTCTTGGGTTTCCATTGAAATTTAGGTCCCCTTTGTGTCCAAGAACAACCTACTGAGGGCTTCACAACAGTATCTCTATAACCTTTCCCATCATTCAAAGAGTCAACATATCCAGGCCAATAACCATTTTTAAAGTATGTACTAGTTGGTTGAACATATGGTCTAGCTACAGATCTTCTCCAAGGAGAAGGTTTGTTATGAGTAGCTTGTGGAATATAAGGTGGTATACTATTAACATTAGTCCACATTGGTCTAGATTGCCTAGCACATGCACCCATTCTTTGCTCATGATAATCACAATCCTTAATTAAATGAAATTTACTTCCACACACAAAACATGTCTTCTGTTTAGAAGATTTATTCAAACCAAAAGATGTTCTATTACAAGCAGAAGTATTCAAACCAAAACCTTGAAAAGAATTGTTTTTAACAGAATTATTATTCAAAGAATGAAAAGACAAGTCTTCAGAGGAAACTGTCTTGGAAGAGGATTCCTTAGCAGTAACTCTAATAGGCTTGTAGGTAGGCTTGGGTGCAGACTTGGGTGAGGTCTTGGGTAGGTCTGACTTATCACTTGAATCACAGCTGGCATAAGAAGTAGACCCTTGATCAGAAGATTTATCACTGTCAGAGCAAGAGACAAAATTAGTAGATGAAGAATCAGGGTCTGGCAAGTCTTTTGACTTTTTACCATAAAGATGATGTGATCCATCAAAGTCAACAATAATGGAAAGGTCAACAGGCATAGGTATTCCTCTAATAGATCCACGTACAACATGTAAATCACCTTCTTTGACATAGATAGCTAAGCCAGCTGGTGTTGATTTATGTGTGTCATCTCTAGCTTCTAATCCTACATATTTCTTAAAGCCTAAACCTATTGAAGTATTAGGAGTTTGACTAGAATAGAGCTCTTTAGCAAGATTTAGACCAGCTTTTTGCCAATTGTTATGTCTAGCTATTTCTTCATCTAATTTTTCTTTCAACACACTGTTTTCAGACACCACATCAGCTTTCAATTTCTCAGACCTTTTTAAGTCATTTTTAGTACATTCTAGATCACTTTCTAGCACCCTAATCTTCTCATCATAAGCTATTTGATTCTTCTGAAACCAAACCTTTTGTCTTTCTAATGTTTTTAAACTATGTTTATAAGCTTCAACTTCAACATAGCATTAATTATATTTAGGTTTCAAAATATCATATGCTTCCTTAAGTTCATTATAACGTTCACTACAACCAAACGAACAATTTTGTACCTAAGAGATGCCCATCAAGGCAATCTGATCATGCCTATCCTCTGAAGTACAGCTTGCTAGCAACCCAATATTATCACCACCAGGACCATCATCATTCTCAGACTCATGTGACTTCCAGTCGACATTGGCATTCAAAGTGAGCATAGCAATTGAGGATCTAGGCTTCGAGGTTCCAGCATCCCTTTGATTCTGCTGATAGGAAGAGTATCTCACCTCATCTCCAGCCTTCCTATCCTTGCATTCTCTGGAGAAGTGGCCCATCTGATGACATGTAAAGCACTTAACCTTCTTTTTGTCAAACCTTGCTGGATCTCTTCCTTGGAAACAAAACTTCCTCCCAACCTTACGCTCAAATTTCTTGATGTCCATAGAGAGCATAGCCACTTGCCACTTCAACTTCATCTCTTCCATCTCTAGTGGATCTACCTGATCAAAATCCTCATATGCAAGTTCCTGCTGAGGATCATAATCAGCAAAGAAGGATCCAAGCACATCTTCCATTATACCACTAGTTGTAGATTGAGAACTTGATGGAGTGGTAGTGTAAGATGATGATGAGTAAGTAGGCCTTGGAGCATGAATCATCTTTGGATTAGAGGCCCCAACAAATGTTGTATGACTAGCAGTAAATGTTGTATGACTAGCAGTAGTAGATAGACAAGGAACCCTAACTTGTTTCCTAAGAAACGTATAATCATAAAACTAAATAAGATATACATAATCACTTCCTAATAAAGCTCATGCATATCCTAACTAACTATAGAAAACACGGAATAACTATTTCCGCATAAACTATCTACGCATTATACAACTTCAGCGGATTCTCTTCTTCAGCAGAAACATTGAACTTCAACAGTATCCTTCGGTAGTAACATCAGCAGAATTCTAACTTAGCAGAATTCCCAACATCATTAGACACATGGAAATGCACATTGGTGAGAATTTGAGGAAGTGTACATTTAAGAGAGTTGAAGAAATTTATAAGAGATGTAAAAGAAGTGTTGAAGAGGACTTTCTTCCTATGAACTCTAAGAAAGAAGTTGAATAGTTAAGGAATAAACAAAAGAGAAAAGCTGGTGTACATGAGGAAGCTAGTTCTAAGAAGCAGAAAGTAGATGATGATAAGGAGAAAGAAGAGAGAGTAAAACAATATCTTTTGGAGTGTGATAAAACTGAGCCTATCAATCCTACTCCATTAAGAGCTATTCATCCTATTGAAGACTTTCAGATCATTACATCTAATGAGAGAGAGATGATTGAAATTACAAGGGCTGATGGATGGAAGAGCACTCACTTCAATTTTGGATGTCTGTTGTTTAGTTTGAAAGTGAGAGATCTGGAATAGCTATGAAAGGTATTGGAGTTTAGATATGGGAAGTATGGGCCAACTAGAGTGTTAGCTAATTTTGTGTGGACTTCTATTCAAAATTTGTGTCAGCCTAATCCAGATGATGAATTTTGGGATGACTATGAGGTGGTTGAGTGGATGTTGTGTCAACCTTGCAGAGTTCATGTTGTGTAGACCACAAAGGAGAAGTTCTTCATGTTTATAGATAAAGACTATCCAATGAGCAAGAGAGTAGCTAGGAAAATGTTGGAAGCCAAACTTGATCCACAGGGAACAAAGCCCACTAATCCCATGATTTAACAATTGTTTCAGAGAATTGAAAAGATAGCAGATCTACAGGGTCCTTTGGCACTAAAGGCAAAACCTCAAGGAAGACTGAAGAGGAAAGCTGATAGATCTAAAGCTGTGGATTACACATCTGAGTCAAAAACTAAAGAGGAGGTTGAAGAAAACAAGAAAAGACTGATGGTTCTCACTAAATTGTCAAGCTTAAAGGAACCAGAGGTTAGTTGTACCACATCTCTTTTAGGTCATCATCAGATTGTTTCATATACCTTTTTGCTATAAGTGGATGATGTTGGAAATTTGAAAGAACCAATGGTGAGAGTTATGGTTATGTCAAGTTTTCACAAATGCTTTATTTTTTGGAAAGAGATGATTTAATGGCCATTTGGAGGTTATACAAAGATAAATTTGGAGATGTGGCACCAGATGATTATCATGAGAGGATTGTTTATTATAATTTAAAGATGATATTTGAACCTACTCATGATGAACCTGAATGGAAAGGACTATACAATGGTAGTGTTTCAAGTTGGTATTTGTATCAGTCTTGTGGAGTTTATGTACTATCTGTTGCTGGAAAAGTTATTCATATGTGTGTAGAAACTGATTATCCTAATTTGAATACTTATCCAAAATTCATTACTCAGATGTTATAGCCTCGTGGATTGAAGTTGCAGAAACCCTTTGATTATCAAGCTTACAGGTTGCTGAGAAAATTTGAAGAGTTGTTACATCCTGATAAGTGTTTGGATACATCCTCCAAGTGAAGAGTGCATGGGCTTTAAAAGAAACTTGATTTTTTTGTTTGTAAATATCAAGTTTAGGGGAGGATTGTTGGGTTTTAGGTTCCACTTCATGGAATTACACTATGTATGGAACCACTGCTAGAGCAAAAGAAACCATGGCTAGAAGAAGGAATCCATTGCTAAGTTAAACCACGGCTAGTAATATTGTGTAACCATTTTTAATGTATTGCAACCACTGCTAGTTGATAAGTCAGTTTAATATTTTGTATTAGATAAATATGGAAAAGATATTTATCTTGTAGTTTATGTATTGTATATTGTAAAGGACTCCTTAACCTATAAAAAGAGGTCCTAGGTTAGAGTTAGATATACGTATGTTAGATATATCTTAAGTCGATACACTTCAAGGTTGTAAAACCCTAATACTATTCAGAGTATTCGTTATTAATATAATTGAGGTGTTTAGTGATTTCTGTTGTTCTTCTTCTTAAGGTTAAGCATTATATTCCACGTAGTGTTTAACAGGTTATTATTTAAGTCAGTTTCTGTTAAGGATCATTTGCTCAACTGGGATCAACATCTTGTGTAAGTATAATCTTCACTACATTGTTAATTTGATTCCTTGATTCCTAGGATTACAATTTTCATCTTTAGAAGTTGGGTTCAAATCGGTTTGCCATAGTTTGTTACCACATTGTTTTCCAAGATAATCTAAATCAAAGAAATAACATTGTTAATACAAATTAAACTCATTTCTTGAATTCAATAAAGATTTAGGCTACTATTCACAAATAACACCACATTGTGGTTTTGTTGTATAGGAACAATCATGCCTAGTAACCGACAACAAGATTATCATGATACCGCTCACTACATCCCAATGTACCATCGAAAGGATGGACTTAGCCCGGAGGATAGGAAAGCTTTCAAATTGCTCGAAAAAAGACTTTTTCATGAAGGTCGTCTGGTAGAACCATCATTTCTTGCTAACACCAACTTCCGAGAAGTTTTTGAAACAATTGGCTTTGATTGCCTTTTGGACATAAACGAGCAAATTTGCCCGGTGTTCGTGCTGAATTCTACAAAATAATGAGAATAGTTAGGAATGAGAATGGGACCATCTCAATTTTCTTCATCATAAATGAGCATGAGTACACCCTTTCAGTTGTAGAATTTGGAAGAATACTATCTGTTCCATATCAAGGAGTTTGCATGTACTCCAATGAATGGTCTTTGGCAGAGCTACATGATATGGTTGATCATCATGAATTCTACCACACGAGAATCCCAGAAGCAACCATGGTAAAGGATATCGTGTTCATGCAAAAGGCATCCCCATCGAGGGTAACTAGAAATTCCAAAGTGATCTATAGGGATCCATTTCAAATAAAGCTTTCCGAGATGTACGTGTTGTATAAGAAATGGGGAGTTGTGGTAAGGGAGAATTTACTTTGCTTGGGAAGGAACAAGGAGCACCCCAATGCGTGCTTGAGCTTCATGATTTATTGCCTTGTGACCGGGACTCGCTTCAACCTTGCATATTACATGATTAAGAGAATGGCAAGTGTGAAAAGCATGGACAAAATGGTGCTCCCATATTCAATGCTCCTATCCCGTCTTGCAAGATTCATCTTTGCTTTAGATCCTTCTCCGTATTCCTTTTATCATAGCTTTTGCAACAAAGTTATGGTGCCGTTATCCGAGGGAAAAAAATACAAGGTTTATGGTGGATGGCAAAAGACCTCACCCACCAACAGATTCATCGGATGAACGGGAGAGATAAAGAGAAGGAGAAGGAAGTAGCAACCCCCTTGGAAACACCGATCTCGACCCTTTGGATTACATCAATCAATTGTCGGACATTCCTAGCCCATCACAAGAATGGCAACAAACCAAAGGGATCTTCAAGTTGTTCGCCAACTTTTTGAATAAAAAGAAGTAGAGATGGTGGATGAAGAGTGGAGGGGAGGATGAAGACGGGGAGTGATATGGAAGGAGATGGGGAAGTAAGGTAAGATCATAGGACCTTAGTTTGTGAAAATAATTTGAAACAATGGTTTGTAACATCTTAACAATACTTATGTAGATTAGGAAGTAGCGTGCAGGAATTACCATGGTTTGGCCTTAAACAATTTAACTTAGGAACGAGTAGGATGAGATTTTACGACATCTAGAATTCATTCAAGTAGTCGTCGTCACTCATCTTTAGCTACCTTTTAGTTCCCCCACACTTGCTATGCATTATCTTGTTGTGTGCTTGCATTTAATCTTTGTAGAAATGACTAGGAGAAACATGTGCTATGAGTGCAAATATTGCATAAATGTTGAGAGGCTTCTGATCTGCAGTAGCCGGATCCCGGAGCTACAACTAGCCAGATCCCTCCAATGAGGGAACCGTGGGATCCGGGCAGACAAATACCAGATACGTATCATTATACATCAATGTTATCACCTTGATCACATCATGATTGTTGGATCGATGTACTCTAACCAAACTAACTTAAATAGCTTGTTAAGGGTTTAATAACCTTGGATAAATCCTAAGTTATTAACAATGAAACACCGAGTAATCTTTATCAAGTATGCGGAATTTACATAACAAAGCTAAGAAGAATATAACTTTTATTAATAACTCTAAAACTGCTTATTATGCAGATTCTTTAACAACTCTAAAACTCTAAATAATGATCGTACGTATTCCCTAAAATCTCTTAAAACTCTTCTAAAAATCGTACTTCTAATACCAATCTAGGGGTCCTTTTATAGGCTAAAGGATAACCCTAATCGGTTTACAATTCTTATCCTTGTACGTCAAGTAAACAATACTTAGAACGTTCTAGATAAACATTACTTTCTATCTTTAATCAATTACAACCGACTTTAAACTTTACAGTACTTTGATGAATAAGCAGTACTTTGACTTTTACTTAGCAGTACTTTGACTTCTTGCAGTACTTTGTCTTTCTGCAGTACTTTGTTAATCTTCAGCACTTTAACTCTTTAGTACTTTAACTTTCTGTATCCCAACAATCCTCCCCTAACTTGAATTCTACTTGTTTGATTTCAAGTTCCTTTGTGCATTTAACTTTAACATCTTTGTCTTCAAAGAATAAATTTTAACTTTATCTTCAAATTTTATCTTTGTAGATTCTGTGCTTATATCATCATCAAAGTAGTCTTTATCTACATAATCTTTTCAGCATCAAGCAGCAATCTTATTTCTTTTCAGCAACATTCAGCAAGCTCCATCTTTTCAGCAACATAAGATAATTTGTACATTTAATTCAGCTAAGTTTCAGTCTATTCTCATCACTTCCAGGTGTGTAAACTCCTGTGAGAGGTGAATCATTGAAAATTTAATTGATTTAATGTCTCTTTACCAAAGCCATTAACTCTGGAGTAGCCAAATGTTTTGATGTGTAAGATCATGGTACACTGATAACCATATGATTTTTAGCAAATCATCAGCTATCAATAGATTTGATTTGTCTTTACCAAAATCGGTACCCTTTTGGACTAGTTAGTTCTTTCATCATGGTGAACTAATTACCATATAATGGTTTTTCCACAGCCTTTACCACAAGCCATTTTCTTGTGCGCTAGCCAAATCTTCACATTACTGATATGGTGAGTTGATTACCATACAACTTATTAGCAAGTTGTCAACTATAAAACGGATTTGAAATATCTTTACCAGAGCCATTTGCTCATGGATTAGCCAATCCTTTTGTAACCATGGTGGATTGATAACCTATTGGTGTTACCATCTCAAAAACAATTTATTTCTTTTAACCTTTGTTTCAAAAATTTTAACAATTCACAAAAGTTTTCTTTTCAAAATCAGTAACTGGTTTAAAAACTGCAAGCAGTACTTTGATTAAAGTATTGTTTGATCAGCAGTACTTTGAATAAAGTACTGATATATCAAAAATTTAATCAATTAAGATTCATACCAGTTATTCATCATCATCATCAGCCATAGAAGTCCATCTGATAAACAATTTGATGACCAAAAGTGTTGTTTCATTGTCTTCTTCAACTTCCATTCCATGCTCCAGCATCCTCCTCATGAGATCTGATATAAGAGGATATCTTCTATCAGCTAACACGTGAATCATTGTCCCATCTTCTAGCTCTAGAACATGTACTCCAGATTCTTCAAAGAATATCCAGCAAGTAATGTCCCAATCTTCTTGGTTTTTCCAGATCTCAGCAGTACTTGTTTCTTCAGTTTCCCAAACAGTTATGAGATCTCCAAGCAAGACTAAACCAAATCCTTCTGATGGATTGTGTTCAAAATATTCTTTCACCACATGATATAAATGAAATAAATCTACTCTATGAATTATATGCAATAAATCCCATAGCATATTGAACACCTTGAAACTTTCATCTTCTTTGTGAAACATCAGATAATTTCCTTCTTTTGACTCTACAACTTCAAAAGTAGTTATTGGAGATTTGTTCATCTTCATTTCAGCATCATCTTTAGAAAACTCAAAATCAATAATCCTTAAGTAATTCCTCAGTTCATCATTTGTTTTAGACCTTAATTCAACTTTCTTTGATGACTGTTGATCTTTAACTCCAATTATTGTTTTTCTTTTTAAACTTCTTTTTCTTTCTTCTTCTTCCTGAGCATCATCATCTTTATAATCTTTGATACTATCAACTTGTTTTTGATAATGTTCTCTGACAGCATCATACAACTCTTTCATTGCAACATATTTCAACTTATGCAATCCAATATATCCTTTCTTCTTTAGATAAGCCATCATTGCATTCATTTCCTTAGTAAGATTTGGTCTTCTTGGTAGAGAAGAAATAGGAATAGGTGACTCTAATATTTCAGCATCTTCAGCATTCAATTCCTCTTGTAATTTCTTAGCTGCTTCTCTATTCTGAGCTTCTTCAATTTCCTTAGCTTCTCTATCTTTAGCATTCAACTCAGCTTGAAACTTTCTAGCTGCTTCCTCATTCATAGCAACTTGAGCAGCCCTTATATGTGCTAAAGTAGGTTTCTTTTTCTTCTTTGTCTCTACCAATTTACCTTTTCCTTTATCTTTTGGATCTATAACAGGTTGAGAAGCTCTTGGTTGTTCTTCTGTAACTCCTAGAATGCTAACACCCCTTGGCCTTGATAAATCATGCAGGATCTCTGCAATGGTTTCATCATCACTTGCAGTATGTATAGGTTTAGGTGTATCAGCTTCCTTTTCTGGTATGACAGTTGAAGGACCAGCTTCCTCTTCAGTTAAAACAGTTGAAGGACCAGCTTCCTCTTCAAAATCTATCAACCTTGGTGAAATTAACCCTTGTCTGTAAGTTTCTTGAAAAGCAGTACTTTAATCAGCAATACCTTGATCATCAGTACTTTGAACTTGAACATCAATAACTTGCTCCTCAGTACCTTGAACTTTGATTTCTTCCTTAGTACTTTCAATAACCTGTTCTTCAGTATCTTCATATTCTTCATTCAAATTATTATCTTCCAAATTCCTCCCCAATTGGAATGAAGATGATTGTTGTTGAACCTTCTTGCCTCTTGTTTTCTTCTGAAAGTGCCTAACAGGCTTGCCTTGCTTTCTTTGAGACTTGACCCATAGACGATGATGTTGAACCAATGGCCAGACAAAATTCTTGAGTCTTCTAAACTTAAGCTTCAACTTCTTAATTTGAATAGCTTGATCTTTAAAAGATTTCTTCAATCTTGTCAATTCTCTGGATAAAGCGTAATTGTTTACAGTTGTACCCTCAGGCTCCATAGCTTCTTCAGCTCCTCTAGTTGGTGAATGTGTTTCTGGTTGAGAATCGGGAACAGAAACTTGTGGAGATGGTGGAGGTGAAACTGCAACATCTTCTTGAACTTTAGTACTCTGCGAAGCAGTACCTTGTGGTGCATTACCCTGTAATGCAGTACCTTGAGATGCAGTACCTTGAGAAGCAGTACCTTCTCTGTCATCATCCTCTGCAGCATCAGCTCTGACAGCTTGAACAACCTCCATCATAGATGTAGTTAATGAAGTGTCCCTTCCAGTGAATAAATCACTCTTCCTAGCCATGAAAGTGAAAATCTTGGCTTGTTGTACCACAACAGATAAAAGACTTGTAGGCTTTGGTACATCTGAAAGTTGTTTATTTAGGAACACTTGAATAAACCTTTGATACATTAACGATCTTGATCGATGAGAGATGTGTAAGAGCATTCCATCTAGAATTAGCCTTGAAAAGTTGAAAATACGATTTGTAGCCAATCTCACTATAGCGGATGCTATGTTAGACCAAAATTGCTCCCATGATGTACTTTTGGCACTAATACAATGAAGCAATACATGAACCAAAAACTTCCAATGGGGACAAAATAAGGGTTTCTTGAATGTCTGTTCAGTTAAGGACCCTTCATAACCAATGTCCCTAAATGTATCCCAAATCAGTTGCTTATCAAAACGAACAGCCCCTTCTGCATCATCAAACAATAAATCCTCACGAATTGAGGCTTCAAAAATCATCACAATTCTCCCAGCAACTGTAGCTTGAATATATGAATCAGCATTCTCCATATGAACCCTAGCAGTCACCCAAAATTTTTAAATCCGGGGCTCAATGATATCTAGTTCCACTAAAAGCACATAACTAATCGGTGACCCAGTAAGAAAAGCAATGATATCATGAAAGATCTCATTGGCTTCAGTCTTGTCTAAATTCGCCACCATGTTATGTTTTGAAATGGTATTACGATTTGCCATTGATGATAAATGTTCATAGAAAGTGATATGACGAATAATATGGGTGATAGAGAGAGAAATATGGAAAAGATTATAAGGTAGTAATATGAGAGGGAAATTCAGAGAGTAGTTATTTATAGGTGAGTTTAAAAAATCACATCCATTAATAACAAAGTTACCGTTAGTAGTAGTTACCCCTCAATATTACCATTGGAACAGTGCATTCAATAAGACATACAGTTCTTTCCACGTATGCAGTACTTTCCAAGCAGTACTTTCCAAGCAGTACTTTCATAAAATCAAAAAGCAGTACTTTTCCATTCTCCTCTTTACAATAGCAAATACAGCAAATAAACATGAATATCCTCCCCTCAAGCAATGCATAGGACCATACTTACACTAAATAGTCCTCCCCTTAAATGTAGCTCAGTAATTAATCATGCCAATACTCACTACTAAGTGAGTAAATCTTGAAACATCAAATACTTTGGTGAGTAAATCAGTTACATTATCATCCGTATGCACCTTGACAACATTAATGAGCCTATGCTCATAACAATCTCTGATGAAGTGGTGCCTAATCTGAATATGTTTGGTCTTGTAATGATAAACTAGATTCTTCACAATGAAAATCATACTCTCATTATCAATATGGATAGGAGTATTCTTGAAATTGAACCCATAATCCAAGAGTTGATTCTGCATCCACAACACTTGTCCACAACAGCTTGTAGCAACCACATATTCTGCTTCAGTTGATGATGTTGTTGCAATTGTTTGCTTCTTACACTGCCATGAAACTAATCTTCTTCCAAGATATTGGCATCCACCTGTGGTTGATCTTCGTTCATAGTTGTCACCTGCATAATCACTATCTGAAAAAGCTTCCAAGTGAAAAGGTGAATCCTTTGGATACCACAACCCCAACTTAGGTTGTTGTTTCAAATAACTAAAAATTCTCTTCACTGCATTCATGTGAGAGACCTTAGGTGAGACTTGATATCTTACACATAAACAAACAGCAAACATGATATCAGGCCAAGATACAATAAGATACATAAGACAGCCAATCATTGATCTGTATAACTTGACTTCAACTGGTTGTCCATCTTCATCCTTACCCAATGAGTTGATAGATTTAATAGGTGTAGTAACAGGCTTCATTTCATCAAAATTGAACTTCTTAAGGATGTCAGCTACATACTTGTCTTGACTTATGAAAATTCCTTCCTTTGACTGCTTAACTTGAAGTCCCAAAAAGAAAGTTAACTCACCCATTAAACTCATTTGAAATTCATTCTCCATCAGCTTTTGAAACTCCTTAACCATAGATTGTTTGGTAGTTCCAAAGATGATATCATCTACATACACTTGAACTAGCATGATATCCTTCTTATCTCTCTTGATAAACAAAATCTTATATATAGCTCCTCTCCTATAACCATGTTGCAATAAAAAGGTAGAGAGCCTTTCATACCAAGCTCTAGGTGCTTGATGTAAGGCATAAAGAGCTTTGACAACTTTGTAGACTTTGTTTGGATTTTTAGGATCTTCAAAACTAGGAGGTTGTTTGACATATACTTCCTCTGTAGTTTTGCCATATAAAAAGGTACTCTTGACATCCATTTGATAAAGTTGGAATCCCATATATGATGCAAAAGCAAGGAAAATTCGAATTGCTTCAATCCTTGCTACAGGAGCAAACACTTCATCATAATCAACTCCTTCTTCTTGTCTGTAGCCTTGTGCATCTAGCCTTGCTTTGTTTTTGATAACATTCCATCTTTCATCTCTCTTGACTCTGAACACCCATCTTGTACCAATGACCTTCTTTCCATCAGGAAGATCACATAATACCCAAACTTCTTGAAGTCTGAATTGTAGCAGTTCTTCTTGCATAGCTTCAACCCAACTCTCTTTAGTCAATGCTTGAGCAATATTCTTGGGTTCCTCTTGAGAGATAAAGCAAGTAAACAGGCATGTTTGATGGTCCTTATGATTCAGCCTGTTTTATTTATAGACAAAGCTAAGTAAAGCATTATGAGGTTTAGTAAAACTCTTAGCTTTGTGTCTTGTCATCACTCCAGAAGTAGAAGGACCAATGATTTGATCAGTAGGATGATTCTTATGAATTCTTAAGTTCGGAGATTGTGGAACTCCATAATTATCATCCAAATTAGTGAAATCAACATCTTCATTGGAATATGAGAAAATACCTTCATCTTTAAACTCATCATCAGTATCTTCTAAGCCAGGCATAGTAGGATCATCTAAATCATTCAAAGTGCTGGTAACTGGTGCAACAGTACTTTGGTCAGAAGTACTGTCCAAAGTACTGTGAGAGTACTCTGCAGTCTTGTTCTTTTTCTTTGCTTCTTCATAAGCTCTTCTTTGGTCATCAGTATAAGAATGTGCTAAGACATCTTGAAGAAGCATCTGATTAAGTTCATCTTGAATAGATTCATCCTCAGCAGACAATGAGGATTTTGGCTCATCAATACTTTTGTCTGTCTCAACAGGTTTAGGTTCTTCATCATGAACAGCATCTGGTCTAATATGGACTCCATGAACAACATACTGTACCTCTTCTCCATTGTGTACAGGTTGATTCTCTTCTCTAACAGGAACATAATTCATTGAAGGAGTCAAAACTTCAAGATCAAACATCCAATCAGGACCTTTACCCTTCTGATTTTCTTGATCTTCAAAAAACTCAACATGAAGACAATCTTGAACCTTTTTGGTAACTCTGTTGTACACTCTAAATCCCTTGCTGTTGGTGCAGTATCCCAATAAATAACCTTCTTCTGACTTGCCATCAATTGTATTAATAATAGTGAGAGGGCATCCAAAAGGCTTCATAAAATGAATATTGGGTTTGTTTCCCATCAGCAACTCATAAGGTGTCTTCATCTGTGGTTTGGTGACTGATACTCTATTAAGTACATAGCAAGCAGTACTTACAGCTTCAGCCCATAATTGAATAGGTAAGTGTGAGTCTGCAAGCATTGTTCTGGCTGCTTCAATCAAAGTCCTATTCTTTCTCTCTGCAACACCATTCTTCTATGGTGTTCTGGCAATACTGAACTCCCTCTTGATTCCTTTGTTAGCACAAAATTCATCCATAAGCTTGTTCTTGAATTCAGTTCCATTGTCACATCTACTACCTCTAACTTTCAGTCTCAGTTGGTTTTCAAGTGCTATAATAAGATCATGAATAGCATCAAAAGTATCATCCTTAAATCCCAAGAAAAATACCCAACTGAATCTACTGCAATCATCTGTCACTACTAAGCAGTACTTTTTCTTGTTCAAACTTGTAACAGATACTAGACCAAATAGATCCATGTGTAACAACTCCAATGGTTCTCTAACAGTCCTTTCCTTAAGCTTCTTGCAAGAAGCTTTATGTTGTTTACCTTTCTTACATGCCAAACAGGAGTGATAATTCTTGTAAGTCTTTGAAGGTAAACCTCTAACTAAATTTCCTTTGACCAATTTGTTGATATTCTTATAATTCACATGGCCCAATCTTCTATGCCACTGATGTGCTTCTTCAAGTGATGCCTTTGTTACTAAACATGTAGCTCTTTCAAAAGAGTGAAGACTCTTCATATCCAAACTGTACACATCATTGGTTCTTGGTACTTTGAGTATCACTAAATTATCATCATCAAGCTTGAATTCAGGTGAAAGTATGAGGCATTCTGGGTTAGTGACTAACACAGGATGCTTTTTGTCACATATTTGATAGACTGACAAAAGGTTGAACTTGAGCTCCTTCACATATCTAACATTCTCAAAATCTATGCTTCCTGTCTTGATGGTTCCTTTTCCACTAATTCTTCCTCCACTAGCATCATTCCCTAATGCAACTCTTCCTCCACAATATGACCTAAAATCTGACAGAATCTCCTTGTCTCCCGTCATGCTTCCAGAGCAACCACTATCCACAATAAGATGATCTTTAAGCTCCTCTTCTGGGTTGCCCTGCACAAAGATAAAAAAGTTAGTGTCTTTTAAGAACCCAAGCCATTACTGACTTGTGTTCCCCTTGTGGAGTAACATACTCAAATTCCTTGACTATGTAATCTTCACAGTTTTTGTAGACAGAATTAAGCATTATTTTTTGTTTCAAAACTTGTGGTAGATTTTTAGCAAAAGTTTCTTTTTCAACAAAAACCTCCTTTTTATTTTCAACAAAATCATCTTTATCAAAAATCACTGTTTCAGCAGTACTTGTTGAAAGTACTGTTTGTTCATCATCAGTACTTTCTTTCTTAACCCATTGAGTTTTAACTTCTGGTGAAGAGTCTCTAGATCTAACTACTTTCTTGGAGTTGTAACGCCTTCTAGATTGATAGTAGTTAGATCTCCTAGGGTTCCTATTCCAAGAGGTGCTTGGTGAAAACTGAGCAGTACTTTGAGAAAGTACTGGTCTTGGCTTAGCAGTACCTTGGAAAGTATTTGAAGGTACTCGAGGTTTTGAAAAAGGTCTTCTCTGGTGAGGGTACCTATAGTCTGGTGAGAAGTTTCTATGGTTAACCCTATGTGAATGATTCCAAGCTGGTCTAGTCTCTTTTGGTTTTTGGTTGTGAGTTCTGTTCTTTGAGAACTTACTTAAGTACTCTGAATGTAAGTTACAGTCCTTAATCAAATGAGTAGGACTAAAACAAACAAAACAAAGTTTTTGATCTGTAATTCCAAAGTTTCGTCTTCTATGTGTATGACCAAACCTATCCTGTCTTCTAGGTGAATGATGAAAACTGTTTTGACCAAAATTATCCCAAAAAGGTTTAGCAGTATGTTGAAAAGGTTTTCTTAAAGGTACTACAGAAGGTGTAGCAGTACTTTGAGGTGTAGCAGTACTTTGGGGTGAAAGTACTACTTGGCTTTGAACATCATCTACCTTAGGTGTTTCAACAATTTCTTTTGAGGTTTCAGACCTAGATTGACCTTTAAGTTTCTTCCTAAAATCTAAGCTATCTACTCCAAAACGAGAAACATCAGGCCTAAGAGGTTGATGACTACCAGTGGGATGAGGGACTACATGATAGGCATTATCTTTCTTAAACTCAGGAGGTGGTTCACTAACTGATTCCTCATTACTAGATGTGTCTACATAATTAATGAGTTCATCATCACTAGTGGTTATATCCTCAAAGTCACATTTATCCTGATCACTAGGTGGGTTTTCTATGTTATTAAAATCCATACCAAAACCTAGGCCAGTTTTAATGTAAGATCTCCTCTGTTTTTCAACATAAGTGACATGAGAAAGACCTGATTGTCCCCAAGCATTAAACTTTTCTAGCAATTCATCTCTCTCCTTAGTTAGTTTCTCAATTTCAGACATCTTACAGTTTAACTTCCATTTACTTAATTTCAACTGATAATCCTGTTGTTCATACTTTTCTGCCCAAGCCATTTCATTATTTTCATGTGTTATTATTTTGGCTTCCATTGACTCTAAAGTTATTTGGTAACTAGCTACTTCAGCCCTAGCTGTTCTACACTTATCTCTTTCAGTCACATAATCATTAAGCACTTTTGATAAAAGTTATGACACTTTGAACATACCTCAGAGATAGGGGTGAACTTGGTAAAGTGGCTACGATGGCAAGCATAACAGGCTCAGCTTCACTCTCCATGCTCCAGTCAAAACTTCCATAACCATCTTTAGACTCCATAGCAGCATGTCCAGGTTCCTCATCAAAAGCTGTGCTCCAGCCAAATTCGTCCACTGAATCCTCCACAGCTACCATACAGTAGGTTACTGGTTCATCATCAAACTCAGCACTCCAGTCAACCTTTGATAGATTCTCTTGAGCAACCAAAGCTTTTGTTTCTGTAATAGGAATTTCTTTCAACTCCAGCTTTGGTTTCTCAGCCATCCTGTTTGCTTGATACTTATCAAACTTGCATTCCCTTGCAAAATGAACAGTCTTTTGACAATTACAGCATTCAATCTTAGATTTGTCAAAAGTGATCCCCTGTTTTGGTTTGAAGTCTATGCCTCTTCCAGTCTTCTTCATAAACTTCTTGATCCTTGCAGTGATCATAGCAACTTGCCACCTGATATCAATTTCTTCTAGAGCATCCTCTTCAATCTGTGAGAGATCTTCTTCATAGGTAACAGGCAGAGTAGCTTGCTGTGCAAAGAAAGAGCACACAACTTCATCTAAGTGGATGGTAATAGATGGTGTGGGTTGCTGAGCAAAAGTAGGGGTAGTGTAGACAGTAGTACTTTGAGTAACAGTACTTTGAGGGGGAGAAGCAGTACTTTTAGTAGAAGTACTACCCCTCTTTTCAGATGACACAAAAGCAATACTATGAGATTTTGAGCTTGTTTGGCCATTCATCTCATACTTATACAACTTCAGATGATTGTAGAGATCATCAAAATCCATGGTGTCCAATCCAGGTTGTCCTCTGATCATAGTAGTAATTACATGCCATGTAGATGGCAAACTCCTTAAGAACTTAACGTTAGCATCTTCAACTAAAACCTGTGCTTTGTATAGCTCCAGCATGCTGAGAAGATTTTGGAATCTGTCATAGGCAGCATCAAGGCTTTCTCTTTCTCCAACAATAAAGGTTTCAAACTGCTGCTTCAACAGATTTCTGTGTATCTTCTTGGAAGCATCATTACCTCCAAATCTAGTTTTGAGAGCAGCCCAGAGTTGCTTGGCATCTTTAGCATCATGTAATTTGAGTAGGTGTCCATCTGGAATGGTAGACAAGAGTATGTTGAGAGCTTTCTCTTGATTCCTTATTATAGCTGCTGGAAAGATGGGTTTAGGTGCTTTAGGTTGGCCAGGAATGTCTACAGGATCTTCCGCTGTGACAACCCGTACTTTCAGGTCATTCCTCGACACCATTCATGTCTCACTATTTCAACATTTATAGTAAACTTGGTTTACTTGTTTCAAATTCGCGTAACCTTGGAGGTTTAGCGGCGAATTCATGATCATGACATCACGTACATTTCATAGGGACTATGATTAGTCTACATTACATTGACATCATGTGCATCTCATTAGTGCATTCACGACATTTCATTTCACTTGCAGCGCGTAATTTTTATATTTAAAAATCTTTATCGCATGAGTTTTTATTTTGATTATTTAACCCGTTACTTTCAAAAATGATCCCGAGGTATTTTTATACTTACGTTTAGTTTATAAAAACTATATTTTTAGCTTTCCTAGTGTTTCAAATTTATTTGGTACTTAAATCGTTAAAGTTTAATTATTACGTCGTTTTCTTAAAAATTGTACGATAATTATTTTATCACTCAAATTTCACAAGGAATGTATTTTTACAATTTTTATTATCTCATTACATTCCATTTTGATTTATTAAAAACCTACTTGTACCCAATTCATAATAACCATATTATTACACAAATATATATATGTATACTTTGGATAATTTCAAACCAAGGGACAAGACATTAATTACACCATGCCCTCCCCCCCTCTTTTCCCCTAAAATCTGCCGAACCCCCCCCCCTTATGATATTGTGGAAATCTTTATTCATTCAAGTACACATACATATATACTAGATATTAATTCACTTACACATACAAATACTCAAGTCATGGTGTAAAACAAAAATCTTTCTTTCTCTCTTTTGGTTTTCTACAACCGGTTCTACATCAAAGAAAACAAGGAATCAAGATTTTTATCAAGTTCAAGCATTATAACAATCTAGTGTATACTCTTTATTAGGTTTTGAAATAAAAACCAAGAGTATTTAGGATAATCCTTGTTACTTTCACCTCATCACTATCACTTGTCCAGATTTGCGTATCACATTACATCGCGGTGTACTCACTTTTGTCTTCGCATCATTCCACCAAGTGAGTTTCGTAGCCCCTACTTTTACTTGCTTTCATAACTGTTTTGGGGGAGATACATGCTCGACTATTTTTATTACATTCATGATTATTTGCAACCGCATGTTTATCTAAACTGAATGCTTAGTCATGCGTAGTAACAGTTTTGCCACACTTAGAACTTCCATATTATATTCATTGAGCTAACGGACTTGGTATATTCATTGGTCTAACGGTCTTGGTATATTCATTGAGCTAACGGACTTGGTATGAACACGATCTAACGGACTTGGTATACGATCATGGACTAACGGTCTTGGAACGATTTGAACCTACACTATATACATTTGGCAATGGGTTGTGAACACACAGGTTGCAAGTTTTGTATGGGCGGGACTTGGAACTGAGTGGATTCACAATGCCTTTGCTGCATAAACGATTTCGACACATTGAGCCATGCACTATTTTGTAAATTCATTTGACGATTTCTGTTTGAACATAAACTCTACATATTCTGGCAGTGGGTTGTGAACACACAGGTTGCAAGTTTTGTATGGGCGGGACTTGGAACTGAGTGGATTTACAATGCCTTTGCTACATAAACGATTTTGAAAGTCTTTACATTTCAACGATTTACAGTGCCTTTGCTGCATAAACGATTTTGAAAGGCTTTACATTTAAATTCAAACTCTATGAACTCACTCAACCTTTGTGTTGACACTTTTTAGCATGTTTTATCTCAGGTATCTAAGGCATTCACTTCATGGCATGCATTTGGACACATCATGGGGTCGCGATGACGACGCGTCTCACTTGGGTTTTATGTACTTTACAACATCGTTTGAATTTGTAACAAACTTATTTCCGCACAAGTTGATTTTCATTTGGGACCTACTTTGTAAACTCTGATTGTTTTATTAAATCAAACGATGTATTTTCCAAACGACACTTTAGGTCGTTCAACATAACTGTGATTGTGATGCTATGACAGTCAATCCCCAGGAATTCCATTCCGCTGCAAAACAGGTAATTTGGGGGTGTGACATCCGCAACTTCATTACCATTGACAATCACATTCCACAGTGCATGGTCTGTGATTGCAATATACTGCCTCATCTTCATGCTCCATAGATAGTATTCGCCCTTTTTAATGATTGGAATCCTTAGTGAGGTGATGGATGGGGGTGGAACAGCTTCAGTCGACATCTTTAGGGTTTTGTTATATAACTAGGTTTAAATGGTTTCTTTTTAGTTAGAGTTTCCACACAAGCTCTGATACCACTTGTTGGATCGATGTACTCTAACCAAACTAACTTAAATAGCTTTTTAAGGGTTTAATAACCTCGGATAAATCCTAAGTTATTAACAATGAAACACTGAGTAATCTTTATCAAGTATGCGGAATTTACTTAACAAAGCTAAGAAGAATATAAAGTTTATTAATAACTAAAACTGCTTATTATGCAGATTCTTTAACAACTCTAAAACTCTAAATAATGATCGTACGTACTCCCTAAAATCTCTTAAAACTCTTCTAAAAATGTACTTCTAATACCAATCTAGGGGTCCTTTTATAGGCTTAAGGATAACCCTAATCGGTTTACAATTCTTATTCTTGTACGTCAAGTAAACAATACTTAGAAAGTTCTAGATAAACATTACTTTCTATCTTTAATCAATTACAACCGACTTTAAACTTTACAGTACTTTGATGAATAAGCAGTACTTTGACTTTTACTTAGCAGTACTTTGACTTCTTGCAGTACTTTGTCTTTCTACAGTACTTTGTTAATCTTCAGCACTTTAACTCTTCAGTACTTTAACTTTCTGTATCCCAACAATGATGGCTAAACATGTTTCTTTAATACCACTTGTGGCTTCCTCAAGCATAGTAGGTCTCACATTCACCCGTAGGTAACTTAGGATCAAATTCAAAGTGCCTTTGATTTATCAAACTCACCAATATCCAACATATTTCCGCTCCAACGCTCACACATTATTCCTCACATCTCAAAACACTTAGTTTGATATTTATATCAATTTTAGCAAATTGATTTTAGTTACTCTTATCTCAAAATAGGCTTGAAACTAGTTTTTCATTTTTCTTTATTTTTAAGGATTTTCTCAAATTTCTCTTGAGTCATCATCTGATTTCTAGGACAAATTGCCATCATTTTCCCATTTAAAATCAAATGGTATCCTCCTCAAGCAATTTGTTAGACTCTCAAAAGTCCACTATCCTACCCAAAACCATCATTAAGTATCCTCACTCCTTATGGTTGAGCATTTAAGACATCCACCACTCAAGACATCTAAGGAAAGTCAAATCCTTAAGATTCATAGGTATTAGACCTTACAAAAAGCATAATCATTTCATCACATCTCTATCTGACAGACGGATACCTAGTTTATAACTAGACGGATCCCCGTGGGATCTGTGTCTACATAAAGACTTTAATAAGCTTTCCCTTCAAATTTATGCCATTTTTGGTAATCTAAACACCTTTAGTTACCATTTAATGATATCCTAGAGCTGGACAACATCTTAGTTGACCTTGGTGCATGCCTAATCCCCTTAGTGGTCATGAATTTAATTCCTTAATTCAAATTCACCCTTTGTAAACCAAACAATCTTAAGGATAAGTCATCACTCCTACCACATTCTTAAAAAATCAGTAGTTAGAAGCTCCTATTGCATCCTCACCATCACTATGACTAAAGCACCTAGCAACAACCCCTCAACCAAAGGTTCATCCAAAAGGAATGGTCATATGGTTCATGAGATTTCATCCACCGAATCATCTCGAGTAAGAGATCATAATGTTAGAATCCCACCTCAACAAACCCAATCAACAATTTCCAAGAGAACCGCAAGAATTAGCATTAGACCTTTTAGGCTAGAAAAGGGTGTTAGCGGTATGTTTTGTATGGGCTAAAGCCCAACTAATAGTTGATAGGGTTTCACTATATATGTATGCTTCGATATCAATAATAGACAACAAACACTTTACCTCTTTACATGGTATAAGATGACCTAAACTGATCCTAGACCTAAATCTAAACAGCCGTCACTTACCAGCCACCGCCTCCAGCCGCCGGCTGTACGCCAGAGGTTCGGAGGGCTCATTTAATCCTTAAACTATGTCATCTTCCATATTTTCATTAATCATGTTGCATAATAAACATCCTCCTCCTCTCACTCCTTTCTTTGCTGATCAATATTATCATAATTTGTCAACTCATCATCGATCCTACCAAAAACCCAAAATTACACACCTTGACTTAACAGTCGCCGACTTCATCACCATAAAACCCTACAGCAGCGCCATTTAACAGTGGCCTTGCCTATTCAAAATCTCAACTATAGCACCTAAATCACCCTCTGTTTAACATCACACCATCATGACGATCAATAGCACCAACTTCGGTGTCCTAACGCACATCGAAAATCATTTAACCCACTGGGACTAAATATTTCTCCGACGTTGGGTTCGAGCCCCACCGGTGAAATTGACAGATTTGTTGATCAATGTCTCCGACGATGGGTTAGATCCCCCCAGGGACTAAATATTTCTCTGACGATGGGTTCAAGCCCCACCGGAGAAATAGACAAGATTTGTTGTAGTTCTTGTTGTTGATGATTTGTCTATCACATATATGGGTTTTGTTTGAATCTTGATTATCTGGTACAACTCTGCTTTTTTTTCCGATGGAGTGATGAGAGAGGGTTGATAAAGAGAAAAACAAAGAGAAAAAGCAAAAGCAAATATCGGTAGTGATGGAAAATAAAGGATACAGAGATAATGGAAGGAGTGGTGCTTTATATTTCTTTCTTTTATGTTATCATTTATTTGTTTTGTTTTTCGCGTGTTTATGGCTACTGCTGCTTGAAGATTTACGATCGCTTCCTATCGGATATCTTCATCAACAATTTATTATGGTTTAAGAAGATGCACAGAAACTTGCTGAAACAACAGTTTGAAACTTTCACAGTTGGAGAAAGAGAGAGTCTTGATGCTGCATATGATAGGTTTCAGAATCTCCTCAACATGCTGGAGTTATACAAGGCAGAAGTATCAGTTGAGGATGCTAATTTAAAGTTTCTAAGGAGTTTGCCATCTACATGGCATGTGATTGCTACTATGATCAGAGGACAACAAGGATTGGATGTTATGGACCTTTATCATCAACTGAAGGTGTATGAACATGAGATGAGTGGTCAACCCAATTCCAAATCTCACAGTATTGCTTTTCTATCATCTGAAAAGAAGAGCAGTACTTCCGAAAGTACTGCTTCTCCTCAAAGTACTATTTCTCAAAGTACTGCTGTTTATAATCCCCCATCATATGCTCAGCAGGCCCCACCATCTACCACTTTGAACTCAGATGAAGTTGTGTGCTCCTTCTTTGCACAACAAGCAAGATTACCTGTCACTTATGAAGAGGATCTAGCACAGATTGAAGAAGATGCACTTGAAGAAATTGATATCAGGTGGCAAGTTGCTTTGATCACTGCAAGAATCAAAAAGTACATGAAGAAGACAGGCAAAAGTATTGATTTCAAACCAAAACAAGGAATAACTTTTGACAAATCTAAAATTGAATGCTTCAATTGTCAAAAGACTGGTCACTTTGCAAGGGAGTGCAGGTTTGCTAAGTATCAAGCAAATAGAACATCTGAGAAACCTAAACTTGAGCTCAAAGAAATACCAATAACTGAAACAAAGGCTTTGGTTGCTCAAGAGAAGTTATCAGAAGTTGACTGGAGTGAAGAATTTGATGATGAACCAGTGACTTACTGTATGGTAGTAGTGGAAGATGCAGTTGAAGACACAGTGGAAGCATTGGACTGGAGCACTGCTTTTGATGAAGAATCTGAACATGCTGCTTTGGAATCTGATGATGGCTTTGGAGGATTTGATTGGAGCAAAGAAAGTGAAGATGATCCTATTCTTCTTGCTATGGTAGCTACTTCACCAACTCAGTCTCCTATCTTTGAGGTATGCTCAAACTGTTATGAGTTTTATCAAAAATTGCTTAACAGTTATGTGATTGAAAGAGATAATGGTATTAGGGCTAGGTCTGAGGCAGCACGTTATCAAATCACTTTAGAGTCTATGGAAGCTAAAATTATAACACATGAAAATAATGAAATGGCTTGGGCTGAAAAATATGAACAACATGATTACCAGTTAAAACTTAGTGAATGGAAACTAAACTGTAAAATAGCTGAAATTGAGAAATTAACTAAGGAAAGAGATGATTTGTTAGCTAAGTTTGCTGCTTGGGGAGAGTCTGGATTGTCCCATGTTGCTTATGTTGAAAAACAGAGAAGGACTTACATTAGAACAGGCTTAGGATTTGGAATGGATTTTAGTAACATAGATGAAAACCAAACTAGTGATCAGGATGATGGTGTTTTTGAGGACATAACCACTAGTGATGATGAACTCATTAACTATGTAGATACATCTAGTAATGAGGGATCAATAAGTGAACCACCTCCTGATGATAAGAAAGACAATGGTTATCATGTTGTTCCTCATCCCATTAATCATCAACCCGCTAGGCCTGATGTTTCTCGTTATGGTGTAGATAGTCTAGAGTTTAGGAAGAAGCTTGTTGCTCAATCTAGGTCTGAGAAACCCAAGGAAACTGTTGAAAATAATCAAGCAGAACCTTTAAACCAAAGTACTGCTCAACAAGTAGTACCTTCTGAACAAGCAGTACCTTCTGCAAAACCTTTTCAAAACAGTACTGCTAAACCTTTTTGGGATAATTTTGGTCAAAACAGATTTTATCAGTCATCAAGAAGGCAAAATAATTTTGGGCATAGACATAGAAAAAATCACTTTGGTCATATGGGTCAAAAACTGTGTTTTGTGTGTTATAGTCCTACTCACTTAATCAAAGATTGTGACAAACACTCAGAATATCTAAGCAAGTTTCCAAGGAATAAGTCTACAAATCAGAAACCTAGAGAGCACAAACCAGTGTGGACAAATTCAAATAGGGTTAATCACAGAAACTTCACACCAGATCATAAATACCCACATCAGAGAAGAACTTCAGTATCTCACAGTACTTTCCAAAGTACTGCTCAGAGACAAGGTACTGATAACACTGCTTGGAATAGGAATTCTAGGAGATCTCACTATCACCCTAGAAAGTATCACAATTCATATAGGGGATCTAGATCACAGGAACCACCTGTTAAAACTGAATGGGTAAAAAGGGAAAGTACTGGTAATGGACAAACAGTACGTTCAACACAAAGTGAATCAGATGTTTGTGAAAATGCTAATAAACTGGTGAAAGAGATTTATGTTGAAAAACCAGAAAGTTTTGAAAATCCACATGCTAAAACTCAAAAGATAATTTTGGATCATCATTTGAAAGATAGTGGGAATTACATACTCAAGGAATTTGAGTTTGTAACTCCACAAGGGGAACACAAGTCAGTAATGGCTTGGGTTCCTAAGAGTTTCTAACTCTTTTCTTTGTGTGCAGGGCAACCCAGAAGAGGAGCTTAAAGATCATCTTATTGTGGATAGTGGTTGCTCTGGAAGTATGACAGGCAATAAAGAGATCCTGTCTGATTTTAGAAATATTAGTGGAGGAAAAGTTGCATTTGGGAATGATCCCAATGGAGGAAGAATTACTGGGAAAGGAACAATTAAAGCTGGAAGAATTGATTTTGAGAATGTCAGATATGTGAAGGAGCTAAAGTTCAACTTGTTGTCAGTCTCTCAAATTTGTAATAAAAAGCATCCTGTGTTATTCACTGACACAGAATGTCTCATTCTTTCTTCTGACTTCAAACCTGTTGATGATGACTTGGTAGTACTCAGAGTACCAAGGACAAATGATGTGTATAGTTTAGACATGAAGAGTCTACATTCTTATGGAAGAGCCACATGTTTGGTGGCTAAAGCAACATCTGAAGAGGCACATCAGTGGCATAGAAGATTGGGCCATGTTAATTTCAAGAACATCAACAAACTGGTCAAAGGCAATTTAGTTAGAGGTTTACCTTCAAAGACTTACAAGAATGATCAATCATGTTTGGCATGCAAGAAGGGTAAACAACACAAAGCTTCCTGTAAGAAGCTTGAGGAAAGAAATATTAGAGAACCATTGGAGCTATTACATATGGATTTATTTGGACCTGTCTCTGTGACAAGTTTAAATAAAAAGAAATATTGTCTGGTTGTTACTGATGATTGTAGTAGATTCAGTTGGGTTTTCTTTTTGGGCTTTAAAGATGATACCTTTGATGCTATTCAAACTCTAATTATAGCACTTGAAAACAAATTAAGACTCAAGGTTAGAGGTATTAGATGTGACAATGGAACTGAATTCAAGAACAAACCCATGGATGACTTCTGTGCAAATAAAGGCATAAAAAGGGAGTTTAGTATTGCTAGAACACCACAGCAAAATGGTGTTGCAGAGAGGAAGAATAGGACTTTGATTGAAGCTGCAAGAACAATGTTAGCAGATTCCCATCTTCCTATTCAATTTTGGGCAGAAGCTGTAAGTACTGCATGATATGTACTCAACAGGGTCTCTGTCACCAAACCACAGATGAAGACACCCTATGAATTTCTGATGGACAATAAACCCAACATTCGTTTTATGAAGCCTTTTGGATGCCCTCTTACTATTTTGAATACCATTGATAATCTAGGGAAGTTTGATAGCAAATCTGAAGAAGGTTACTTATTGGGATATTGCACTAACAGTAAAGGCTTTAGAGTATACAACAAAGTTACTAAGAAGATTCAAGAATGTCTTCATGTTGAGTTTTTAGAAGATTAAGACAATGAGAAAGGAAAAGGTCCTGATTGGATGTTTGATCTTGAGATTTTATCTCTTTCAATGAATTATGTTCCTGTTAGAGAAGAAAATCAACCTATGCACAATGAAGAAGATATCCATTATGTTGTTCATGATGTTCATATTAGAGCTGATGTTGTTCCTGATAAAAATCCTGTGAGTCCAAAACAAAGTACTGATGTTCCTAAGCAAAGTACTGATTCTCCAAAACAAAGTACTGTTGCATCACAATCCTCATTATCTGCTGAGGATCAATCTATTCAAGAGGAACTTAATCAGATGCTTCTTCAAGATGTTTTAGCACATTCTTACACTGATGAACAAAGAAGAGCTTATGAAGAAGCAAATAAGAATAAGACTGCAGAGTACTCTCACAGTACTTTGGACAGTACTTTCGATCAAAGTACTGCTGCACCTGTTGACTGTACTTTAGATGATTTAGATGATTCTATCATGCCTGGGTTAGAAGACACTGATGATGAGCTTGAAGATGAAGGTATTTTCACAGATTCCAATGAAGGTGCTGATTATACTAACTTGGATGATACATATGCAGTTCCACAGTCTCCAATCTTACGAATTCATAAGAATCATCCAGCTGATCAAATCATAGGTCCTTCTACTTCTGGGGTTATGACAAGACATAAAGCTAAGGGTTTCACAAAACCTCACAATGCTTTACTTAGCTTTGTGTATAAACAAAATAGGCTAAATCATAAGGACCATCAAACCTGCTTATTTACTTGTTTCATCTCTCAAGAGGAACCCAAGAATATTGCTCAAGCTTTGACTAAAGAAAGCTGGGTTGAAGCTATGCAGGAAGAACTTCTTCAATTTAAACTTCAAGAAGTTTGGGTTTTATGTGACCTTCTAGATGGGAAGAGAGTTATTGGAACCAGGTGGGTTTTTAGAGTTAAAAGGGATGAAAGAGGTAATGTTATCAAAAACAAGGCAAGGTTAGTTGCTCAGGGTTATAGACAGGAGGAAGGGGTAGATTATGATGAGGTATTTGCTCTTGTGGCAAGGATTGAAGCAATTAGAATCTTTCTTGCTTTTTCTTCTTATATGGGTTTTCAAGTCTATCAGATGGATGTCAAGAGTGCCTTTCTTTATGGCACTATTACAGAAGAGGTGTATGTGAAACAACCTCCAGGTTTTGAAGATCCTAAGCATCCAAACAAAGTCTCTAAGGTGGTTAAGGCTCTTTATGGTCTTCATCAGGCACCTAGAGCTTGGTATGAGAGGCTCTCTACATTTTTATTACTACATGGATACAGGAGGGGAGCTATTGACAAGACTTTGTTTATCAAGAGAGACAAGAAGGATATCATGTTAGTTCAAGTTTATGTGGATGATATCATCTTTGGGGCTACCAAACAGTCCATGGTTAAGGAGTTTGAGCAGCTAATGCAGAAGGAGTTTCAAATGAGTTCAATGGGAGAGTTAACATTCTTTTTAGGACTTCAGGTTAACCAGTCCAAGGAAGGAATTTTCATTAGTCAAGACAAGTATGTTGCAGACATACTTAAGAAGTTTAATTTTGATGATATGAAGGTTGTTACTACACCTATTAAATCTATCAATTCATTGGGCAAAGATGAAGATGGACAACCAGTTGAAGTCAAGTTATACCGATCTATGATTGGCTCTCTTATGTATCTTACTGCATCAAGGCCTGATATCATGTTTGCAGTTTATCTATGTGCAAGATATCAAGTCTCACCAAAGATCTCTCACATGAATGCAGTAAAGAGAATTTTCTGTTATCTGAAACAACAACCTAAGTTAGGGTTGTGGTATCCTAAAGAGTCACCTTTTCACTTAGAAGCTTTTTCTGATAGTGACTATGCAGGTGATAATTATGATAGAAGATCCACAACTGCTGGATGCCAATATCTTGGAAGAAGATTAGTCTCCTGGCAATGCAAGAAGCAGACAATTGCAGCAACATCATCTACTGAAGCTGAATATGTAGCTGCTGCAAGTTGTTGTGGTCAAGTTTTGTGGATGCAGAATCAACTCTTGGATTATGGGTTCAATTTTAAAAATACTCCTATCAATATTGATAATGAGAGTACAATTTGTATTGTGAAGAATCCGGTCTATCATTCCAAGACAAAGCATATTCAGATTAGGCATCACTTTATCAGAGATTGCTATGAGCATAGGCTCATTAATGTGGTTAATGTTCACACGGATGACAATGTAGCTGATTTACTCACAAAAGGTTTTGATGTGTCACGATTCAATCACTTGGTCGTGAGCATTGGAATGATTAACTACTAAGCTATGTTTAAGGGGAGGACTATAAGGTGTTAGTATAGTCCTGTGTATTGCTTGAGGGGAGGATGCTTGTTTATACTTTAGTTTATATGAAGGTATTTGGCAAAGTACTGTTTTTCCTGAAAGTACTGCTTGGGAAAGTACTGCTTGGGAAAGTACTGCTTATGTGGAAAGTACTGTTTGTCGTATTAAAGTACTGTTCCAACGGTAATATTGAAGGGTAATTAAAGCCAACGGTTATTTTATTTTGGGCAGTGATTTTTCAAATCCTACCTATAAATAACTACTTTCCAATTTTCCCTCTCACATTATTCTTTACATCTTTTCCATACTTATCTCCCAATCACCATCTCTTTATTATTTGATACAATCTTTATTGTGCTCACTTTTTCAACAATGACGAATCGTTTAACTATTTCGAAGCACAATATGGTGGCTAATTTGGACAAGACTGAGGCGAATGTGGCTTTCTATGATATTATTGATTATCTTACTGGGTCGCCTATTAGTTATGCTCTTTTAGTTGAGCCGGATATTATTGAACCATGGATTCAAGAATTTTGGGCTAATGCAAGAGATAACATGGAGGAGGATGAATACTATATTAGATCAACAGTTGCTGGACGAACTATAAATATTACTGAAGCCTCTATTCGAGAAGATTTATTATTTGGAGATGAAGATGGGGCTATTAGATTTGATAAGCAACTGATTTGGGATACTTTTAGGAATCTTGGCTATGAAGGCTCATTGACTGAACAAACATTCAAGAAAGCATTATTCTGTCCTCAATGGAAGTTCTTGATTCATGTATTGCTCCATTGCATAAGTTCTAAAAGCACTTCTTGGGAGCAGTTTGGGTCGAATATTGCATCTGCAGTGGTTGGTTTAGCTACAGATAAAATGTTTAATTTTTCAAGGCTTATTTTGGATGGGATGCTTTCACATATATCTTCTGGGTCAAAATGGTTGATGTACCCAAGGTTTGTACATGTTTTCTTAAACAAGCAATTGGCTGATATTCCAAAACCTACTGCTTTGTTACCTGTTATTGTGCAACAAGCCAAAATATATACATTCATGGCTAGGCGCAGTGATTTGTTCAGAGGTGGAGATATTCCATTAACTACTACCATGATGGAAGTTGTTCAAGCTGTGCGTGATGATGCTGGAGAGGATGAAGAAAGTGAAGGTGCTGATTCTGTGCAAGGTACTGCTTCACAAAGTGCTGCCTCGCAAAGTGCTGATTCTGCAAGTACTGCTTCTGTTGAAGGTACTGCATCTTTACAGGGTACTGTTTCTCTAAGCCCTGAGGTTCAAGCAGAGATTGAAAGAACACCTACTCCATCTCCTCAATGTTCTGTTCCTGTTTCAGAAGCACATTCAGATCTTCAAGGTGATGCTTATTCTATACCTCGTGAAGGTTTGACTTTGGATAACTATGCTTTGACAAGGGAGCTAGTTAGGTTGAATAAGACTGTTGAGTCTCAAGCTAAGCCACTTCGGAAGTTGAGACGTCGGTATATCTGGTTAAGGAATTTTATTCAACCCTATATTCAAGGATTCAACTTATGGGTTAAGGAGGAAAACAAACGTCGTAAACAACTTCGAAAGGAATTAAAACGAAAGAAGGTCCCTAAGTCATCTTCTGTCAACTTGGGGAGGAATTTTGCAAAAGAAAATTTGAAAGAAGATGTTACAAAGAAGAAAGAATCTGTAATTATTTCAGATTCTGAGGAACAAGAAGAAGAAGAAGTACAACTTCAAAGTACTGGTGATCAAGGTACTGATCATCAAAGTACTGATTTTCATGATACTTCTAGGCAAGAAGCAATAACTCCAAGGGTATTGAATTTTGAAGAAGAAGCTGGTCCTTCTACATTTGTTATAGAAGAAGAGGAGGAAGCTACTTTCAAACCTATCTATTCTGCTAGTGATGATGAAGTAATTGCTACAATATTAGATTTGTCACAACCAAGAAGAGGGGTTACTATTAGAGATGTACAAGAAGAAGAACAACCAAGAGCTTCTCAACCAGCCATTGATCCTAAAGACAAAGGGAAAGGTATTTTGGTTGAAACTAAGAAAAAGAAACTCACTTTGGCAGAACTTAGAGCGATTGAAGTAGCTAGGAATGAAGCTGCTGCTAGAAAAGTTCAAGAAGAGTTGGATGCTAAAGATAGAGAAGAACAGCAAGCTCAAGAAGCTAAAGATAGAGAAACAGCTCGAAAAGTTCAAGAAGAATTAGATGCTGAAACTGCTGAACCTTTACAATCTCCTACACCTGTTAGATATATGCCAAGAAGACCAAATTTAGCTAAGGACAGGAATGCTATGATGGCTTATTTGAAAGGTCGAGGATATAAGGGTTTACAGAAGCTAAACTATGTTGATATGAAAAGACTCTATGATGCTGAAACAGAAGCTTATAAGAAGAGTGTTGCTGATATTAAAGACTTCAGAGAAGAAGCTTATTGGACTAAAGCTGAAAGGAAGAAGAGCTTAAAGAGAAAAAGAAAAACTGAAGTAACAGATGTTCAGTTTTCAAAGAAAGAAAAGGTTGAATTAAGATCTGAGACTAGTGATGAATTGAAGAATTATCTCAGAGTGGTAGATTTTGATTATACCAAGGAAGATGATGATATGAAGATGAACAGATCAAAGATCAGTGTTTTCAAAGTTGAGAAATCTAAGAATGAAGATTACATGGTTTTTCATAAGGAAGATGAAAGTTTTAAAGTTTTCAAAAGGCTATGGGATTTGCTGCATATTATTGATTTTGTAGATCTATTCTACTTATATCATGTTGTGAAGGCTTATTTTGAAGATCATCCATTTGAAGGGATTGGATTGGTTTTACATGGTGATCTCATAACTATGTGGGAAACTGAAGAAGAAAGCATTGATGATATATGGAAGAATCAAGAAAACTGGGAAATAGTTTGCTGGAGATTCTTTGAAGAATCTGGAGTTCATGTTTTGGAGCTAGAGAATGGAACAATGATACACATGTTTGCAGAAAGAAGATAACCTCTTACTGTTGATCTCATGAGAAGAATGTTAGAGCATGGATTGGAAGTAGAAGAGGCTAATGAAACTGCTTGCATGGTTATCAATCTGTTTATAAACTGGACTACCATTGCTGAGAATGATCTATAACTGGTATGAACTTTATTTGAATAAATACTTTTTGATATATCAGTACTTTTATTCAAAGTACTGCTGATCAGACAGTACTTTCATCAAAGTACTGTTTGCTGAACTAAACCAGTTAAATGATTTTTAGAAGAAACCTTTTAGCTAAGTAATAAATATTTTTGAAATAAAGGTTTGATAAATGGTTTTTGTGATGATAACATCAATAGGTTATCAATCCACCATGGTTACAAAAGGATTGACTAATCCATGAGCAAACGGCTCTGGTAAAGATATATCAAATCCGTTTTTAGTTGACAACTTGCTAATAAGTTGGATGGTAATCAACTCACCATATCTGTAATGTGAAGAGTAGGCTAGCCCACAAGAAAATGGCTTGTGGTAAAGGCTGTGGAAAAACCATTATTGGTAATTAGTTCACCATTAGATAGAAGAACTAACTAGTCAAGAAGGGTACAGCTTTTGGTAAAGACAAAACAAATCTGTTGATAGCTGGTGGTTTGCTGAAAATCATATGGTTATCAATGTACCATGGTCTTACACACCAAAACATTTGGCTACTCCAGAGATAATGGCTTTGGTAAAGAGATCTAAATCCATTAAGTTTTCAATGATTCACTTGAAAGTGATGAGAATAGTATGCAACTTAAACTGAATGAAAATGTACAAATTGTCATATGTTGCTATGTTGCTGAAAAGATGGAGCTTGATGGATGCTGCTGTAAAGAGAACAATTCTAAGAGATACTTTGACAAGAACCGATGCTACAAAGATAAAATTTAAAAGACTATGAAACAATCCATTTTAAAGATGAAGCTGTTAAAGATATATTCACAAAGGAACTTGAAGTCAAGCAAGTAGAATTTAAGTTAGGGGAGGATTGTTGGGATATGAAAGTGCTGAAGATATCAAAGTACTAAAGATATGAAAGTACTGTAAGCTGCAAAGTACTAGAAGAAGTCAAATAGTCAAAGTACTGCTAAAGACAAAGTCAAAGTACTGCAAGATGAAGTCAAAGTACTGCAAGAACAAAAGAACTGTTATATTCGTTTATGGAAAGAATTGTATTCCATGTTTAGATTACTTGTCGTACAAGGTTATCAATTGTAAACCGACTAGGATATCCTTGAGCCTATAAAAGGACTCCTAGATTGGCATTAGAGGTACGATTTCAGAAAAAGAGTTTTAGAGTTTACGAATTAGAGTTTAGAGAAAAGTTCGATTATCTTAGAGTTGTATTAGAGTATCTGCATAATAAGCAGATTTAGAGTTTGTTAATAAAGTTTTTCTTCTTAGCTTTGTTAAGTAAATTACGCGTACTTGATAAAGATTGCTCAGTGTTTCTTTTTTAATAAATTAGGATTTATCCGAGGTTATTAAACCTTAACAAGCTAGTTTAAGTAAGTTTGATTAAAGTATATCGATCCAACATAATGTTTTTAACTTTTTAATCCAATCCGAGCTTTCGCGATTTCGGATTGCGGGGGAGTGTTAGTGGTATGTTTTGTATGGGCTAAAGCCCAACTAATAGTTGATAGGGTTTCACTATATATGTATGCTTCGATATCAATAATAGACAACAAACACTTTACCTCTTTACAAAGGGTTCATCGAGCTCCAAACCAAACGTACCTAGTTCTAACAAAACGTCTAAGCCTTCATTCCTAGAGCATAGACAACACTCTTTCACCGAGCCTCTCTCTCACCCAAATCTCTATTCATTAAAGCATTCACCACCAAGAACTTCCCATTCACCAACTTTCTCGTTAAATAGGGAACCACCTACATCACCAACTAGTCCATCATTGGAATCACCCTCGTTCTTAGTAGAACCTCATCCTACATTACTAAATGTACCTCTGATAACATCAAATAGTCTTGAATATTAAGTGTCAATTTAATGCTCGTTAATTATATCATTTATATGGATTTACGCTTGTTTTCTATTGTTTTCCACTTTTAGGTAAATTACGAGCATTGGAGCTTAAGAGACGCGGAAATGGAAACATTACTAAAGATTTATCACAGTATGCCTATTTTGAATAAGTTACTGCGTAACTCATCTCTCACATTACGCCGTAACTATTGCGTGACCCAGAAGTCCAACTTATCAAGAGGTTACGGCGTAACTATTCCCAAAGGTTACGACGTAACTCCATTAGGTCAAAAGAGGTTCCACGCCGCTGATACTTATGCCGTAACTACTGCAACACTTACGATGTAACCTAGTTTATTGAAGACTACAGCGTAACCACTTATAATGTTACACCGTAACTAGCAAAATAGAAGGTTACGGCGTAACTCCTCTTTTGGTTATGCCGTAACCCAGACCTGGCCTATAAATACCCCATGAATTCCAGCATTTCAAAGCATCCCATTCCACACACAACACTCTGAGAACGTGGGAAAAAGCTCAAGGCAGGTCTATGGGAGCATACAGAGCTATTTCCAAGGGAGAAGTCACACTATTACGATAAGCTTTAGTGTTTATTACTTATTTTACTTTCAATTCATGTATTTCATACCTTTTAATATTGAATTGATTTGCATTATTAATATGAGCGGCTAAGCACCCTTTGGTGCTAGCCTAGTTATGATCCCTTAATTGTTTTTTTTGCGTTTACCTTTACTTCCGTATAATTATTTCTAAGTGTATGCATGCATAGTTCTTTGTTAGTCACCCTTGGTTCGGTAGTTTTGAATGGCGATAGAGGCCAATTTCCTAGGAGATATGACCAACTGACCCTAGGTGAGCGGCCGGAGATGGGAAGCGTAAGATATGACCAACTGACGACCCTTTCTACTTGTACGATTTGACCAACTGATCACCTATCGTTTGGATGAACTTAAGAATTGGGGAGTGTAGTTTATGAGTTCCTAACGACCGGACACTCACTATTTAGAATCTAGCATGTAGCGGTACTTAACGACTTGGCTTAGGGTACCAGGAATGACAGGACTTATAACGGTGCGCCTGATTTCTCCTGTGGTGGCACTTTGCTGATAGGTTAAGGCGAATTAACCAAATTCTGTCCTCTCAAATTTGACCCCACCTGAAGTAATTGGAAGTAGGTAGATGTAGACATAACTAGCTAGGAGGATTGACTAGGTTAGCACCACTATTCCTCTATTGATTTCCCCTTACCATTTATTTGCTTTTATTTTATATTCTGCATTAGTAGTTTAATTATTTAAATCCCTATCAAAACCATTGTTATTCTGTGATAATTAGACTTAGTAATAATCCGACACACATAGCTCTTGGGATAACCTCGGCTTTACCATTTACTACACTATAGAGAACCGGGTACACTGCCCGTTAGTGCATTAGGGTAGACCATAAGTATAGCGAGACACTATAAATATTAAGACCTGGTCAGTAAAACTTGCATCAAGTTTTTGGCGCCGCTGCTGGGGAGTTATATTAGGATTGATATTAAGTCTTTTATTTCGTTTTTAAACTTTTCTCACGATCATATTTCAATTTTTCAGGTACCTTGGAAGTTATTAACATTGATGACCTCACTCTTGAGGAATACATGGCGTTGACTAGAGCAGATCAAGGGTCGGGTCTCGTAAGACCAGCAATCGGAGCGGATGTTCGTTTCGAGTTGAAAGACCAATTTATGAGGGAGCTTCGCTCTAACCCTTTTTCGGGAAACAGGGACGAAGACGCATATGAGCACATTGAAAATGTCCTATACATCGCTAGCCTTTTCAACATTCCGGGCGTGTCTCATGATGCTGTTATGCTTAGGGTCTTCCCAATGACTCTCACTGGAGCAGCTAGAAGATGGATCGAAAGATTGCCCGCCGGGGCAGTTAACACCTAGACGCTACTAAAGAAACACTTTATTCAAAGATATTTCCCGCCATCAAAGATTTCTAATCAACTTTTGGAGACCCATAACTTCAAACAAGAAGACGATGAAACTCTGTATCAAGCTTGGGACAGATACAACGATCTTCTTTATAAGTGTCCTACCAATGATCTTAATAACCAGCAGAAGGTCAATATTTTCTACAAAGGAATAAATGTAACTACAGGACAGATGCTGGACTATCAAGGACCTATCCCGAACATGACTCCTACTACTGCAATTGAAGCCATCCAAAAAATGGCGGACCATTCTCAAAAATGGCACGACGGTGGAAGTAAAAGAAACGAAGGCAGAAGCTTCGATGGAATTGCAGCAATCGCTAGTAAAATTGAAAGTCTCAGTCGAGATATGCTGAAGGTCAGAGAAACCGTTCAGGCCATCCAAGTGGGTTGTGAAAGCTGTGTAGGAGGACATCTTCCGAAGAATTGTCCTCATATGGACGAAGAGGATATTGAAGAAGCTAAGTATGGAGAAAATCGACCATTTTACGGTGATAATCGAAATAGTAATGGTTATCGTGGAAATTACAACCGTGGGCCTTATGGAGAAAGAAAGCCCAGTCTTAAAGAAACAATTAATAAATTTCTGGAAAATTCAGCCCAAAGGCAAAGGGAGCAGGATGAGTGGTTGAAGGAATTCCAGGAAAACACTGATAGAAACATTTCCCAACACGACTCAACTCTGAAAAACCTTGAATCCATGGTGATAAAGCTCAGTGAAAAGTAAGGAGAAATAACGATGAACCTGAAGGATCTAAACCAGCTATGGAATGTAAGGTAATTTTTTCTAATAATAACTCAAAGGTTCAGGTCAATGATACGAATTTAGGGGAAGATTTCGTCAACAGATCTGAGTTACGCCGTAACATGCCTAATGAGTTACGGCGTAACTTTTTGTTTGACAACGACAATGGGGTTGAGAAGAATACTGAGGAGAGAGACTCTAATGAATTACGCCATTATCAAGAAACTCAGTTACGGTGTAACTGGGATACATGGGCAGAAAAATTCCTCGACATGGACGAGTCAGAAAAAATCGAGGAACTCTCCCTTGAAGATGAAGAAGAACCACTTATTACTCACTGGTGTACTCCTGTCGTCATCACTGATGAAGAAACCACAAGGGCATGGCCTACATACAGCCCCTTCCACGAGTATTGCAATGGAGGAGACAATGAAAGAAAGGAAGAATGGATGTGCCCTCATGAGCGTGAAAGACATAGTATTAAATTCGGTAATTTGGCCTATAAAGATTGGTATGCAATTCAATTTGGGGATGCCAAGATCAATCCCAATCTTCTTAGGAAGCTAAAAATTGATTACGCGGAATACATTCAGAAAAAGGAAGAGACTAATAAAGATATACTCTGCACGGATGAGCACTTAAGAGAAACTGACAACAAGATACTACACAGTCACTGGTGCGAAAAAGTAAAATCTCCTAGGGAAATTTTCTGGGTATCATGCAACCCGTACGACGATATGTGTTATGGGGGAAGCAACTCTGGAAGATTAGGAAAAGATGAATTCTTTTGGTCCTCAACCAATGATGAGGAGAGACCAAGTTTACCTTGGCTGGACAATTTAGGATTCGATAGTTGGGTAAAAATTAAGTATGGATATGTGGATACATTAACCAAAGAGAAAATTTGGAAGAAATTCATGGATAGAGAAAACTCAAATGACAAAAGTCTCGACTACACGAATGAAATAACTGTTGACAATGAGAAGGAGTTGGTTTGTAATAATAAAGAAGAATGCAAGCGCGTTCTGGTGGAAAATCTGCTCGATGAAGAATGGTTTAAGGACACAGCTTCGGATGACGATGATATTGAAGGGATCCTAGATTACCTTGAATTGCAAGGAAATGAGGAGTTCACTGATCCAGATGATGAGGCTTACGAACAAAGGAGGTGCAAGCTCCTGGGAATTCCCTACAAAAGACCACCCCCAATTATAGTCGAAAAATATGAATTCACTCGCTACCACCTAGATTCAGAAGAGAAATTTTGTAAAGTCCGAAAAATCAAAACTGTTGAATACCTCCGAACTGCCTCAAATGTTGCATGGATGAGACATAATTTGATGAAGGATATTGAAGAAGTAGGGCAAGTTCAAAGGCCCCCATAGGAGCCCCGCGGCTCTGAGTCTAACTTAAAGACTCGTTAATAAAGAAAAGTGCCCTTTCAAGAGACAACTTGAATTATCCCTTTCTTTTCTTTTTATTTCCTTTCTGTTGGGTTTTGTATTTTCTAACCATTTTGCAGGAAATGAGGAACTATTGCTGCTGCAATTGCTGATCTGAACAGAGTTATGGCGTAACTCATCATGGTGATTACGCCGTAACCAACATTTTAGCAGCAGAATTCTTGACGCATTACCAATTACGGCGTAATTCCATCTCAGTGGTTACACCGTAACTATTCGCTTCACAGCTCATACTAGGTTTTGCCAGTTTCGGCGTAACTCCCTCATAAGAGTTACGACGTAACTCTCCTCTGCTTTAATTCTTTCATTTTAAAACACAGTAACCTTGTATTAGTTTTTAAATGAACTTTGTGGGTGTGTTCCCTGTAAACCCTCACGAGACTTCACTCGTCCACTTGGGACACCAAGTGGTTTAAAAGGCTTGTTGCATTTGCTAAATGCAACCGTGATTCCTACGAATGTGAGTTAGGTTTGTTTTTCATTTTATTTTTTTCTTTTTTATGCTTGTCGGTATTGTGATTTCAGGGTTGAAGTTTGTTCATGACGCTTAAACAAAGGCACGGTTCTTTCTCGTGGGCGTTTTTCTTTTTGGAGCAAATTTCAGGGAAGTTCTCGCTCTAATTCTACCTTTATCTTCACCTTTATTTTAATGCCTAGTACAAAAGGGACTTTGTACAATTCAAGTGGGGGGACGGGAGTAGAATTATCTCTTGAACTTTATTTTGCCCTCATTTTTCTAGTTTATTTTGAAAAATTATGCCATTTTGAAAATTTTGACATGTTTTTCTGAACCTAACAAGATTAGACCTTAGCCAAGCACATACAACCCTTGACATTACATGGTGAGATAAGCCTTATCCGTTTCCAATATTTTACCCCAAATCCAACTGTTGGAATCCCTCCTAAACTGTATTTCAAGTATTTATATTTCATATGTAATAGGTAGCTTATTATGGCCTTTATGTTTGTTTAAGGTCTAGCTTATGTATAAGGCCCATAAGCTTAGGCCCAAGCCCATATAAGAAAGGATGGGAACTAGGAGTGTTGCCCTAGCTTCCCTCCTATAAATACTCTTGTAAACCCTCATTTGAGGGTTGGTTGTTCAAGTTTTCTTTTCACACATATTCCTACGCCTAACCGTGCTACTCTTATCGTGTATGTGTGCTTGTTTACTTGTTCAATCGCCTTATCTCTTTCTATATTAGTTGTGTTTGTAAACTAGTGACCTAACAGTGGTATCAATCGCCTACTAGTTGGGTGAATCGTGTTTGTTTTTGAAGTGGGTTTCGGTCCTATGCCTAAAACGCACCTTGATACTTTGGTTCGCTTAAAAACTTGTTTTTTACACTTTTTAATCCAAGATTCTTGTACTTTCAACGTTTTGAGGTGTTAAAATACTTGTTTTTGGCAAAAAGTTTCAAACTTTATGCGTGGATAGTTGGTTTTTGATCGAGTTTTTGAACGTGGGTATCATCATACGCTTAACTGTTTTCAAGGCTTTGGTTCATCAAGTTTCACACTTTTGTGTATTTTGGTGTTATTGAAGCTATTTTATCACACAAAAACTGGTTTAGAAACACTTTTGGACAAAATTAAAGTTTTGAGCATTTCTACGCGTAGTAAAACCCTAAAACTAAGCGTAAGTGCTTCCTTGGTTTGATCTTCATTTTCCTGGTTTATTCCGTGTTTTCTTACTTGGATAAGTCTGAAAATACGTCGACTTTGGATATCCTTTGCACTGTGATAGTGTAAAAGATCATTTGGGCAAAAAACCGTAAAATTACGCATAAGCATAAGCTTACGCGTAGAAATCCTACGCATAAGATTCACTTTACGCGTAAACCTAGTTCTACGCATAAGGAAATCCTACGCCTAAGTTTCTACGCCTAACTTGTGTCTACGCATAACTTTAGAGTCTTTTCCCTGCTTACGCGTAAGCTAAATCCTACGCGTAACTCCTTATTGTTACGCGTAACTTTTGGTGTTTTTACGCATAAGTGCTACTTGGTTTCTTGTCTTTTCTACGCCTAAGGACACTTCATCAACAAAGGTTCATTCGACTACAAAGATCCATTTTTACTACACAAGTTTATCAACATGTCTCAACCACCATACTCTAACTATTTCCCTCACACTTATAATCATCAACAACAACAACAACAATTAACTCCACAACATCAACAACGGAATCAACAACAAGCTATTTATCAACAACAATTTAATCAACAACATAATCCACAAATTGGTGCAATTCCACCACCACAAATGGTTCAAACATCACCAAGCCTTCAAGTTCAATCCTACACAAATGATTTCAATCAACATCCATCAAGGAACACTATGAAGGAACCCACTTGGTTTGCAAAGATGTGTGAAGCTTTAAGCAGCCAACAATCAATTCATGAAGCTGGATCACTTGATAGACCTCCAATGCTCACTCCAGGAAACTACGATCAATGGGTGATAAGGTTCTTTAGGTTTTGTGATCTGGAGAAGCCACATGGAAAGTTCTTAAAAAAGGTTATCTTGGAAGGTCCATTTGAGATGCCTACTGTCATTGTACCCGGAGATCCAACTGTTGTTCCACCAAGAGATGAACAAACCAACATTGCTACTGTTGCAGATCTAAATGCTACAGAACTTCTACACTATGAAGCTGATGAACTTGCAATGGAATACATCCTCTTAGGATTACCAAACCCAATTCTTCGTAGTGTTGATGCTCAAAAGACTGCACAAAAAATGTGGGATCATATTCGTCTTCTTATGGAAGGATCTGTACTCAATCAGGAGGATTTGGAATCCAAAATTTACTTGGCTTATGAACACTTCAAGATTGAACCTGGAGAGACACTAGAGTCCTATCATCATCGATTTTCAGACAACATCAATGATTTGGATAAACACAACATCATCATGCCAAGAATTGCAGTGAATACTAAGTTCCTGAGTAGTCTTGGTCCTGAATGGGAGAAGTATGTCATTTTCCTCCGTCAAGCGAAGAATATGCATCATTTTACTTATGGATTGTTGTACGATTACTTGAAGCCTCATGAAAAGGAAGTTGATCGGGAAAGGATTCTTCGTGCTCAAATTGCTAAACAGTCACATCCGGATAATCAACAACTTGCCTTGTTTGCTCAACAGAATTATCCCTCTCAACCAGCAACTCAACCAACTGCTTCAAACACACCTTCACAGCAACAACCTCAACAAAATCAATTGGTTCCATACAACAACAATGCTCAAGCATATGTCAGTGAAGCGACTGAGGAAATCGATCCATTTGAAGCATTGCAACAAGGATTTGTGATGATTGCTAATGCTTTTGGCCGTTACACCAACAAATCCAACAATCGTATTCGTTCCTCATCTAACACACGAACGCAAGCTGTTGTGAACAATGGACGTGTTGAAGTTCAGAATCGTGATTATGGTCATTAGATGGGCGGTGGTCAAGGGTTTAATGTTGTGGGTAGGAATAACAATAGAGCTCAAGTGGTGGAACAGGGAAATGCTTAGAATCGGTTAAATGGTCTTAGATGCTACAACTGCAATGAGAAGGGACACCTGGCTAATGCATGCCCAAAGCCAAGGACTAGGGGCAGTGCTTATTTCAAAGAGGCTTTACTTTTGGCTCTTAAGGATGAAGCTGGTGGATCTCTCACAGACAAAGAACAGAGCTTTATGGTAGATGCAGACTCAGATGATGATATGGAGGACTTGCAGGCCAATGCAGCTATTATGTTGATGGCTAATATGCAAGAGTTACACATGAGTGAAACAGGCCCAGTGTATGACACTGATGGCTTGTCTCAGGTACCCGAACAAACCATCATCATATCTGAACTAATATCTCTGTCAATATCTGAATCCGGCACGGCTCAGAATGTTCAAAATGAGTCATCTACATCTCATTCTGCCGATTTTCAAATAAACCCCGTAGTCACATTTGACGATCCAGATGACCTTATGGTTTCCCTTGATAATCAAATTGACTCCGTGGTTATACTTGAGGATCTAAATAATGATCATATTGTGACTCACGTTGAACACGATGAACCTTTGCCTCATCCAGATCTTGTTCTGTTACTTAAAGACCAACAATCCCAAATTGCTGAATGTGTTGCATTAAATCAAACTTTAAAAAGTAAAAATGCACTGTTAACCAAGGATTTTGAATGCTTACAAATGCAACTCAACTTTTTCAAAACTCAAGAAAACCGTGAAAAAGGTTTTGAAGCCGCTTTTGCAAAATCTCATCAAAATGAAAAATATTTAGAGAAACAGATGCGTGATCTAGCCGCTTCGAAGAATCGAAAAGCTAATTAACGCTCTCACCTTGGAAAATCAAAAAGCTAAGGCTGAGTTGTTAACTTGTCAAAAACAGTTCTCCGCATACAAAAAGCATTCAACGAATCGGGTGGATGACCTTCTTGAAGAAATTATCAGCTTGCAAAAGAAACTTAAAGAGTTTGAAACTGTTGTTTACAAACATGGTGAATCAGTAACAGCTATTGAAAAGTTTACCTTAAAACCCAATCCAAAAGGATATGGAAAAAACCTAGCTGATTACAGACCAAAGCTTTCACTAAAAACATTCAAACCAGCTCCTGAAGTTTCCAGTGCAGAATACAAAATTGATAATACTGTTATGAGTGTTGTTGAATACCATCGTCAAGAGGAATTAGATGCAGAAGACGAGAGTCAATCAAAATTAAAAAATGTTGTTTACAACAAACCTTTTAATTATAAAAACGCGGTCACTTTCGTCACACCCACGGATTCTTCTAACACACCAAGGGTCATCATCAAAACACCTGAGTCTTCTAATGTTAATCCCAAAACAGATTATGCACAAACTTATGGTCCTTTACCTTCAATTAGTGAAGTAAACTCAAAACCTGAAAATCGAAATATTCTTAGATATTTTGACATTTTCATGGCTGACCTCAAAATTTTACAACATGAGATAGAATATCGTTCTGAAATCAAAATTGAACACTTTCAATCGCCTCTAGCGCGAGAACAAAGAGACATTTTTCAGAAAAATCTTTTACCTAATGTTAAAAACTTGAAAAGTTGTACATTAGCCTGGGAACGGGATTTTCATAAGGAACTTGGAACTATGAAGGTCGTTTTCGAGAAAACAGAAACATCTATTTCTAATACTAAACGTAAAAAGAAACTTTTGAGAAAAGATGTTGATCGACTCTTGGAAGATGTTATCTGTGCTGATATCCACAATGTTGTGTTATTCTATTCTTTGCCACATGCATTTGATTATATCTCTGCTGATATTGTTGAAAATGTTGTAACTGTTGAGAACACCGATAATGTGCTTCAGATCGAGTCTTTAAAAGCTGAAAATAAACGATTACTCAATGAAATTTATAATGCCAAACGTCGTCTTCATTGGTGTGAAAAAGATATTCACAATCATCAACTTAGTTTTCAAAAGAAACTCGCTCAGTTGAGTGAAAAATCTTCTGATCCTAAAATTGAGCAACTGGATGATCAAAACATGTCTTTGAAAAGTCAAATCTCAAAATATGAACAAGAACTTTCAAAAGTTAAACAGGAATATGGTGTCATATTTGATTTGCTTAATAAGACTCGTCATGAAGCATCTAACGAACTTGATCACTATCTTGCTCACACTAGAGAAGTCATGAATTTTGCTGGTAATATTCGTTCTGAAAATCAAGATTTGATTCACACTATCTCTAAGTTAAGAGAAATGTTAGGAAAGTATGAACAACTTCCGCCTACCGTGATTAAGAGATTAGCACCAGTCACACTTAGTAATCGTGAACCTAGAATCCCTACTACCAAATCACAAGTTGCTAATGTGTTTCCCTCTACTGAAACAGGAATAGTTGCGTCTTTTCCAAACGTCCGCACTTCACAACCTAGGAGCACTCAATCGAAGAATAGGAAGTTGCGACCTAAGAAAAGATCAATAAGGAATGCTAAAGTAGAAGAACACCCTAGGACTCTGAATAAGACTCATGTTGCTTCCACTATAGATGTTGCGTATGGCAAATGTAATAGAAATAGTGATGTAACGAATGCTAAACCGTTAAGTACTTTTGATATTCAGTCTGATGCACCTTGTGTTATTTGTCGGAAGAGTATGAATTCTGATTGTCATGACAAATGTGTTGCTAAAGCTATAATCTCTCGATTACGGAATCCTAAGAATCGGAATATCTATAGGCCCACTAATCATTCTAAGTCTGTGTTTGGTAGACCGCCTTCTTTAGATTCTAAGGCAAACTTTGCTGTCACTGTAGCTCCAGTTTCACCTCCTAAGAATGTAGTACCACCTAGTGCATTCACTAAGACTAAAGCAAAGAGTAGTTATAGATGGCAGAAATGGATATATAACACACTAGGATTTAAATGGATGCCTAAAATTATCAATGTGTGTATGTCTAATATACCTGCTTCGGAACCCTCTAACATTTCGGGTTTCACATCTACTTCTATTCCATCTGTGTCGTCTGTATGTAATGCAGGTGATACAGATCATTCTCTGGATTGTTGATAGCGGATGTTCCCGACACATGACAGGCAACCTTAAACTGTTATCAAACTTTATTGCTAAGTTCATTGGCACTGTCAGGTTCGGGAACGATCACTTCGCAGCTATCATGGGCTACGGAGATTATGTCAATGGGAACATCGAAATCAGCAGGGTTTACTATGTGGAAGGCCTCGGTCACAATCTGTTTTCAGTAGGTCAATTTTGTGATGGAGACTTGGAGGTTGCTTTCAGGGAGAAAACTTGTTTCATTCGTGATCTACAAGGAAATGACCTTATGTCTGGCTCGCGTAACTCTAGTCTCTACACTATCTCTATGCAAGTCATGGTTGCTTCCTCTCCCATCTGCTTACTTTCAAAGGCAACATCTACAAAATCCTGGCTATGGCACCGTCGTCTCTCACATCTAAACTTTCAAACCATCACCAACCTTGCTCGACACAAACTAGTTGAAGGACTCCCACGATTCCGGTATTCTAAAGATCACCTATGTTCAGCTTGTGTCGTGCTCACTTTCCTTCAAAGGTGGAACACAGCTCTCAGCATGTGCTTCATCTTCTTCACATGGATCTGTGTGGCCCGATGCATGTGCAAACGATCAATGGCAAACGCTACATCTTATTAATTGTTGATGACTACTCACGATGGACTTGGGTCTACTTTCTTCGAAGCAAAGACCAAGCTCCACAAATGATCATCACCTTTCTCACAAAAATACAGGTTCAGCTCCGTAACACCGTCAGGATAATCAGAACAGACAAAGGAACTGAATTTGTTAACAAAACCCTTCATGAATTCTATGAGAAAGTGGGAATTCAGCATCAAACATCTATTGCACGTACACCTGAACAAAACGGAGTTGTTGAAAGACGAAACCGAACGTTAGTGGAAGCTGCAAGAACAATGTTAATCAATGCTAAACTTCCAGATTACTTATGGGCAGAAGCTGTATCTACTGCATGCTATACTCAAAACCGTTCTATGATCACAAAACGCCAAAACAAAACACCTTTCGAGCTTATCCACAACCATAAACCGAATCTCAAACACTTTCATGTATTTGGATCCCTTTGCTATCCGAATAATGATTGTGATGATTTTGGAAAGCTCAAAGCCAAAGCTGATATTGGAGTCTTTATTGGATACTGTGACAATTCTAAAGGTTTCCGAATCTGGAATCGTCGAACTAAGGAGGTAATGGAAAGGATTCATGCTCATTTTGATGAACTCACGGAAATGGCTTCTGAGTATAACATCTCAGATCCCGGTCACAACCGTTTAAACTTCCCTCAACCCCCATCATCAGCTGAACAAAGCCCCCAGCTAACTCGTCAACAAATGGAAACGTTATTTGCTCCTCTGTTCTGTGACGATATTGATGAACGTGCTCCAGGTGTATCCGCTGTTTCCGCTGCACAACCTGATAATATTCCTATACCTGATACACCTGCTACAACAACTACTGTTGAAGATGCACCTACACCAGTTGACTCCAACACAACAGTTGAACACACCGCTTCCAACAATGATGAACCAGCTGATGATATTCTGAATGAAGTACCCCCACCTGCAGATTTTGATCCAAATGTGTTCTTCAACCCGTTTGGTAATGAGACTGCTGCACCAGATGTTGCGGAATCTTCAACAAACCATTCGAATCCTCAGAATCTGCACAATGTATACCAACATCAACCCTCTACACACCGATGGACAAAAGTCCATCCTCTGGCTAACATTATTGGCAACCCGAATCAACCAGTCATTACGAAACAAGTCACGTCTAGTTGCTAAGGGTTATCGTCAGGAAGAGGGAATAGACTTTGAATAATCTTTTGCTCCGGTTGCTCGTCTTGAGGCTGTTCGGATATTTCTCGCTTTCGCGGCTCATATAAATATGACGGTCTATCAAATGGATGTCAAAACTGCGTTTCTCAACGGACAACTGAAAGAAATGGTTTATGTCAGCCAACCCGACGGATTCGTTAACCCAGAGTGCCCGAACCATGTCTACAAACTGAACAAAGCTCTGTATGGTCTCAAACAAGCCCCTCGGGCATGGTACGATAAGCTATCATCTTTCCTCATTGCCAATAATTTCACCAAAGGCTCGGTTGACCCAACTCTTTTTATACAATATCACGGGGCACATATCTTAATTGTTCAAATTTACGTGGATGACATCATCACGGGGCACACTAATGAAGAAAAATTTTGAAATGTCCATGATGGGTGAACTTACATTCTTTCTAGGATTGCAAGTTCATTAATCACCCCGTGCTATTTTCTTGAGTCAGTCCAAATATGCCCTTGAACTGTTAAACAAATTTGGAATGACAACCTGTGACATTTATGCCACACCAATGGCTCATACCAAGAAGCTAGATGCTGATTTACATGGGAAATTAGTTGACCTTACCAAATACCGAAGTATTATTGGGTCCCTCATGTATCTAACAGCTAGCAGACATGATATTGTATTTGCCGTTTATCTATGCTCCCGTTATCAGTCGCGACCAACTGAAACCCACCTCTCTGAGGCTAAAAGAATCCTCCGATACATCAAGGGAACCATTAACTTGGGGATCTGGTATCCGAAGGATTCTGGTTTTGAACTAATTGCTTTTTCAGACGCTGACCACGCAGGATGCTTAGACTCAAGGAAAAGTACTTCAGGAGCTCTACAATTTCTTGGTGATAAACTGGTGTCTTGGCAATCAAAGAAGCAGGATTGTACATCGCTGTGATCAACCGAAGCAGAATATGTAGCCATGTCCGCATGTTGTGCTCAAGTCATCTGGATGAGAACACAACTCAAAGACTATGGTTACGTATTCGACAGAATCCCGATGTACTGCGACAATCGGAGTGCCATTGCGATCTCGTGCAACTCAGTTCAGCACTCGAAATCAAAGCATGTCGATTTTCGCTATCATTTTATCAAGGACCACGTGGAACAGGGTACCGCTGAATTATACTTTGTGGGTACAGAATACCAATTGGCAGATCTTCTCACCAAAGCCTTGCCTCCCGCTAGGTTTAATGAGTTGGTCCACCGGATTGGTATGAGGTGTTTGACTCAAGAGGAATTGGATGACCTCCTAAAACAGTCTTAAAAACCTGTCAAACACCAAAAACATCTTTTGTAAATAAATTTTTCAAAAACAAAATACAAAAATATAAAATTTTATAAAACAACAAAAATATTCTTCTAATCTATAATCTTTCAACATGGCAAGTACATGTCTTCCTTCAACACTACAATCTTTCAAAATTTAGTAATTTTTACGATCAAGTGTTGAGGGGGAGAAAATAATCTCTTAACTGTTTCAAAACATCTGTGTACTTGCATATTACCATATCTCGGTTGTTTTCATTTAACAATGGTGGTGAATTTTCTGGTTAAATGACACTCCTCGGACTAAATTTATAACCTTTCATTATTTCTTAAGTCGAGGGGGAGTGTCGTCAAGTTTCTTTCCTAAAAACTTTGTTTGGTAACCAAAATGGAAGTTAAATGGCTTTGTTTGAAAAAGGAAAAGGTGGAGGGACTATAACTGTCAAAACCTGAAAGTATTTTCAATAAAATACCCCACCTAACACTTTCACTTCACATTTATTACTAAAACCTGAAGAATCCTACGCATAGAAATCGTCTAAGAAATCCGTGCATTTGATCACCACTTTGTAAGTTGTTTTGTGTTTATGACATGATTTTAAGCTAAGGTTTTTAATTTCGTGGAAATCCAACGGCTAAAAAAAGTGTTTTTCGAGTGATTATGTGCTCTACGCGTATGCGTATGAACACACAATCAGTGTGAGTGTGTTTATGGTGAAATGGCTTGTGTCAAAACGTTCCTAATACATCATTAATACCATTTTAACCATCAAAACCCACCCAGAAACACGAATTGGTGATTTTGCAAAATTAGTGTTTATAAGTCGAATTGGGTTTTTCAAAATGAGAAGTGTTTTGTTCAAAAAGATTATTGTGTAATGTTTATATGATGATGAATTGATGATTTCCATGCTCTATAACCACCCAGAAACAATAATTGGGTCAGAATTAGAAATTAGGGTTTAAGGTTCTTGAGTTTGGGTATTTTTGATTCACTGCAAACTAAGTGTTAAAACTTGGTTACTATACTCTCACAACATCTAAGACATACCAGAAAAACTTTGGTGCATAATCTATGGCTAAAATTCATACGCGTAGATTTAGGGTTTTAAACTACGCCTAAGGTTTGCTACGCTTAACTGTTTATATGAGCAATTGTATTTTGATCTGTCATAAAATGAATGTTATGTGTTAAAATTGATGATATGATGCTTTGTTTCAGGCTTGCTACACTTAAAATTCAGAATCAAGGTTGTTGTAACTCTACGCATAAGGATCACCTTACGCGTAGCATGTTATGCGTAAGATTAGTCTTACGCGTAACTTCTACGCATAAGGTTCTACATATGGGACTACGCGTATCCTGTGAAGGATATGCGTAAACAGTGACCTCTACGCATAAGGTCAACTCTTACGAGTAGCCTTACGCATAAGGTTAATATATGCCTACGCGTAACCTCTACGCATAAGGTCCACTTTTTCTTACTCGTAATATTTCTTACGCGTAAGTTAGGATCCTACGCGTAAGTTTACGCCTACGCATATATCATTTCTGTCTACGCATAACTTTACCAATCCTACGCATAAGCCTGGATCATACCTTCGTTATGAATTGTTACGTGTACAAACTTGTAAATAAACTAATCATATCGTCACGAATCCAATAATGTCACTAATAAACTTAAATCGTTTGATATGTTGTGAACAATAAGTGATAAAATAAACTTTAAAACTTAAAGTTAACTAACTCACGAAACATTTCACGACGTCATTGGACTATTGGACATACAAGTGACTTAGGACTCGTAACAATCATTGACACTGTACATTCAATAACTAGACAATAAGACCTTCTGTTGACTAACATTATGTCTTTCGATATGTTGGTTCTTTTGGCTAATGTTATTTCAGATCACGACATGGCTGAACAAATGAATGTGGATGCATCAGAAGTTCTCTCCATTGCTGATATCTATCCTTATGGCTATCCAATGAAGATAGGAAAGAATAATCTCCGTGTTGACTTTGACACCCTCAGTTGCTCAGAGTCTTCGTGTTTGATTGCTATTGATATTCTGAGGACTCATCCGTATCAGAATATGCTCACTCACTCTGCAACTGTTCTTGAGATCTATATCCAACAGTTCTGGAACACTATGGAAAGGGTCAAAGGACGGACTGCTGTGACGGTGACTCTAAATCACAAACAAGTCACCATTACACCTGCAGACTTAAGGGCTGTTCTCCTAATTCCTGAAGTCGAACCAACCAAACTATATGCCACACCTGCTGAAGAGCTCACTCTCCAATTCTTAATCGATATCGGTTATGACGAGGCTACAGGAGTAATCACCAAGCATTCTCACGTAGAGCTTAAGAGTATTCCTCAACCATGGAGAACTCTCTACATGATCATCACCAAGTCTGTTTCTGGTCGTAACAGTGGCTATGAGCATCCTAAGCTCATGGAACTGCAAATATTTTGGGCATTGGTCAACATGAAACACATCGCTATCGAAGCTCTGATTTGGGATGACATGATGTCATTTCTCAACAAGCTTGGCTCAAAGATTCCCTACATCAGATATACTAAACTATTGATCTAGAGAGCACTTGGACTTCATCCTGATATTCCCAAGAGGCTCAATGACCCCCACAATCACGATATGTTGACGGAGCCTATTCTATCTTTCAGAATCAAGGAATCATCTACAAAGAAACAAGGTGCTGTGTTGCCAGATTTCCTTCTAACTGAAGATGTTAGAAAGCTCGAAACGTACAAAAGGTATCTGGAAGCAGTTAGACAAGGCAAAGTTGGTCATCTCGACGAAAAATCTTCTGGAACACCTGTAAGGAGAACCAGAAGAGGAAGTGCAGGAAGCGCAACAAGTACTGTGAGTCAAAGGAAGTTTCCTAAAAGGAATCCTCCTTCTAAAAGGATTGTTCCCGTAAAGGAAGCCGAACCTATTCCCACACTTGAACCGCAAAGAAAGCTTGTGGACGAGAGCTTTGAAGATACTGATATAGATGAAGAGGTTCATTACTCTGTAACTGCAACCGAAGCACCTGCCTCAGTAGCAAAACCTCCAAGTCCTCCAGCTATCCAAGGAAAAGGGAAGACTCCAGCAATTGTACCCTATGATGAGAGCTCTGAAGAAGAAGAAGAGCAACTGGATAAATCATACAGGAAGAAGTATAAAATTGTCAGACATCTTCAAAAGGCTGAAGAATTTGCTAAAGACCAAATGGGTGGCCCCGGTGGGTCAAGTGGTGCAGCTGAATCTTCACCAACTCCTGATGCGGTTAATCAACCCGATAAGGGAGCTGGTGCCACCACTCTTGTGCAACAACAAAAGCCTGCAGAGGATACTATTGTATATGATTTTGAGGAACCGGAAACTGAGAAAGATAAAGATGCTGCTTACGATGATGTGCTTCTGGATAGTCCTACACGCTCACAGAAGGAAACTTCTGAACCACCAAAGGACCCGGAATCTCCTCACATCTCATCATCATCGGATTCTTCGTCTCATTCATCACAACCACCATCCAAGAAGTCAACCAAATCATCATCCAAATCCGTGAAGAAACCACCTAAATCTTGGGTTTCTCATGCTCATGAACGGATTGCCAAAGCTGTAAAACAAGTCAGAAAGAAAAACGTACTTAACATCAAGTTGAATTTCTTTGCTGATCACATACAGAATCTGTATAACGAGCATGACAAGATGCAAGAAGAAAGGAAGTTTATCCAGGAATTCATGAAAGGTCATCGTAAAGAGGAACTGGATGAAAGGATTAAAGGTTACACTCAAAAGTACCTTCAAGATATCGTTCCTAAAGTCCAAAAGGAACTGGAGAAGATAGCAAGAGATCATACCCACAAGTTTCTTCTTGACACTGTCCCCGGTGTAACTAGAGAAGTATTTTCCAGACAACTCACCCCTAACATCGTCGCATTGGTTAAACATACAATGGCCAAAGAAGCTGATCTCTCTGAATCTGAGTTAATCGCTAAAATAGTGATGCAAATGTCAAAGCGATCTAGAACGTTTACTTCAGATGAAGCTAAATTTTTCGAAGGTCTACTTGCTTTTCAACTCAGATCATCATGCAAGTAGTCAGCCGATCAACCCAAATGGCCAAGAGATGACGATGATAAGGACAAGGACTCTTCATCTAAACGTCAGAAGCAATCTGGTGAATCTTCGTCTATGCAACCCCCACCTCAACGGACTCCTTCTCAACGAAGATCTCCTCCTCGCTCTTCAACTGATAAACCTCAGGACGATTCCGAGTTACCACCCCAGACTAAAAAAACCGGTGATCACTTTGAATATACAGGTGGTGACGATGAAGAGGTCCTTGAGCCCCTACAACAACCCACCTCTCCCAAACAAGGACAGAAACCAGAATCATCATCTAAGCCGTCGAAAAAGAAGAAGAAGACGCTTCATACTGACGTCGAATCATGGCTAGATGACGATAAAACTGAAGAATTTGAATGGTTTGCTACACTTGTTAACAACACTCCCTACCCTGAAGAAGGTCAAGAATTGGTAGACGGTAGTACCTTGGAGCATGCAAAGATTTTGCAAGAAAGGTTCCGGGTGAAGAAGATGACGAAATCTGAATTGAAGCGCATCAAGAATGAAGCATTCCTACTTTTGAAAGACAGCTCAGAAAGTGCAATCGAGGTTGAATATCACCTTGAAAACATTACTCGAGCCATGTCTAATAACATGGATTGGCTTAACCCAGAAGCAAACATCGACTTCACCAAACGGGACAATCCTCCATATTACACCGACTGGTCTCGACCTCTACCTACCATTGGCCAACCTGATCAGCTTAGGATTCCTTTCAGATATTTCTTCAACAAAGACTTAGACTTTCTTCAACACGGTGGCGATGGTTCAAGGAAATATGCTACATCTCTGACACTTCCATTCCCTGTTGCCATATACTCTGATTGTATAGCCATCGAGGAACGTGCTACCCACATGTTCTCCGACAAAGTGGTAGCGTATAACCAAGATGCAATGTATGGGATTCACCATTGGCCGGAACACCGAAGAATCTACTACAGAAGCTGCTTAGTCCAGAAGTCTCAACATGCAGTGTTCAGTACTAAAAGTATCATGGCCATCCAACATGTTGGTCTATCGTCTAAATGGGACTACACTTTTCTCAAGAAGATTGTGGTCAAAAGACAAGACGAAAGGGACTATGCATTCTCTGAAGCTGACTTTGAGAATTTGAACATCAACAATATTGAAGACATGTACCTTGCCAAAGTTCAAGGTCGCATGAGACAATATCCAACTGAAGTACAACGTGAATTCATCAAGTTACTGCTCATCTTCATCAGACGCATAGTCATCAAAGAACGTGTTGAAGATCTTCAGCTTGCCGTTGAATCATATCAGAAACGTGTCAACTTCACTCCACCACAGCTTGATCTTCCCGATATCAACCAGCTATCACAATTAACGCTCATCAGCAAACCGTTTGGTGTCGTTTATCGCAGTGAACTTCATCGCAATTGCTTGATGGCGTGTAATGAGCTTCACAAATTTGGAGATCATACTCTGAAGATGGTTAGGGACGGATTAGCTTATCGATTGAAGGATATACGTGAAAACATTGGGAACCCTAAGCGATGGAATTCTCAGGATCGGAGGAATGTGAGAAGGATCATCACCATGATTGATGAACGGTTGTTCAGAAGGGATCAGTTCAGAATGTTGGAAAGTTTTGTTGGTGGTCGACCCAGGATCAACATCACCGGCTATCAACGCCCTGTTCGTACTCCGGGGAACATCACTGCACTTCCTGGTACTCCTTGATTTGGTTCTTTCATTAAAAATTTTGGATGTATGATGATATATGTCAATGGCTTGTGCACACATAACAGTGTACAACCCGTAATTGTCAAGAAAGGACCCTGTGGTACGCCTCAGTGCCATAATCCTTATAAAAGGAGCGAAAGCTTCTTATTTTTGAGTAAAACCTATCAAACCTTTCATTTTTCAAGGTTTTGCTCAAAAACACAAGTACTTCCCCGTATGATTTTCAAAACCTCAACTGTTTTTATCACTTGTTGAGGGGGAGTATTTGATTTAAAACTTTGTTCACAAATTGTTCATAGTGGTCATCTTCCCGCAACACTCGAAATGGTCATATTTATTGTCAACCGTTCAAAAATAACATTTCTTATGCCATTTTTAAGGGGGAGAAAATTGTGTGATAAGAAATATGTTGTACAAAACGCAAATGAATCTGTGTACCTCAGACTTAACCAACGAATTGACAGTACTAAACTATTTATAACTCGAAAAGACTTGTCCTGGACGGGTAATAATTTCAAACTAGTTCGCTAGTAATGTAAACGTGTCTCGCAAAGGACTTGTCTGAGTAGAATGTACCATTCGAGAAACTCTTGATAGACATGAACACTGACGGGTATGACAACCTTTCGAGGTTTGTCTACACCTTCAAGGTAGTTATTGGAGCTAGTTGTCACCTAAAAACTGACAATGTAACTCTTTAACTACGCAACGTAACCGTGTCTCGCGGGGGATTGTCTATCTCGAGTGGATCAATTCAAAATGAACGCGCTCTTTCCTCACTGTCTATTTAACCATTAAAACTATTAAGCACATGTGGATGGGGAGTATTTATGCAAAATCCTATCTCTCACAGTGGTTCAAACATGTTTTTCATCTACAAACCCTTTGAGAGATTTTTCACAAACAGTGGTTTTAATGGCAACATAGGTTAGTCATGGAGTTATAAGGTGACTAAAGTTAGGAATAACCGTCCTATGATCCGCCAGAGCCGGAGGGATCTACCCAAGGACATCACAAATAGTTAGTACTTAGAAGTCCTTAGGTACGATTATAAAAAGGAGAAAATGAGAATCGGAGAAAGAAGGAGTTGAAGAATCAAAAAGAAATGCAAAGAAAAGGATGAAAAGAAACAGCCCTCCAGATTATTCAACTTAGGGCAGACACCGGGTTCAATTCATATGCTACTGATTGTCACTTAGTGACACCGGTATTGAAGATTAAAAGTCGTCATGAACCCAGTGACGCATGCACTAAACCTTCTTTGCCACTCAAGTTTCTCTTAACAGAAGCTTTTTTCATTCTCACAGGGAACCCTACATAAACTATTGGCTTTCTCTCAGAGATCGCTGGTATTGAAGAAGGAGACCCTCTCCCTAGTCTCCGCTCAGGAAAACCAAAACGCACTATTGAGTCTAGAGCCACGATATTCATCAAAAGATCTCTTAGGAACTCTTGACATTTCATCACTTGTTGATCAACAAATAAGATCTTCAGTGATTCAGTGGTTCATATCGAGTCCTTCACAGATCTTAGCAATCTGTCGAGAACATTTATGAGAGGTTCACTTCTGTGATTCTCAGTGATTGAATGGAAACTCCTGCCAGGGTCAACATCAAACAGCCCTGACAGCAGGTCACTTCGGTAACTCCTCGTGGATTACGCGGAGTGTGTCTCAAACGGTCTACAGTCGTGAGGTGATGCTTCGGTGTACCTCAGCGACTCATCTGAACTATAGATGTACTTCGGTACATCGCGTTATCTCACTTGTGGGACTCCAATTCAGGAACGGCCTTTGTAAGAATTAGAGTTGTGTTTTCACACTATGCTGTTAACACTCTCGAAGTTCAAACTTGTAAGTGCTGGAAACCGCTTATTACTAACCGTTTGAAATGTTTTCTTCTTATGGAAGCTCTAGAGCGGAATGATCGTGCTGATTCTTCTCATGCTCACGCCAACATCATCACTAATGGAAGTTCTATTCGAATGCAACACAAAAGTCAGAATGATTCTTCATCAAATCAAATAATCTACAAAGTCAAAGACTTAAAGAACTTCATCAGTATTGATTTCCAACATCAAAGAGCGTGTGAGCATGTTGAAGAATGACGTGGAGACAATGGAGCAGCGAAGCTGACCTGAGGCAGACTTGATGCAGACAACAACATACTATCACTTTCACCACAAAGAACAATGATCAAAGAACAAAGTTTAAGATGACGTCAAAGCAAAACCGCTCAAAGAAAACTATCTCTCTACACTAGGGAGATTGCTCGATTCAAGGCAATTCTTCTCACGAGAAAGAAGAATGTCAGTAGACGTCAAAGCTACTATTACATCAACGCCTTCACCGTTTACATTCATATATACTTGAGGGGGAGATTGTTGGAATCACTCCTAAACTGTATTTCAAGTATTTATATTTCATATGTAATAGGTAGCTTATTATGGCCTTTATGTTTGTTTAAGGTCTAGCTTATGTAGAAGGCCCATAAGCTTAGGCCCAAGCCCATATAAGAAAGGATGGGAACTAGGAGTGTTGCCCTAGCTTCCCTCCTATAAATACTCTTGTAAACCCTCATTTGAGGGTTGGTTGTTCAAGTTTTCTTTTCACACATATTCCTACGCATAACCATGCTACTCTTATCGTGTATGTGTGCTTGTTTACTTGTTCAATTGCCTTATCTCTTTCTATATTACTTGTGTTTGTAAAACTAGTGACCTAACACCAACAAATTATGAGTGTGCCGGTAGCTTGCAAACTTTAGAACTTCGCCTTTACATCATTTCGAGACCATAGACGAGGTATATTGAGTTAGCTCAATGTATTTGGACTTTTCAGTTTTAGAAGGCAATATTATAGGATTATCACCCAAACAGCCTACCATTGTGAGTCTATCGATTAGTCACCTCGACTTTTCGACCCCCATGTGAACCCTTTTATTGCACTCCCCTTTAGTGCAAGATACCCCTAGATATACCCTTCTGAGCCATTCCTTTCATTTTGTCAACCCAATATATTGTTTCGTTACACCCTTACACCTTAGCCTACCTTGTAGTCTTTATTTGTAATTGGGAAGTCATCATTTGCCTAAGTTCAAGGTTCGAGTGGAAAGGTTTGGAAATCACGCTTTCATCGACAACAATTATGAAGATCATTGAAGACCCCCGAATTCCCATTGTTCATCTCAAGTGGGGGGATGTTATGTTATATTGTTATGTTTAAAAAAAATATTCAAAAAAAAAAAAGTTGATTCAGTTATGATATTGTATAGTGCGATGTTATAAGCACTATAGTATGAGCTTTTTTTATTAGTATCGAGGAGGCCACCTCGGTCACATTAGAAGATTGGAGTTGGAGTTATACCAACTGAAGAAGAAAAGGTAGTGTGCCCATCACGACGTCCTCTAATGATGCATCTACCTTGCATTTCATGATCCGGTCTCTAGACTTCTAAGCTTGAACTTTGGGCGGACGGTAAGTGGTGATGACTTAGTTATAGATTTAGACTACCTGCTTGTTTTTCATTTTACACCAATTATATATCCCATGTCTTATCCTACCCTTTAGTTATGAAGCGTGTCTAGGTGATGCAGCGAGCAATATTTGGTGTCTTGGCTATGGATTTGGTCATGTATCATTGATTTTGTCCACTTCGCCGTGACATGTTAGTAATGACGAGTCACCCCTTAACCTTTGTCGTGTCTACCCCTATTGCCTTCGAGAATTGTTTAGCCCTTAACTCTAGTGGTGGAGATTTGTGTAACTGCCAAGCTTATGATAGAATACATGCTATGACTGTGCGATTGAGTGATCACCCCGAAATTGACACTTATATTAGCTGAGAGATTTGAGTGTTTGTTCCCCTTTCTTGAGGTGTTCGGCTTTGTTTTATTCTAGCATAAGGGATTTGTAAACTCATATTTTCCAGGTTTTGGGAGATATCTTTTTAGGAATCTATCTAATAAGGTCTACTTTAGGGCAAGTAGAGTTCAAGTGGGGGGATATTTGATAACATCAAATAGTCCTGAATATTAAGTGTCAATTTCTCCCGATAATGCTCGTTAATTATATCATTTATATGGATTTACGCTTGTTTTCTATTGTTTTCCACTTTCAGGTAAATTACGAGCATTGGAGCTTAAGAGACGCAGAAATGGAAACATTACTAAAGATTTATCACAGTGTGCCTATTTTGAAGAAGTTACGGCGTAACTCATCACTCACATTACGCCGTAACTATTGCGTGACCCAGAAGTCCAACTTATCAAGAGGTTACGGCGTAACTATTCCCAAAGGTTACGACGTAACTCCATTAGGTCAAAAGAGGTTCCACACCGCTGATACTTATGCCGTAACTATTGCAACACTTACGACGTAACCGAGTTTATTGAAGACTACGGCGTAACCACTTATAATGTTACGCCGTAACTAGCAGATCTAGTGCATTTACGAAGAAATAGAAGGTTACGGCGTAACTCCTCTTTTGGTTACGCCGTAACCCAGACCTGGCCTATAAATACCCCATGAATTCCAGCATTTCAAAGCATCCCATTCTATACACAACACTCTGAGAACGTGGGAAAAAGCTCAAGGCAGGTCTAAGGGAGCATACAGAGCTGTTTCCAAGGGAGAAGTCACACCATTACGATAAGCTTTAGCGTTTATTATTTATTTTACTTTCAATTCATGTATTTCGTACCTTTGAATATTGAATTTATTTGCATGATTAATATGAGCGGCTAAGCACCCTTCGGTGCTAGCCTAGTTATGATTCCCTAATTTTTTTTGCGTTTACCTTTACTTCCGTACAATTATTTCTAAGTGTATGCATGCATAGTTCTTTGGTAGTCACCCTTGGTTCGGTAGTTTTGAATGGCGATAGAGGCCAATTGCCTAGGAGATATGACCAACTGACCCTAGGTAAGTGGACTGAGATGGGAAGGGTAAGATATAACCAACCGACGACCCTTTCTACTTGTGAGATTTGACTAACTGATCACCTATCGTTTGGATGAACTTAAGAATTGGAGGTGTAGTGTCTAAGTTCCTAACGTTCGGGCACTCACTATTTAGAATCTAGCATGTAGCGGTACTTAATGACTCGGCTTAGGGGACCAGGAACAATAGGACTTATGACGGTGCGCCTGATTTCTCCTGTGGTGGCATATTTGCTGATAGGTTAGGGCGAATTGACCAAATGTTGTCCTCTCGAATTTGACCCCACCTGAAGTAATTGGAAGTAGATAGACGTAGACATAACTAGCTAGGAGGAATGACTAGGTTAGCACCACTATTCCTCTATTGATTTCCCCTTACCATTTATTTGCTTTTATTTTATATTCTGCATTAGTAGTTTAATTAATTAAATCCCTATCAAAACCATTATTATTCTGTGACAATTAGACTTAGTAATAATCCGACACACATAGCTCTTGGGACGACCTCGGCTTTACCATTTACTACACTACACACGACCGGGTACACTGCTCGTTAGTGCATTAGGGTAGATCATAGGTATAGCGAGACACTATAAATATTAAGACCTGGTCAGTAAAAACGGCATCAACCTCCACCATCATTTTTAGAACCTCCTCAAAACAGCCAACCTCCTCCGGTTCCTAATCAAGAAAATAATTGCTCTAATTGTCTAATCACCCAAGGAATTGTTCAAGAAGTACGAAATGAGTTGCATTTCATGTTTAATCATCTTCTTGAAAGATTGGACCAAATCAACAAGTCTACTCATCCTTAGACTCAAGCACATGGTTTCTTCTTAAGTTTTGGTCACCTATTAGTATTAGTAGAATATGTATTACATGGCTAAATCATTCTCTTAGTTTTTAGAGATTTGTAGATTATCTCTTATGTTTTATTGAATGATACTTTATATGCCATATTGCTTTGAGTATGTGTTTGTTACTTGAATACATATCTCACTTTGATGTTAACATTATTCATTACATCACCATTTCTGAATTCTGTTATCAGTTTGACGGATCCCTGAGTTTTTCCTAGACGGATCCCTCCAAGGAGGGAACCGTGCAACAGAAGACCAGTTTTCTACTAACTTGAGTCTTATATGCAGGAAATTATGCACTATATACCTATTTTCTAACCTTTGTTTTGTAGATTTTCAAAATACACATGAAGACATTGACACCCTAAGCTAGGGGGAGCTTCGTGTCAAACTATATATTGCAAAATCATTTTCAATATAATCCTCATTTGGATTACATTTCATGACGTCCCTTTGCAAAGTTGCAATCATCAAGGGAGAGCATTATTGTCACTAAGATGAAACCATTTGCAAACATAGTTGCAATATATTACCTTATTAGTTTTTATTTACTTGACGCCCTCACAAGGGGATGGACTCGTCAAGGGGGAGTTATGATGAGAACTCTTCCCGTTACTTGCTCTTTATATTTTTTCTTTTACATGTTTTTCTTAAAACATTGTGTTAGTTTCTTTTCGACGCTCTTTTTGTTTCGACAAAAAGGGGGAGAAGAGAGTAAAAACTCCTTTTCGAAACTTTACGAATTTTAGTTTTTCCTTAAAATAATTTAATGTTTTGTCATCAACAAAAAGGGGGAGATTGTAAATAAAAATAAGCCGTAAAAACGTTTATTTATATTTTACGATCTTCTAATGTTTTGTCGATAACAAACGTAAAATTATTTTAACGAAACAAATAAAATACGTAAATGGTTTGAGCCAATAGTTTTCTAACACACTTACATTTTCACATAAAATACAAAAACATGTATAAGTAATTTTATGATTTAGTAATACATATGTACAACAACTAGTGTTTACATATTGGGCAAACATATACATAACTAGTACATAACTTAAGTATTTGACCCATTGACCAAATACATTGAATGTAGTTGGGTAAAACCCAAAGTCCATGACCCATAACCCATTTCATGACATCATGCATAAGTCATATATGGATAATATCCATGACCCATGGTTTTAATACATGACCCATGGTTTTAATCCATGAACCATAGACTAGATGCATTGCATCTTGTAGATACATTGTATCTACTTGGATACCCGTGATCCATAAACCATGACCCAAAACCCATGGGCAAAAGGGAGCGTCCCACGGATCCCCAGTAATACACTTGACGGATCCCTCAAGTGAGGGATCCGTAGGATTCGTGGAACCGTAGCTATATTTCTTTTGTAAATAGTGAGCCATTTCTTTCTTTTGGGTAGTCACTCCCACACATACTTTCCCCAAGTATTCTAACCTTCTAATCACAAATCCTAAGGATCCTTCTATGTAGTTTGTCTTTAGTTTTTGTTTGATTCTCTAGGTTCCTCTTAAAGGCGAGATTACCACTTCTTGAAGTCGAGCAAGCTCAAGTCCATGAGTTGCCATGCTTCGTCATCATCAAGACTACTGAGGTTCTCTTGTTGATACTTCTTTTTTCCTCCATAGAAGGGTTGTGTCCAAGGCATTAGAGAAGGATGCCTAAAGAGTCAAGACAAAAGCATTATTGAAAGGTGCTTAACGTCCGTGTCAAAAGCATTAGTGAAGAATGCTAAAGGAGTCAAGACGAAGGCATTAGTGAAAGGTGCCAAACGTTCGTGTCAAGTGAATTAGTGAAAGATGCCTAGGAGTCAAATCAAGTGGCATTAGTTAAGGATGCCAAGGTCATATACTCGATGAGGTGCATCGTTATACAAATAGTGATAGTTTGTTTCCAAGGATATTGATATCCTTGATGGTGCTTTAATAAGGAGTGAGTCTCCTTTAGGGTTAGGTGTTTTATAGTGTTGGGTAGTAGCTCCTCCATCTTAATGGAACTCGGTACTTAGCCTAGTACCAGATAAATGGTAGGCGACGTTGTGGTAGGTGTGGTTCTCCCTTGTGAAAGAACCCGATGGTTAGCCTAGTACATGAAAAAGAGTAGGCGACGTTGTGAAGGCTTCTCTGCCATAAGGAGTTGGTGTCGTGTAGTGATTATGAACTCTCGAGTACGTGATTTGGGGAGTGGAGTAGGGAAAGGAAGGTGTCCATATAGCCGAACCACTATAAATACTCGTGTCGTGGTTATGTGCTTCTTACTCTTTATATTTCATTACACATTTATATATCTATCTATCAATGTCCAACATACACATCCAAATGGATTGACATAAGTCGATCTAAATATTCTAAAATGAAGTTTTAATTGGTAAAACTATTCACCCCCCCTTCTTGTTTTCCACAAAAACCATAAATCCTAGGATGAGGATGATGATGAATAGAACATATGAGTGTAATTACTTACAATGATGTTCAAGAATTAGAAGCTTGAGGATATGAAGCCCTATGGAGATGGAAGCAGAAGTTAGGTCTTTTTTGTGTTTGTGGGAGAGGGAAATTGGATTATTTTTGGTTTGAAAAACGTATATCTATTTTTTGTCACACGGTTCCCCCGGATCCCTTACTTTAGGGATCCGGCTAGTACAACTTGTGGTATCCAGCTATTGTGGAAAGAAAAAGGAGTGTTTGTTGTTAGTTTTTTAATAAGTTATACAATAGCTTATAGAATAAAAATTTTGTAGAATGGGGTTCCTAATTGAATAGACGTTTGGCCAAGGTGTTTTGATATGTTAACCATCAAAGATCTATTTTGCGAAGGTTGTGTAGGTTTGACGATATTTTAGAGAATCAAAGAGGAATACTTTTCCCGATGATGAGTAAGTAAGGAAAGTGGTGAAGAAAGACTTTTTAGAGACTTGCAACTAATGAAGTTAATGTCCTAATTCATGTGTTAATAAAACACTGTTAAAAAGCAATGTTTTAATCATAGGAGAAAAACACGTATTATCAACATATTCATAAAAGCGTACTATAGACAAAGATCAAATAGTTTGAGGGTAAGTGATCATACCTCTAACCTCTTGATATGGTTCTTAGAGACCATATACACGAAATACTTCATGAGCTTTTAACGTAATCCATTTTACTTGGTAGAAGTAGGTTGTGATTACTTTTGGGTTCTTCCTTCAGTGTAGACTTCATTTTTCTTTGGATGAAGACTTTGGAAGAGTCCTACCAAGAGAATTTCTTAAAGAGAAATTGTTAGAATAATCTATCACTATCCAACATAAAAATTTGTTTTAAAAGATTTCCTTCGTTGTAGTTTTAATCATACACGGATCGTATCAAATTTTGAAAGCACAACATACTTTAAGAAACTTTGTAACGAAGCTCTGATACCAATTGTGGAAAACTAGAAGGGGGGGTTGAATAGTTTTACCGATAAAAACTTTGTTTTAAACTATTTAGATAGACTTATGTCCATATATTAAATGTGTATGTTAGATGTTGATAGATTAGCATACAAATAAATAATGCAAAGACAAAGAGTAAGAAGCACAAAAATACGATGCAAGTATTTATAGTGGTTCGGCTACAAGGACGCCTTCCTTGCCTTACTCCACTCCCCGAGTCACCTACTTGAGAGTTTGTAATCACTATACAACACAAGCTCCTTGTGGCGGAGAAGCCTTCACAACGTCTCCTACTCTTTATTCGGTACAAGGCTAGATACCGGGTTCTTCCACGAGGTAGAACCAAACCTATCACAATGTCGCCTAATCCGGTACAAGGCTAGATACTGAGTTCCATTACTAAGGCGGAACTACTACCCAACACTACACGACACATATCCCAAAGGAGACACACTCCTTATTACAATGTCATCAAGGATATCAGTATCCTTAGACCCATCCTATCTATGTTGTACATCGATGAACCATATTGATTATAAACCATTGGTACCTTTCACTAATGCCCTTGACTCGATCCTTCATCACCTTTCACTAATGCCTTCATCACGGATCTTCAACACCGTTCACTAATGCCTTTGACACGGACCTTCGGCACCTTTCACTAATGCCTTCGACTTGACCCTTTTGGCATCTTTCACCTATGCCTTTAACACAACACTTCTAGGGAGGAAGAAAGAACTATCAACAAGAGAACTTAAGTAGTCTTGATGATGATGATCTCACCTTCGGCACCTTGCTCAACTTCAAGAGGTGATGATCTCACCTTCAAGAAGAACCTAGAGAATCACAAAAACACAAAACTACATAGAAAGATCCTTTCGATCTAAGGTTAGAGAGTTTACAACACTAAAAGAGAATGTTTGTGAAAGGGGTAAGTTACAATGAGGAAATGGCTCATTATTTATAGACGAAAATCCTCTACTGTTCCCCGGATCCCACAGATCCCTTGCTTGAGGGATCCGTCCAGTGTATTCCTGGGGATCCGTAGGACGCTCCCCTTAAATGGGTTATGAGTCATGGATCATGGGTCATGGGTTATGGACTTTGGATCATGGCTATCCAAATAGATACATTGTATCTAGAAGATGCAATGCGTCTAGTCAATGGTTCATAGGTCAACAAAAAGGGGGAGATTGTTAATACAAATAAGCCATAAAAATGGTTATTTATATTTTACGATATTCTAATGTTTTGTCGATAACATATGTAAGATCATTTTAACGAAACAAATAAAACACGTAACTAGTTTGAGCCAATAGTTTACTAACACAGTTACGCTTTCATATAAAACACTAAACAAGTAATATTGTTTACAACTTATAGAAATGCATGTGTATAACAACTAGTGTTTACATAATATGGACATGTACTTATATATACTTAGTATATATTGTAATGAGTAATGTAATGGGTAGAAGTCTAAGTATTTGACCCATTGACTAGATACATTGAATGTAGTTAGGTAAAAGCCAAAGTCCATGATCGATACCCATGGGGCATGATCAATAACCCATGACCCACTGCATGACATCATGCATGAAGTCATGATGGGTTTTATCCATAACCCATGGAGCTAACCCATGACCCATTGACTAGATGCATTGCATCTTCTAGATACATTGTATCTATTTGGATACCCATGATCCAAAGTCCATAACCCATGACCCATGATACATGACCCATAACCCATTTAAGGGGAGCGTCCTACGGATCCCCAACAATACACTGGACGAATCGCTCAAGCAAGGGATTCGTGGGATCCGGGGAACAGTAGAGGAGTGATCTCGTTTGTGAGTGAGTGGTGAAATAAACACAATATCAATATATCAAATTAGACGTGAAAACTGACAAATCAACCTTTTAGGAAAAGGTTTAACGTGTCAAACCTCACGAATGTGATAAAAGTGATACCGGGAAAGTGATTTCCCCGGGTCGTGTTCCAACGAGGTGTGAAATTGACGGTTTCATTGAGTTTCGTGATTAGGACTTGAATTGGTTAAACGAATTTGGATTTTGATTATGCTAATCTACAAATTAAAGAACGGGAATGAAAATAAAGCAAGTAAAACAATGTAGACTCTAAATAAACTACTACTAAGCCTAAGTAACAATAAAACGACGCAAAACTACATCCTAGGGTGCTAAAATGTAAAAACGCTAAAAACCGGGAACACACCGAGCCCCGAAATTGAAAAATATGGAATTTAAGTCCTACGAGTGCAAAACTAGTTTTCCTACATTCTAAATGACTAAAAATAATTTTAGGAAAAAACCAGGAATTTTTTCGACTTTTATTTTATTTTCTACGAATTAAAAACTAATTTAAACAAATTAATTAATAAAAAATACTAAACTATTTTGGAAAAATCTGCAAATTTTTGTAAAAATACTTAAGCTAATGAGGGTTCTAAGAAAAATATAAAAAATACTATGGCTTATGGGATTAAGTTGCTAAAAAGCTCTTAAAGTTTGATAGGCTTAATATGAAAAACTACTATAAATATTAGACATAGAAGACTACAACATGAAACACACATTGGAGCACATGGATAGTTTGTTGTGCTAAGGACGTGTGGTAGTGAACTGTCCCAGGTTCAAACCTGGGCAGTTTCACTTTTTGGTGTTTTATTCATTTTTGCTACTTTTCTCTATCAAACTTTTAAACAAGCTAACAAATAAACGTTTTTCAAAGACAAACTTTTAAGAAAAGACTAATAAGCAGTTTACTAAGCAGATTAGAAGACAGCAAATTAGCAAAAACAACATCAAGAGGAGCTATACTAGTTGTATCTAGACACCCCTATAAAGCATAAAAAAAAAACTCCTAATAAGCTGGAAGGAATACCTAAAAAGCTACAAATATATCATAATTAGTTAACTACATTTAACCTTAAAAGACTAAAATAAGTTAAAATAAAAGTGAAATAAGCTCTAAAGAAGGACTGTTGTAACAGCAGGTTAAGGGGACCGAATGGGGGTTTCGAAGGCTACTAATAAGCTAGCATTAAGCTACTTAACTAACCACCTACCTAAATAACCTAAAGAGCACTAAGGGGGACCTAAATTAAGCAATAACTAAACATTAAAAATCTAAAAAAATGGAAAAGGAGGCTGCTGCAGTGGGCTGTTATGGACAGCAAGACAGGACAAAGGCAACAACACAAAAGCTACTCTAACCTGTGAGATCACTTGCAACAACTTTTAAAGTCTATCAAACCAACTAAACTAACTTAGTGAAGAGCCAAAATGGGTCAAAGATGAATCTTGACCCACCAAGCAAGCTTATCCAAACACCCTTTTCAAGGGCGGTGTACTAACTGTTTTAAAGAAGATAAATTTAAGACTTTAAAAACTGATTTGCTTTCACTTTACAAACTCAAAAGTAGTTTCAAAAATACGCACTAACAATTTTACAAACTCAACAGTGATAACTAAATAAGTGAAAAAAATTAAAGTAACTTGCATTGAAAATTAAACTTACAGGAATTGTAAAATGACAGAAATATTAAAATGGGACTAGAACTCAAAAGATTCTAGACAAAATTTTACATTTATCCCTAAACCTTATTTATACAAAAGCCTAAAAATGTCTTCTCTCTCTTGTGTTTTTCTTCTTGTGCTACTTCTGTGAGGTAAAACAAGCCAAGACTCCTTGTGTGCTTTCTTGAATTGATCCAAGCCATTCATGAGTTAGGTACCCTTAAGAATGAATCTGAGCCGTAGATTGGGTCCTTTTGAGCAAAGGATTGCCACAGTGGCAGTGGTATCCTGTGACTTTGTCTTGGGAGATGATGTGAAAGTGAGTTGGGGATTTGGGAATTAGGGTTCTTGGGTTAAGAGTTCTGGGTTTTGGGTAAAAGAGAAAGTAGTTTGGAGGGAAAGCAGAAAAGCTGGGTTAAAAATGTTTTATTTTTTGTATTTTGGAATTTTAAAAGGGTTTTTTTTTTTTTCTTTTTTTTTATTATTTTTTTTTAACTAAAAATAGGTTTAAGAAAAGTTTGAGATTTTAAAAAAATGGGTTTTGGGTAAAATCAGGATTTATTTGGATTTTTTGGTTTAAAAGGGGATTTTGGTCATTTGGGTATCGGGGAAAGGTAAAATGGTGATTTTGTGTTAATGGTATGGTTTTGAGTTTGTTTCCCCCCACTCACTCTCAGTACGTGTCCCGGGCTCCAAAAATATAGAAAATCCGCTCCCGGCTCCGTCCGCAAAGCACTTTTTCTGATTTCGGCTCGTTTTTTCCCATTTTTGCTCTATTTTCAATCCTTTTGTACCTGCAAGACACAAAACACACTCCGAGGATATTTGTAACATATTTTGATCATATTTGGGTGTTTTTGGTCATTTTTGTGGTCTTAGGTGGGTAAAAACGATGAGTGAATAAGCACTCATCAAGGAGTTTTATCTATAAATAGTGAGCCATTTCCTCATTGTAACTTACCCCTTTCACACACATTCTCTCTTACTGTTGTAAACTCTCTAACCTCAGATCCAAAGGATCTTTCTATGTAGTTTTATTTTTGTGTGATTCTCTAGGTTCCTCTTAAAGGCGTGATCACCACCTCTTGAAGTCGAGCAAGCTCAAGTCCATGAGTTTCCAAGCTTCGTCATCATGAACACTACTGAAGTTCTCTTGTTGATAGTTCTTTCATCCTCCCTAGAAGTTTTGTGTTAAAGGCATAGGTAAGAGATGCCAAATACGTCAAGTCGAAGGCATTAGTGAAAGGTGCCAAAGATCCGTGTCAAAGGCAATAGTGAAGGGTGCTAAAGATCCGTGATAAAGGCATTAGTGAAAGGTGCTGAAGGATCGAGTCAAGGGAATTAGTGAAAGGTGCCAAGGGTGTATAATAAGGAGTGTGTCTCGTTTAGGATAGGTGTTGTGTAGTGTTAGGTAGTAGTTCTTCTTTAGTAATTGAACTCGGTATCTAGCCATGTACCAGATAAAGTGTAGGCAACGTTGTGATAGGTTTGGTTCTACCTCGTGGAAGAACCCGATATCTAGCCTTGTACCAGATAAAGAGTAGGAAACCTTGTGAAGGCTTCTCCACCACAAGGAGCTTGTCTTTGCATTATTTATTTGTATGCTAATCAATCAACATCCAACATACACATTTAATAGATTGACATAAGTCTATCTAAATAGTTTAAAACAAAGTTTTAATCGGTAAAAGTATTCAACCCCACCCTTCCAGTTTTCCACACATTTCTTGTACCCCAAGGAATCAGGAACAAGTATTATAAGAATTATATGTATGAATGAACGGTGTATGAGAGCCAAAGTGAATGGAATTATCAACTTTTACAAAACTTGTGCACATAACACAAAATATTTCTAACTTGTTTCTAAGTATCTCCAATCACTTGTAAAGTCTTCCAAACTATGTTATAAGCCCTCCAACACATTACTCGATACTCATGTGTTTCTGAAACACAATATCACACGTTAAAATATCGTTTGGACCCTTTGGGAACTCTAGCACCAAACGCACCCTAAGCTATGTTATCCCAAGCCTCAAGCACTATTTTTACTACATGTTTAAACCACAACCCTTGGCCTTGTCGCCTTCTCAAACAAAGCAACCAAACGCCTTCTAGGCCCCTAGCCACCCCCTCTTACTTGCTTATCTCTTCCATATTCTTCTTGTCTTACCCCAACTTCTTCCTATCGCAAATATATGCTCCCATGCAACTCACACTTCACGTAAAACACTCAAAATTCACTCACAAAACTACCCAAGTTCTTTTCGTTTCTATCCCCAAGTCATGAAAGAAGTAGCCGATAACTTGGTGATCTCAATCACGCACAAGACATCCAAGAGTTTTCCTCAACTCTTTGAAGTGCTAAAAAATGAGCCACAACACCTTCATGCCCTCTCCTCATCTTAACAATCGTATACGACCCACCTTTTTAGGTTTTGTAAGTCTCTCTCTCAACACTTAGTAAATTTTGAGTACTTTAAATCCTTTCTAACTTGTTCAAACAACATAAGCTTTACATATTGTTTCATCAACTCTCGTTAACCATAAAACGCACAAGTGTACTTACTTGTTTCCTAACACACCCAAGAATGGAGTTACATGGTTGCTACACGCTCACAACAACATATAAACACTCAAAACCATACATTACTAAGTTAACTTGAATCCATACGTAAAACTATCTAAGTGTAAATACATAATCATAAATGATTTTGTCATAAGGATTGAGATTGTAAATTCGTATTCATACGTACACCAACACAAACAAATGATTCAACCTGTTCTATACTAACCAAAGAATCAGGAAGTACAAAGATAACACTCAAACAAGCTTGTTTACTATATTTCACAAGCTATAAGCTCAGTTCCCTCGCACCCATTCTAAAACACACAAAAACATTAAACGGGCCTTGAGGCCTATTAGCTCTAAATAAGCAGTTTACAAATAAGCACCTTATAAGCTGATACTTAAAATGAATATGTCCCATAAAAACCCATATATGAGCCCAACAAATCTCAAACCCAGTGGACCCGTAAAAATGTCATTGGGCCGTATGTTTGTGCTTAAAGCCCATTAGGCGTAAAAATAACCTTTTGACCCAAATAAGCTATCAAATAAGCTCGTATAAGCCTTGTTCAAACTTTTGGAAGTATAAAATGCTAAACTAAATGGAATCATGATCTAAAAATGTACATTGGGCTAAAAATGCAAATTTTGTAAACGTGAAGGGCCAAAAATGTCACATTTGGAAAATGTGGGTGAAAACTGTCAAACAAAAACTCTATGGTTGTAAACTGATAATATAACTGATTTTGAGGCCAATTTGTGAATTTGGAAGTATACGGACTATTTTTGCAATATATACAAACTCAAGGACTAAATCTGTCTCTTTTGTAAATTAAGGGTACAAAATTGTCAAATGGGTAAAATAAGGTGATAAAATGTTTATAAAATTACTTTTGGGTTAAACATGTCATTTTGGAAAGAATTAGACCTAAAATGGATAATTATCATGTTTAAGGACTAGAAATGCAAATTTATAAAGTTAAAGGACTAAACTTGTAATTATACCACAATAGAGTCCAAGAAATGCCACACTTGGAAAGCTAAAGGTAAAACGTAATATATCTCAACAAATGGTGAAATTATATCATCTCTACTATCTTAAATGGAAAAAAGGTCAAAGGGGAATTGTGAAAAGTTGAAAATTGAAATTGAAAGTCAAAGTTTTTTAAACCTTTCAAATGTCAAAAATCACTAATCTTGAAAAGTGAAAACTGAAACTTAAAAATGGAAACTGACTATGCAAGGCAGGACACACCAAATGCAAGGGAAATCTTGAATCTATAAACGGAATGTATTGAAATGCAAGGGCTCTACACGGCTATTAACAGAATGTATTGAAAGATTAAAATGCAAAGGTTGTACATGCCTGGAAAATGGCTGGAAATATTGAATCTATTAAGGTATGTCAACTACACATACACTTACCCACACCACCTCTCACCTACGTGCCTATATCTCCCTCTCTCACTAAACACATATCTTCTCACTTCTCTCTAGAAGTATTCTCTCTCTCTCTCTAACTACTCCTCTTCTGCCACCATAGCAATCAACGGCACCACAGCCACCATCGCCAATGGTTTTATTGGTGTTTCAGTTGGTAGTGTAGGCCGTTTTGGTGGTTTGGTTGGTGGTTTAGGCGGTGTTTTCAGTTATTGGTTGTTGGTGGTTTGTGTATTTTCGTGGTTTGTGTTTTTTGTTTGTAAACCGAGATCCAACCGCCAAACAGGAAACCGAGGCCATTGATGTTTTATAGATCTGAAAACCGCTCGGTAAGTGTTTCAAATTTATGTTAGTTTTTTGGCAATATTTTAACACGGATCTGATTTTACCATTGGTGGTTCAGGCGGTGTTTTCAGTTATTAGTTACTGGTGTATGTTTATTGTGGTTCAATCAAGTATGCGAAAAAAGGTGGTCACTGGCCTCGAGTCCACCAAGTTAGCGGAGAAAGGCTGCACATAAGCTTTCGTTTCAAAAGAAGGACGAGCATCCTAATGCCAGTATATGTGAGTACTTTTATATCTCATAGGGAATATTTATAAGTGTGACTGTGAATTGTTGATTGCAACGTGAAGTAGAAAATTCAAGGGGTTAGTTGTATTAGGATTATAAGATATTTGAAGATAACCGAACCACATAGATATGTTGTATTGTTTGCTTCTCTACGTTTTTGTTATTGTTTTTGTTTTGCGGTTAGACTAAAGTGAGTAATTTGACACAAATTTTTATCTTCTCTTAGTTTCTTCAAAGGTGCATTTACAAAGACCCATTGCTCGTTCACAATTACCCGTTTGCCCGGTAGATAAGCAAGTACTTGATTCGTGGTGACCTATTACCCGGTAGCTAAGCAAGTACTTGAGGTACTAAACTTTCAATGCATAACACACAAGATCTATGCTTGCAATTTTTTAATTGAATGTTTTTTTTATTGATTAATAGGTATAAAAAGAAGGAACATGCTCCTAATTATGCTGCATATTACTCCTTCCGTGTTGATGTGTTCTAATCTCAAAGAAAAAACATTGCTCGGTTTGTTGAGCTCCCAGTCGTTGGTTCTTCTGGAGAACTTCCCTCCATTGTTGTTGTAAATGTACATGTATATCTCTATTCATTCTTTTTTCATTAATTTTATTTTTCTATTAAATCGTGTTTTAACCTCATTACATAAATTTTTGTGTGATGCTTCTGCAGGTTCCATTGTACCATGTTGCCTTTCTCCAAGAGGAAATAGATGTCAAAGGAATGAATTTTGTTTTGTACTTTAAACTTTCGTTTCTTCCCAATTTCAAGATAACATGAGAGCAAGGACAATTCTATTATTTTTTATTAGCTTTTCATGACAACTTATTTGTAATTGTTTCAAAACAGAGGATCGGAATAGAAAAATTCAATTATAAATAAGTGCACCAGAGAGGAATGTAGAGATATTACCGTTTAACCGACTTTAACAGAGGATTCTTGGGTAGGGTTGTGAATGTAGAGGACCTTCAGTTAAGTGCACCGGAAAGAAAGCTTATGAATGCTTACAACGAAAAACCCGTGCTTTCACGCCCTCAACATGAATTTTATCGAGTTTCCGCTTATATGTTCTCCCAATAAAAAGTAATAATAAAGCAATAAGATCATGTAAACAAATTGTTAAATCAAGTAAATAGTGTCCTAAATACAAATTGGGGACTCTTTTGCAGGGAGAAAATTACTTTGAGATTGATTTGGATAAGCATAGATTTAGTTGCATTTTCCAGGAAGGGTAAGAAGCATTCCAAGATAACTATTAATCAGGATGTAGGACTCACAATCTAAATCTACGTGATGACTAACGTGCATTGTTGGTTATCTCATATTAATGTAATGTTTTATTTTCAGTTTCACTAAATGTTTTTATATATTATTTGATACATGTTAAGAATTATTGTTTGAGCTAAACTATCGAATGTTACAACCTTTACATTTTGATATTCACAAGTTTAATTTTTGAACGTTAAACGAAACACTTACCACAATATCGCAACTATAAATGTTTGCGCTAGAAAATTCCGTTTCTATAATAGTATAAAGATATAAATAAGGATAAAGATAAATCTAAAGATACATATTAAAGATATGATACGTGTATGTTATATATCTATATCTATACTACATATATAATAGTAAAACGGTCTAACTTGAAAATTGAAGTGCTGAAAGTCAAAAGTGAGAGAAATTTATGGTGTAATTAATATTCTTATTAAAATACTCATTACTTAAAAGTACAATAATTTATTCATATTGTATAAACAATTAAAAGCATATCTACCAAATTAAAAACAACCAATTAAAACATCTCATACTAAAAAATACAATAAAATTTTCACAATGTACAATTTAAACAAGCTACAACATAATACAAAATGTAAAAATGGTCATCCGAAAATGAACCAGAGAGGACCCATTGAAACCGATACAAACTGGTGAATCAGGTCTCACCGAGATCTATTTCTCCAGTTAATCGTCACATGATACCCACCGCCGCAACGCGCGGGTACCGTGCTATCTTTATCTTTATCTTTATCTTTACTATCTAAAATGGAAAAATGATCAAAGGGAAAAAATGAAAACTTGAATATTGAATATTGAAGGTCAAGTTTTTTTAAACCTTTTCAAATGTCAAACGCTTCTTGCATGGAAATAGGCAAGTTGCATGGAAAATGGTCTTGCTTTTTTTAAACCTTTTCAAACTTAAAAAAGTCAAACGCTTCTCAATCAATATTAAATTCGTCTTGCATGGTTGCATGGAAACGATTTCATGTCTGCATGGAAAGTATGGAAAGTATCACAATATTAAACCAACGATTTCAATATTACTACACATCTTTAAACAACCCCCAAGCGGGAAAAATCAAAATGAAAGTGAGCTTGGCCTATATAAACAACCCCCAAGAGAGGTTTGTATCTCATTACAGAAAAAAAAATGGATATGCAAAGTCAAAAGAATGTTGATGATGATCTTGAGGTTAGCAATCGATTTTTTTTGATCTTACGCACTTGATACTCTTTGTAATGTGCATCGACACATCTTGTTTGTTTTTTTATTATAGCTTGGCCTATATAAACCAGTCAAAGAGTTCCGTCAAGCAGGAATCTATACCTCAAATGTCGTGTATCAAGAAGTTTTAGGCGATGAGTAACATGTGTTGTTAGTTAATATTTCATAATTGATGTAATGTTTTATTTTAAGTTTCATTAAATATTTTTATATGTCGTTTGATATATGTTAAGAATTTTTTCTAGAGTTGAATTATCACATGTTACAACCGTTTGTAATTACAATTTCATCCTTTTTCACGTTCTATTTTGAACGTTATACAAAACACTTACCACAATATCGCATATCGTTAATTGTCTGCCGCTAAAAACCGATGCCGCTAGGCACGGGTACTCGCCTAGTTTTGAAATATATATACAAAAAATATAACTTATTTGAAGTCTAAGGACTAAAAGTGTAAATTCTTATAAATTAGTGCCAAAGCTGACACTTTGATAATTTAAAGGGAAAAACGTGAATAGTTAGAAAACCTTTCATTTAATTAACGCATATGAAAAGATGGATTAAAAGTGTAATTTTACCAAAGTATAGGGACTGAAAATGTAAATTTTCACTATTAAGGTTTGAAATGTAAAGTTCTGGAAACTTGAAGGTATATTAAGAAACTTTAATAAAAACACTGAGGTACGATAAGCCACCACACAACCAGAACACTCAACCACATAAAATTTTGCGTCGCCTATATGTTATACTCAACACACATAAAGGCAAATAATTACTATATAGAATATTTTTGAACTTCAAACATTTTTGACAAATAAAAAACCCACACCTTCCAGTACTGAGATTTCCTATATTATCCAGGTTGCGTGTTAGAGCCATTTTCGAGATGCATTTGATATTATATAATTGGTTATCCCCCACACACCCACATCAAAGGTGAGTTCATAGTCCCACATTTTATATGTTTTACAAACCCGTGGGGAGATACATGCTACAAATAGAACACAAGCATTTTTATCTTAAATGTTATTGCATAAGACACTCTATTGCCCCCTTTACAAAGCCCCTCTTATCATGAACCTTAGTCACTTGCGAGTGAACGCGAATACTGTGAATAGATCTATTGGGAATTGACAACCCATTTGAGATAGCTGGATGGACGACCTTGTGTTAGCCAGATTGATAGCCAAATGCACACTATTTGAGTTATACTATGAGAATGGCAAACTCCTACACCCAGGGCACCCTTGGTATAACACACACGTTAATGTTGAGTTCATGAGACTTATGGCAATATACATACTGATTTTTTTGAATGCTTACACCTTGTGTTCAAATGATTATTATTACAAACACTATGGATTCACTCAACAATTTTGTTGACTTTTAACATGTCTATCTCAGGTAATTGAAGTAGGAATTGAAGGCACGTAGTAGGCATTTTAACCAAGAGTCATTGGTGTAAACAAATTTATCAGTCTTCACCCACACTATTGTCATTTTTATTTTTGTGAAACATTGTAAACGCTTATGCATTTTGATTTAAATAAATAACAACTTTTAAAAACGTCTCTTTTGAGTCATTTTCTATGATTATGACTGTGATCCTCCCGGTAACACCAAAAATTAGTCTTCCGCTTTGATTATGAAATTTTTGGGGTGTTACAAATTGGCATCAGAGCCCGAATTATAGAGAACCAAGTGTATTTTTAACACTGGACTATAATTACGTTTTTCAAAATGGACCAGTTTACACTGCACTCCGCGAGCCCTCCTTGCCTATGTATTTACAACACCTTGTTTAAGATATTTTACACACCATACCCCGGGTTATCTTTTAGCAAAGTTTAAATGATTATATAAGTTTATATTTATTAATAACTTTGTTATTACAGTACTATGCCTTCCCCACATCGCACCTCCTCCTCATCTGAGGCAGATGTTGAAGATACCCTATTTTCCACCATGACCCCATTGCCCCAAACCACATTGACTCCAGTGATGTCAAGATTTTGGACTAGAGAAATGGAACCCTTTGAGGAGGGTGAAGTAGCTCCTACTTCGGTTATATCATTTGCAGTGGTGCTAGTATATACACCCTCATCAAATGACCCATATGTGCAGACTAGACAGGCACATATCTCATCCCCGTTTACACGTGACCAATATCTAGAATCCCAACAATGGCTACCTGCACCTAGTGTAGAAATCCTCCTTACACCCCCAATATCACCCATAATATCAACTGGCAACCCCGGTTCCCCATCTTCTGATGAACGGATTATCCAAACTTGGGAATGGAACCCCGCACCAGGAGCATATATTTCTCCACCACCACCTCAGGCCTTCTAAGGCTATTGAGTTAGGGTCCTCCAACCCTATGAGCCTAAACCATGCATGAGGCCATTCCGGAGACAACTAAATAGTCATGTTAGAATACATACTCCTCGCAGGATTATGCGAGCACCCCGAGCCCCGTCATCACCTACCTCTCCTTTAGATCTGTTTGGAGCATCACCACCTTTCTCTCCTGACATATCACCACCTTTGCCACTAGTTGGACCAGATCATCTCTTCGATGCATTTACTCAGGCTTATCCCTTAACACCTCGCCAGATTACTCCTCCCACCTCACCACCAGAAGATGCAATGTCCCACACTTCATCCTGCATGCCTTTTTCACCAGGATTTTACCCACCAGGAAGGGTTTATGAAACTGGAGAATCCTCTAGAGCTGCAGTAGGCCTCGCACCTACTCCCACCATGACAAAGCTAGATCATCAAGCAGGGCGGATAGATGCCCTAGAAGCGCTTATAGCAGATGTTCAATCTGGACAGCAAGCCTTACAAGATCAAATGTCAGAGTTTAAGGAAAACACAAAGTAGACTCCTAGAAGTTATATGTAGATCACACATTATATAGTTTTGTAGCTTTTAGCCTACCATGTGTAACTTAATAAAAGACCTTGTATCGTTTTGTTATGTAACATAAACAGATCAAGTTATTAATGTTATATTATGGTTGTGGTTCTTTTTACTATATATTGATATTGATTTATACTTATATGGTTGTTATCTTACCTTCATGTGTGTTATGGATTGTATTCAGACATGTCGTGATGATGTATGTTATTGTGATGGTATTGAGAATTTATATGAAAACAAAAGGATGCTAATATGGAATCAACTTTACTTGAGATATTCCAGCATGGTTCTAACATAACAATCTAAACTTGTGCTTCCTTGTTGTTGTATTAATAGAAATATGGCATACACAATGAGAGAAACTACCCCACCTACCCTAACACCAGTGCAAGCACTGACTTTGTAAGATATCCGTAAAATGATAGCAGATGGTGTGGTAGCTGCACTTGAAACTCAAGCAGCTCTAGTGGCCCGATCCATCAGTATTATCAGGTCTACTGAAGAGAGCACTACTATTACCCTGTGAAAATGTACCCACAAGGATTTCATGAGCTGTCAACCAGCTTATATCAAAGGTACAGAAGGAGTATTAACTGAGTTAACTCGATGGTTTGAATGTTTAGAAAACTGTGTTCATGAGAAACAGTTGCCCAGACAACTACAAAGTTACGTATGTTAAGCGAACACTACTGGACGAAGGCCAATCAGGGTGGAATGCCATAACACAGACCATGCATACTGAAGAAGCTCACCGAATCTTTAGGTCTGAACTCAAACAGAAAATGTTAAAGAAGTATTGTCCCCGTACTGAGGTTAAGAAATTGGAGGACGAATTTCATAATTTGGTTTTAAAGGGAGTTGACTTAAGAACCTACAACAAAAGGTTCCAAGAATTGGCTGCACGGTGCCCGAATATGGTTGATAAGGATTTAAAACGTACGCTTTTTGGGGGTCATTTAAGCCCTATTTTGACATATTTTATATCCTTTACTGCTTAATTTCGTTCCTTTTTACTTTTTAGGTCTTTTGGAAGAAAAATGCTGGAATAAAGCACATTTGGATAAAAAGGATCAAAAACATGAAAAAAATCGCAAAGTCAAGATCGAAGCCACTCAAGACTGATCAGCAGAACCTGACAGCAACCCATCCAAAGGGCGACGCCGTCCCTCTATTAAGACTTGATCAAAACAGGCACGCGACAGCTCAGTGAAATTTCTGGTCTTATAACCTGATGGCGTCACGCTTTAATTATGGAGGGTGTCACTCACAGTTTTCACTCCAAACGGCCCAGATCTAGAATCAAGATGATGTCCCAGCTAAAGAATGATGACGTCACAACTATAAGGTGACGCCGTCAAATCGATGACTTGAAAACCCAAATGACGGCGAGCTGACGGCGTCCCATGCAAAAGGTGGTCGCCGTCGCGATCATAAATCTATATATAGAATTTTATTTTTATGTACTTAAAGAGGTAGACTTTTCGAGAGCAAACCCTAACTCAGTTGTAGTCTGATTTGGACAGTATTCTAGGGTCCCATACCCTATTTTACAAATCAAGATAAGTTTGTTAATCCAAATTATCATGATTTCTATCTCATATTCGATTGATTGTGTGTATGCTTGCGTGTCTACCATGTCTAGCTAAATTATTTGTGTGTTTGCTTAGATCTATGAAACCTAGTTATTGATTATTGTTAGGTTGTTTCTTATCTTAATTGAAATTAGCTTAGGAGTGCAACTAGGCTTTTTGTTGTATTTAATGCTTGAGTATGCTTTATGATGATATGGTGCATGGATAAAATAGTTTAGGCTTGCCGACTCCGTGAGACAAATAAAGGAGATAACCTCAAAGAACTAGGGACCACGCACACCTACGACCTTTAGGAATACAACGCGTTAAGATAAAGGACGTGACAACTCAACCGACCAATAATAGATAACTAGGGAGTAATAGTATATAAGTAAACACATCTTTAATAATCATACGAACACACCTCAATTGAACGTAGCTACCCGTAGTAATTAGATAATTAGTTAAAGTAGAGTAATCGGTAGAAGTACCACCCCCAAACCAATTTCCCCGAGATATTTACCTTAGCTTTATAAAAAAACATAAAAAGATAAAAAAAAAAAAAATCATCCTCAAACCCCACCTTCTCGTCATATATTTCTTACTAGCCTTCCTATTCCCGTAGAGAATGATATCAATCCCCGAGGCTTACCCCATACTACACTATAATGATTAGGTTTACTACCTAGGAGGTTGAAAAACTTGCTCGACGAAAAGGAAGTTTCCTTCACCCAGAACGCGCCTTCCGCGTGCATCAAGTTTTTGGCACCGTTGTTGGGGAATAGAATAGCTAGTTAGATTTCTATCTCGTTTAGGTCCACTTGCTTGATTCTTATCAAGTGAGTTTTTTTCTCTTTTCATTAGCTTCCTTGTAGTCTATCCCCATTCTTTGTGTTTGTGTTCATGAAACCCTTTTCATTTGTCGCTATGGCAAGTGAAGTTGCTTTTTAATCATTAACAAATGAGGAACAAATGTATTTCATAGATAGAATTGCTTCTTATTGTTCTAATGAATTTTTGAATTATCTTAGAGTTATCCAATAGGAGATGGGTTTAAATTTAGATGGCTTTGATGAATTTTGTGCATGTATGGCTTCTATTCAACAATCGTGGTTAGGATCAACTCCTTTTAGTAAGACCATTTGGAAAAAAATTGAGAAAAGCTTCCTAAGCGTAACACATAGTTTGAATGAAATCATAGGCTTGTCTACATCACATTTTGAGGAAACAGATAAGGAGGAATCCTTTAGGCAAACGGAACATAGTTATCCAGTTTTTTAGAATGATACTTATGAATCAGACCAAGAATTTGAAATGGCCAAAGAAGGATTTGAGATGCTAAGGAGTGTATTTGGGTCAGATCATACTAAAATACATAAAGAATACATACGTAATCTAGATATAATGGCTAATGAGGTGGAAACTCAAAGCCCACAAGCCCTACCATCACTTGAGGAACACACACCACCTATAACTTACCCGGAAGAAGTAGAAGAGATTATAGGAACCCCGATTGATATAGAACCTTTGGACCAAACACCACTAGAGAATGTAGGTTTAGATGCTTGTTGTCCTGACCTCTCTCTTAGTCTAAGGGAAGTTCCTAATTTTGATGAACCGGAGCCTTAACCAAAAACCTTACCCAATTTTCGTCTTTAGATGTGAATCTAGGAATTGAATTAGACCCCAATCCACCCAAAATAAATAGTCTGAGTAGTTGCATGATAAAGTTATTAGACTCGAGGCCATGTAGAGTGGAAGCTAATATAGGAGTAACCCATGACCCTACACACTTACATAACCCATTCATGGTTGATAACAAGAAACATTGTGGGTTTAAACATGGTTTATTAGGTCAAAATGGATCCTTAACTATGAATCTTTTGAAGTTGATAGAAGATGATCCATTTCTAGAAGAAAGATTTAATTCACCCGCTACACCAATAGAATTAGGTAAGGTTACAATGAATGGAGCACACCCCTTTGAGCATATAAATCACCCATCACCCTCTACTCACGTAGCAGATTTCCACCCTAAAGGTGTGTATCGCTACTATCACCTGCACTTAAGCTTAAGTCTAGGAAAAACTTCCCCTTTATCAGTTAAATATGGGTAGAGTCAAGCTTGTGACTCCAACAAAAATAAGCGCTTCTTGGTAGGCAACCCATGTTTATTTGTTTGCAAATTTGTTTTTCATTTTTATTTGTGTGTTTATATATCTGTTTCATTATTTTTTTATTCTCATGTTAGACTTTGTGAAAATGCTTTATTTCGTATTTAACCTCGTCTTAATTACATATAAAGGTATTTTGTCTTTCTGTCAGGACAACCTGACGGCGTCAGGATTAAAGCCTGACGACGTCAGGCTACGTAGAAACAGATTACTCAGTTTTTCGTTTTCTGTACAACTTAAAATTTTTTGGAAATTCCCATGTCTTAATTTTCCAGAAAAAATGCAAACATCCATTCCACAAGCATTATATCTTACTTGCTTTTTGGTGTAGTTGTGTGTCATATATAGTTTTACCATCGATTTTACACGAAGATTTCGTTTGTTTTCTTATAAGTGTGCAGGTTATATTTAGCAAGAAGAAGAAACACAAATTGGATGGAGCTTATTACACATGCGTTCTTCTTGGAAAAGAATTTAACCGCAAGTTCATACATATCCTACCTAGCTAATCAGGGGAGTACTAGTTCTTTTTCCTTACCTACCTTCCTTTATCATAACTTTGATGCTTTCGGGGAACATTGGGGACAATGTTCAGTTTAAGTGTAGGGAGGGAGAATAAAATGGGAACTTAGAAACTATTCACTCACTTGATCATTTGTCTTGTCCTTAGAAATTTGTGTAATAAACTATGAGAAATATTTGTTAAGGCAATTTTAGCACCAAATTTAAATTTTTTTATGACATTTATGAGCTAAACTTTAGTCTTAATAAATCGTCTCATGGATAGGAATTATATGACTAGCACAAAAACTGTTCACTTTTAATGCTTAGAGAGTGTACCAGTAGTACAATAGATTCTAGAACTTGATTTGTGATGCATTTCGAGTTCGCTAGTGAGACTATACTTGTGTAGTTTGGAAGAACTAAATGAAAAGAGGAATTAGGATAACCATTGTTTGAAACCTGTATTATAATTACTTCTTCCACATCAGTTGAGTAATTACCCCACACCCTTGTGATGTACTCATCTTAAGTATGCGATACCCCTAGTTAACCCCTCAGGGACTATCATTTTCGTGGTTCTCGTGATGTTTCGATTTTCCAGAATATCAATGAAGAGCATTGTTTACAATCTACCCCCAAAGGTACACCTAGATCGCCTTAGCCTACTGTGATTGGTCAAAAGCACATTTCCTTGAGGACATGCAAATACCAAGTGTAGGTATATTAAATGTACGCTTTTAGGGGGTCATTTAAGCCCTATTTCGAAATATTTTATATCCGTTACTGCTTAATTTCGTTCCTTTTTACTTTTTAGGTCTTTTGGAAGCAAAATGCTAGAATGAAGCACGTTTAAATGAAAAGGAGCAAAAACATGAAGAAAATGGCAAAGTCAAGATCGAAGCCACTCAAGATTTATCAGCAGAACCTGACGGCGTCCCATCCAAAGGGCGACGCCATCCCTCTATGAAGACTTGATCAAAATATGCACACGACGACTCAGTGAAATTTCTGGTCTTATAACCTGACGGCGTCACGCTTTAAATATGGAGGGCGTCACTCACGTTTTTCACTCTAGACGGCCTAGATATAGAATCAAGACGACATCTCAGCTAAAGACTGACGACGTCACAACTCTAAGGTGACTTCGTCCCATCGATGACTTGGATAAAACCCTAATGACGGTGAGCTACTCACGTCCCATGCAAAAGGTGACGCCGTCGCGATTGTAATTCTATATATAGAATTAGATTTTTCTATATTTAAAGAGGTAGACTTTTGGAGAGTAAACCCTAAATTAGTTTTTGTTCGACTTGGACAATATTCTAGGGTCCCATACCCTATTTTACACATCAAGATAAGTTTGTTAATCCAAATTATCATTATGTCTATCTCATATTCGATTGATTGTGTGTATGCTTGCTTGTCTACCATGTATAGCTAAATTATTTGTGTGTTTGCTTAGATCTATGAAACCTAGTTATTGATTATTGTTAGGTTGTTTCTTATCTTAATTGAAATTGGCTTAGGAGTGCAACTAGGCTTTTTGTTGTATTTAATGCTTGAGTATACTTTATGATGATATGGTTCATCGATGAAATAGCTTAGGTTTTCCGACTCCGTGAGTCATATACAGGAGATAACCTCAAAGAACTAGGGACCACGCATACCCTACGACCTTTAGGAATACAACGCGTTAAGATATAGGATGTGACAACTCAACCGACCACTAAAAGATAACTAGGGAGTAATAGTATCTAAGTAAACACATCTTTAATCATCATACGAGCACTACTCAATTGAATGTAGCTACCCGCAGTAATTAGATAATTAGATAATTAGTTAAAGTATGGGAATCGGTAGAAGTACCACCCCCCAAACCAATTGCTCCGAGATATTGTTGGGAATAAAGCTAACAGTTACCTCTGATAAGCTTGTGGAAGACACTGCTGAAGAATGCACTAGCAATGGAAACACATTACCACTGCTAGTACATATATTACCACTGCTATTTGGATAATTGTTATGTAATCATATATGTATAAGCATAGAAAAGATCTTGTGTATATTCTATATAGTTTACATTATACTTATCTTGTAAAGGACTCCTTGTGCTATAAAAGGAGATCCTTGGTCATTGTTCTTGGTACGTATGCTTTAAGGTGTAACCCTAGTGATAAGCAAGATCACTCGTATTATTCTCAATAATATTGAAGCTTTGTGTTACATTGTTCTCACTTATAATAGATCATATAATCCATATTCTGAGTATTACTAAGTATATTCCTCGTACTTATTAATATAAATCAAAGTATCACTAACACAAGGTGTGTGTTTAGATCCATCAAGTGGTATCAGAGCTTTGGTTCTAATACTTTGATTCAGAAGATCCAAGGAATAAGCTTAACCAACTCATTCAAATCAATGGAGAGGGAAAACAACCAGTCCAACTCTGCACCAAGGCTTCCTAAGCTTAAAGTCAATGAGTTTGAGATGTGGAGGATCATGATTGAGCAATACTTTCTTATACCAGACTATGCTCTATGGGAGATCATCTTAACTGGTGATTCCTTCCAATCTCAAAAGAAGACTGAGAAAGTTGATGACACAGAAGTTGTAACAGTTTATGTACCTGAGACTAATGATGAAAGAGCAAAGAAGAAGAATGACCTGAAGTCTAGAAGTTTGTTACTAATGACTCTTCCTAAAGACCAGATCATTGCTTTCAGCAAGTTCAAGACAGCAAAAGAACTTTTTGAAAAGATCTGCTCAGTGTTTGGTGGCAATGATGCTACTAAGAAGGCTCAAAAGACATTGTTGAAGCAAAGTTATGTAAAATTCTCGGCTTCAAGCAATGAATCACTTGACAACATCTTTACCAAACTCTAGAAGATTGTCACACAATTGACTGTGTTTGGAATTGAGCTAGATAAGGAAGACCTCAATCTGAAGTTTCTAAGAAGTTTGTCGGCTGAGTTTCACACTAGTGTTACAGTCTGGGAAAATAAACCAGAGATTGAAACTATGAAGCTCAATGATCTTTACAACAACTTCAAACTCATTGAACAAAGATTGAAGAAGGCAGGGAAACTTGGTACACGCTCTAGCAGCTTGTCATTGTTGTCAACCTCTGTTGACAGTGATGATTCTGAAGATGACAATGACAATGATTTTGCCTTTGCTGGTTCTACAGTTTCCACTGGTAATGCTAGTGTTACCACTGCAGGTTCAAAGAAGAAGGTTGCTGGTATTGGAGATTCAACCTTTTATGCTTTTATCTCCACTCAAATTAATGGCTCTATATTAACTCATGAAGACATAGAGCAAATTGATGAAGATGACTTAGAGGAGATGGACACAGAGTGGCAAATACTTCTTCTTAGCATGAGGGCCAGAAAATATATAAGAAGACTGGCAAGCCAATACACATCAGTGGTAATGAAACTGTAGGGTTCGATAAAAATAAAGTAGAGTGTTTCAACTGTCACAAGTTGGGGCATTTTGCTAGAGAATGCAGAAGACCAAGGAACCAGGACAAAAGGTCTACATGGTACAAGAAGAAGAAAGAACCAATTGTGGAAGAACCAAAGGCAATGCTGGCAATTGATGGTGTGAGCTATGATTGGACTATCATGGCTGATGAAAATGAGGAACAACCTTCAGATGCTGCTCTTGTGTCTACAGAACATGCTCGCATGGCTTTCTCTGACTCTGAGGTACAAAACTTTTAAAATTGTTCTAAACATGTAGGGCTTCTAGAGAATGTGAAAGGCTTAATGAATTATATGACAACCAAAGAACAGAGTTATTTGCTGCTAATTATACTGTGTAAAACCTTAGAAGAGGCATATCTGTATTAGAGAAACAACTAGGGCATTATAGAGAAAATGAGTCAAAATATAATGATGATATGATTGTTCTTAGAAGAGAGTTGGATCATAAGACAACAGTGAATGAGGCATTAAAAGAAGAGTTTGAAAGACATAAAAAGATAAATGAGAATGTCAATTTAATTGTTGACACCTGTTATTATCAATCTAAGTCAATTGATAAAATTTGGAATGCTCAAATCACTAGTAAAGTTAAGTCTGGTATGGGCTATAATACTGTTCCTCCACCACTAAGGGGGTGTTCCATCACCTCCTGGCATAGATTTAGCTCATACAGGTCTAGAAGAATTTCAAGATCTGAATCTTTAATATGGTCCTCTCAAATTTGTGAAAAGTGAGGAAGAGGTTAAGCATGAAACTGATGTTTTTGAAAGTGCTAGTGACTCATCATTTGTAGATGAGAATGTTAAAAAGAATGTAGAGGCTTCTATCCCAAAAGTTGTTAATACTAAGAGGAACCTAGGAAACAAGCTAATAAACCTAGATCAACTGTAAGGTATGCTGAGATGTATAGGAACAAGTCATCATCTCCTAGGGGTAACTAGAGGAGTTGGAATCATGTAAAATTTCAACAACTAGGTAGTGAGTTTGTGATGTACAATAAAGCATGTTATATCTGTGGTAGCTTTAATCAATTACATGCTAATTGTGACTATCATTTTGGGAGAAGGGAAGTCCATGGGAATAAAAGGGTGGAGTCAAACAGATTCAAAACAAAGTACACACAAATTCATACAGCAAAATGATCCCAAGAGCAGTTCAACTAAGAAGTGGTCTTAAAACTTTTGCCACTGTTAAAACTGTTAACACTGCTCACCCTAAATCACCTGTTACAAGTGCAAAATCTAAAACAACTTTTACAAAATCTACACAAACAGGGAAAAGGTCTTTTTCTGATAAAAGGCTTCAATATAACCAACAGTAGGTACCTAAAACTAAATCAGCAGTTACCACTGCTCAGTCAAAAGTTCCTACTGCAAGAAAAGGGGTAACATGGGAAATGCTGTGAAGGCCTCAGCATGTTGGGAATGGAAATGTAAAGGAATTACCTAAACAACCAATCCCAATGGTGTATCAATGACCTTTGATAGATTTAACTATATTGATACATGAGGCAGATCCAAGTCAATCATGGCTTGGGTCCCCAAAGGAAACTAACTCCTTTCTTATATGTGCAGGAACATCCAAGGACAAAGAAATCAGATCAAGGCTACACAGATAGTGGATGTTCAAGGCACATGACTGGCAACAAGTCCTATCTCTCAAATTTTGAACACTATGATGGACAGTTTGTCAGCTTTGGAGGTGGATTTAATGGAAAAGTTACTTGTAAAGGAGTTGATCATAAAAGGTGTGTAAATGAGACACACAACAAATTGTTATTGATTCACCATGTCTAATCCACATAAGAATCAACTAGTCCAGAGCAAACGGCTAATGGTAAAGACATAACAAATCCGTTTAGGGGTGATAGTTTACGAAAAACTATATGGTTATCAACTCACCATATTCTTTTTGATTAAGAGTTGGCTAGTCCATAGTAAACGGCTCATGGTAAAGACATATCAAATCTGTTGATAGCTGAAAGTTTGCTAAAAACTATAATGAGAGCAATCCAATTTTCATATGTTTTATTTACCACTGCTCTTGAAAATTTTTGTGAAAAATTACCACTGCTAGTTCACAGTTTCCACTGACAGTGTTATTTTTACCACTATTGATCTAGCCGTTACAACTATTGTGTCAGTAACAAATTTTTTACTAGCCATTGAGAGAAATTGCTTTCCTTATTTAGAGGGTAAAAGTTTTTTAGATGATTATCTACTTTCCTAATTGCAATTTATCCTCTTACGATAAATCTTTTTTTAGATAATCTTTCTTGCGCAAAACTCTAAAACCCTAACAGTATATATATTCTCTCTCAATTGGCAAGTTATTCATACAATTCATACTGACACAATATATTTTTCATCAAAAGATTCTATGGCACCTATCACTTTTGTAGATGAGCACAACCAAGTGGCCTATTTGGAAAAGTCAAACGATAAGAGTGGCCCTATTTTCATCAGATTGTGGATTTTCTAAACACTACTCATGTGAGGTATGCTTTACTTCTCAATCCCACAATCTATGTCTCTCAAATCAAACAGTTTTGGACCTCTGTTCAGTCCATCACTCTTGAAGATGGAGACATACATGAAACTGTGGATGCTCTTAGAGCTACAGTGGATGGGGTAACTATTGATGTTACTGAGTCATCCTTGAGGAGAATTCTCCAATTGGATGATCTCAATGGTATCATCACATTACCAATGCCAAAAATTCATGAAAATCTTTCATCCATGGGGTATGATACCACTGACAAAAAGGCTACTTTCAAAAAGAGCGGTTTCTGTCCTCATTGGAGATTTCTAATACATACTCTTTTACATTGCCTAAGTCCTAAGAAAACTTCTTATGAACAATTCAGTTCAACAATGGCTTACCCTTTGGTTTGTCTAGCCACTGATAGGATTTTTAATTGGTCTAAATATATTTTTACAAGTATGCAAGGCAATGTAAAGAGTTCAACAAAAATTTTGATGTAACCAAGGTTTGTGCAAGCAGTGTTAAATGAGTTTCAACTGCAACCCCACACTAGAGTTTATAAAATCCATTGACTTAAGCCTAAAGTTTTTCAAAACATGAATAAGGATGGCAATAGGGTATTTAAACCACTTTTTCCTTAAATGCTTGCAAAGATTACACAGGTACAGGGTGCAGATGCAACAATCCTAGTTGTATCTCAAACCACACCCACACTCACAGTTCCAAACTTTATATACACTCCGCCAGTTACTCACACTTATGAGAGGAGACAAAAACAGCCAACTCCTCTCACCACAAAACAACATGTTCCTGATCCTCTTGGTTTAGGAACAAGCAATCGTGGTTCCAGGATTCCACCTAGTCTAACTAGGAGTGATTCTGAGCCAATGCCCTATGATTCACCTCTCCCAACAGGTCACACAGTTGGAAGTGTTGAGGGCAGTAGTCAACATATGGAATTGATGGAACTTTGTACCAAACTAACAAAGCAGGTTGAATCTCTGGAGAAAGACTTGGCACAAGTGAAGGAGCAACATGTCAAGGATGTTACACAATTGAAAGAAGAGATTCAAAGTTTGAAGAAAGAGTTGCAGGGGTTGAAACAGAAAAAGAGATTGATATGTGCTAAAACACATATCATTTCTTTATCAATTTAGACCCAAAATAACCAAGAAAGAGCCGTTTATTGCTAATATTTAATGGTTTCTTGAGTTTATGCATGTGCAGGTACGGATATGACAAAACAGACAAAAAGAAGCCAAAACCAAAGAAAACCGAGCACGAGAGAAAGAAGAATGCAAAAAGCCGAGGCTGGGAAAGGAATTTGCGAGTTTGGACAAACAATTCTCAAAATGGCAGTTTTAGTCCTTGAAGATTCAGAATTGTCATGTTTGGTCCTTGGAATTTTCAAAGTTGGCAAATTCAATCCTTGGATTATTTGAAGATTTACAAGATTAGCCCTTGGATTACATTTTCAGAATTACACTTTTAATCCCTGTATTTTCAGCTTGTACACTTTTGGTCCTTATATCACATTATGGATCCACTTTATATCATAAAGTCCAAGTTATTAACACCTTTAGGCCCAAAACCCTACCAAGCCCAAGAACCCCTATACCCGGTCCAAACACTTATACCCGGTCAACTACATTTTACCCGGTCAAACGAAAATGAAATATCATAAAAAAAAACAATCACGCACCAAATGGTTTTTTTTCCCAAACCATACCCAGATGAATGAAGAACCCTAAATACCCTTGATCTCAATTGAGCCACTACACTCGAATTAAGGGTAAATTAGTACTTTCGCCTGACACATGCTGACACATTGGACTGCCAGGTCATTGATCCGTGTGTCACATGCCTTATACGCACCTCTGATTGGTCGAAGGGATGTGGCATGTGTAATCCAAGGGCTGATATGGATTGGATGCATTTGGGATATGATCCAAGGGCTATAATATCTCAAGAGAAAGCACATGCTCAGCCTTCTGGATTCTTCTTTCAGCTCAAGCTCGCCTATAAAAGGCACCCTCATTTTCACAGATGGATAAGTAGATTAGGAGTAGAATAGAATATAGTTCTGAGTAGCTTTTTATTAATTTTAAATGTTTTAGTTAAAATTCCAGTTATTATAATTTCCTTTGTACTCAAGCTATATTAATTCAAGTTTTAATTTCAGTTTATATTCTTTTCAAATTCAAATCACTGTTTCATGATTTTCATTTCAGCTTATTGCAATTTCAATCAGTTACTTGAGTTTTTATAAAATCTGTTTTAGTCTACTCAGAATTACACTCAAATTCACTTCAAGTTAAAACAGCAGATGCATAATTTGGATGTTCTGGTTTACTGATTGTAATGGAGTAATATTCAGTTGAACGTGAGTTGGATTTGGGTTTAATCTCAGTAGTATGATAAGTAGTTATCAGTTATGAATTAGCATGCCATTGTGGCAGGACAAATGTGAGTACTAAATTTCTTTCTTTAATCCGTTATAGCTTTTGGTATTTGTTCAGTTGTGTTGATTTGGTATTTTTTTAGCTTAAATTTTAGTAGTTTTAGTGTAATCTGTATCAGTATCCTTATCTGTGTTCTTCTGCATATTGTCTCTATTTGCATCTGATTAGATCATTGTAGCTTTAGTTGTTAAATTAGCTCTATCAGTGGTTTTATTGGTTGTTGAATCTAGAAGTAGCATAGTAATGAATCAACTCATTAATATAGAGGCCTAAATGTGCAATTCAGATTTTTAAGGAGTGTTTTGATCTATTTTGTAAACTGAGTTTAAGGTTAGAACAGTGGTTAAGTTGAATTGCATTAGTCCTTAGTAGGTCTATTAGAGTCATTTAGTTCATAATTTTGCATTCTAGATCACTAAAAGTCAAAATTTCATCAAATCTATTCTCATTTTCAATTCTGTTGAAATCAGCATTCCATTTTCTGCATACAGGTTTAGAAATAGCTAATCTAGCATAAGTTAGAATCAATTAGTCTTAATTCATCACTTTGATTTCAGTTTATTAGCTTACAAATTCATTTTTGTCAAAATTCTGTTTTAAGAAAAAAAAGTCAAAATATCCAATTCTTGCAAACTACTTCCACTTTTATATTTTTCATTCACTCACTTTAAGTCCAATTAAGTTGTAATTCTGAACTTAAACTCTTTGGTTGGTTGTGGACATCATGGCCATTTTAGTTTATTTTTAGGAATTTTTCTAGCTAGTTGAATTAGTGCTTAAAGTAGGGCCTGTAGGGCTGTTTGGATTTGGTTTTGGAAACCTGTTTTGTGCTTAACTTCCCTCTAGCTTGTGCTTTTTAAGTTCAAATCTGTTGCTGAAGGTTTATCTCAGTTAGTTTAAGTTAGTTTTAGGCTAGGGTAGCTTATAGCAGCTTTAGTTAGCTTATTGCTTATTTTAGAGTGCTTATTCATTCTAGTAGTGTGCCCAAATCATAGTTCCTGATCTCCAGAGTTATTTCTGTTATTTTTCCTGGGTTCTCATTATTATTTTATAGTTGACTGGAAGTTTTCATAATTTTCCAAGCTTATTTGCTATTTTTCTGCATTTTAATTCATTTTCTAGCATTTTTAATTAGCATTTAATCCAAATAATTCAGAAAATGTTCAGAAAAATGTAATTTCAATTTTCCTAGTTTTAGAAAAATCAAAAAGTGATAAAAAGTATTTTTCCAGAATTTTCTAAGCTTAATTAGTATTTTCTAGAATTTTAATTAGTTTTTAATATTATTAAATTCATAATAAATTGAGAAAAAGTCAGAAAAATGTGATTCCAGTTTCTAAAATTCTTTTTAGTTATTTAAGATTTTTGCAAAATAATTTTGTAATTTTATAGCTTATTTTCCTAATTTTTAGTATTTCAAGTCTATTTTTAATGTCTTAAATTAGTTTTTAATTCAAAATAAATCAAGAAAAAACCAAAAAAAATAGTTTTAATTCACAAATAATTTTAGAATATCATTCTTAGCTGTAAGAAAATAGAAGTTCATTTTTACGGGTTTTAATTAGCATAGTAGCATTTATTTCGCGTTACCTTAATTACGTTTTATGCGTTTTTAGTTTAAATTTTCGTAGTTAGTAGTGTTTCCTTTATTGCATCATAGATTTAGTTGATTTTATTGTTTCCCTCTATAATTCCTTGCATCGTAGAATAGAAATCCCCAATATCCCTTTTACACATTCGAATCCCGAATCGATACGTGAGTTGATAAACTCCATTCATCCCTCGTTGGGAAAATGACCCGGGAAATACATTCCTTTGTATTTCTTCGGAAAAAAATATCTTGTGTACGAAAACGACAAATCAGAGATCTGCAAAGATAGTGATATCATCTCCATCCTCACCTCATGATGGTGACTCAGAGGGCTTCAGTGAAGATTTTGGGATTTCTCCTAAATAGGGAGGAAAACTGATGCTCAAACTAATGGGAGGAGGATTGATTTTGGAGATGAAGGTGATGTTAATTTTGAAGTTACTGAGGAAGTTGTTATACAAGAAGAAATTCCTCAACAACAACCAGAGCAAGCAATTTCCACTGCTACAACCACTGATACAATTCCCACTGCATAGCAACCAGTTCCCACTGCTGGACAAGATATTCCCACTGCAGATGAAGAATTTGAAAAGAAGAAAAAGGAGAAAGGTAAAGCAGTTGTGCAGAGTAAAGAGCAACAAAGAAGGAGGATTTCAAAGAAAGAACAAGCTCAAATTTCTCATGATGTAGAGGTTGTTAGAAAGCTTACTGAAGAACAAGTTACAAATAAGAAAAGTCTGGATGAGATAGAGATTGCAGACTTTATGGAGGCTAAAAGGCTGGACAGGATGGAAACCACTGATCCAATGGATGTAAATCCTGTTTCCACTTTTCAACCTACTATATTCAAAGAAAAGACTCCAGAATTTTCTTATGTACCTATAGAACAAGAAATTGATTTTCTGATTACTAATGATCCAGTAGTCAAGAAGAAGGCAATTGACATAGTTGCAGCTAAATCCTTAACTGAAGAACAAAGAACTGCATAGTTGAAGGATTTCATTCAAATGAAGAGTAGCCAAGCACTTCAAGATGCAATTGGTTCAGTCAGAAAAGGTCAAAAGAAACCAAGACAACCAACCAAGGCACAAGTTATCTCAATGATGAAACCTTACTGTTGCAGTGTTGGTGGCTGGAAAAAGCATCAGTTCAATGGGATGGCTGATGACAAGGTTGAAGGTATCTACTACAGAGTTAAAAGGCAAGGTCAATATTTTATTCCTATGAACTCTGAAGAATAAGAGAGAAGATATCCTCATCTAAAGAGAAAATCCAAAGAGAGTGAACCTCAGACATACAAGAAAACAAAGTTTGCTGAAGAACAAGAAGTTCAAACTGAGAAATTCACTAAAGAACAACTAACTGGTATGATCCTGATTGAAGAAGAAGATTTTTTTCCTGACCCACTGTAAGTCAGACATCCTATAGTTGATTGAGAAGTTTACACTGATAGCAATTTTGCTCCAACATGGAAGATTACAAGGCTAAGTGGTGAAACTTCATCATTCATTCTGTATGAAGACCTTATCAAAGCATGTGACAGACATGATCTGGATACATTGTGGAGATAGTTCAAGAATGGTTTGATGCTGACAAGCTTAAAGATATGAAGGAAATGCAGTTATGGGTTGATCTAAGAAGGCTCTATAAACCAGATGCTAATGATGATTTCTGGAAGTTTGCATGTTCATGTCCTGGTACTACATGGACTTCCTATGATTCATGTGAAGTTCATCATGTTTCTACAAGAGATAGAGTGGATGCATTTATGTTTGCTGAGAAAGAATACCCACTCAGAGTTGGAACTATCACTGTGATGTTATGTACAATAATAAGAGTTCATGAAGATACTAAGAAGGTCAGAGCTTTGCTACGTAGGCTTCAAGATCAATGTTCAAGAGCTATTCAGGCATTAAAAAGAAAGTGAAGTGTTTGGAAGAATTCCCAAATCCTTAGAGTTGATGCAGATTGAAGAAACTTATTGATTTGCAGAGAAATCATAAGTTTAGGGGAGGATTGTTGGGAATAAAGCTAAGAGTTACCCCTGATAAGCTTGTGGAATACACTTTTAAAGAATGCACTAGCAGTGGAAACACATTACCACTGCTAGTACATATATTACCACTGCTATTAGGATAATTGTTATTTAATCGTATATGGATAAGTATAGAAAAGATCTTGTGTAAATTCTATATAGTTTACATTATACTTATCTTGTAAAGGACTCCTTGTGCTATAAAAGGAGATCCTAGGTCATTGTTCTTGGTACGTATGCTTCAAGGTGTAACCCTAGTGATAAGCAAGATCACTCGTATTATTCTCAATAATATTGAAGCTTCATGTTACATTGTTCTCACTTATAATACATCATATAATCCATATTCTGAGTATTACTAAGTATATTCCGCGTACTTATTAATATAAATCAAAGTATCACTAACACAAGGTGTGTGTTTAGATCCATCAGATATTTACCTTAGTTTTCTAAAAAAACCATAAAAAGATTAAAAAAAAAAAAAAAATCATCCTCAACCCCCACCTTCTCATCATATATTTCTTACTAGCATTCCTATTCCCCTAGAGAATGATACCAATCCCCGAGGATTACCCCATACTACACTACAACGATTAGGTTCACTGCCTATGAGGTTGAAAAACTTTCCTGACGAAAAGAAGTTTCCTTCACCCCGAACGCGCCTTCCGTACGCATCAATGGTACCGGATCTCGATAGAACACTGTAAAAGTACCTTGAGAGTTTACCTCCGAGTATTGAATGGGATGTCACTGCATCCAAGCCACCCACACTCGAAGAGGCCTTGATTATTGCCCAAAAACTATTAGACCGTGAAACTAAGCGCAAGAAAGCCATGGGTCACAATGATCTCAAATGGAAACATGATGATCCGGGAACCAACCCTCACAACAACAATAACAGATATAACAACCACAGTAACAAAAACAACCGCCATAACAACAACTATCATCATAACCGCAACAACCACCATCATCAACAAAACCCCATGCACGAAACGACCAAAGCATATGTTGCGGCACCAAACGAAAGAACCCCTTACGCAGGAAACCAACCCCTATGCAATCAATTCAAGATTCACCACACCGGACCTTGCCTTGCTAAGTGCGGGAAATGCCGAAGGACATGCCACAAGACTGTTGTCCGCAAAGCCACTGGTGCAAATGTACAACCAGTGACTGAAGTATGCCACCGATGCTGAGAAAAGGGGCATTACAAAAATCAATGCACCAACCGAGATGCCAACAATCCCGCACCTGCAAGAGTCTATGAACTGGGAGACGGGAATGAACCACGAGACCCTGATGTTGTTATGGCTACGTTTTTACTAAATCTGCAAAATGCCAAACTTTTATTTGATTCTGGTGCCGATAAGAGCTTTGTGTCTACTACTTTTGCTTATATGCTAAACATCACTCCAACAAAGTTAGACACCACCTACAAAGTCGAAATAGCTAATGGGGTCATAATAGGTACTAACACCATAATCCAAGGTTGCACTATAATCTTACACGACCGACCTTTCCTTATCGACCTCATACCCATTCAGCTTGGCAGTTTTGATGTAGTTAATGGAATGGATTGGCTATCGCAACACCATGTTAGAATAGTTTGTGACGAGAAAACCGTCCACATTCCATTAGATGATGGAACCCTTATTGTCCAAGGCGACCGAAGCAAGCCCCGATTCGGTATTGTCTCGTTTATCCAAACTGTGAAGTACATAAAATGAAGGTTTTCAAGTATTTATGGTGCAAGTGATAGAAAACAAGTCAGGAGAAAAGCGACTTGAAGACGTGCTTGTAGTCAAGGATTTCCCTTAAGTATTTCTAGAAGATCTGCCCGGCCTACCGCCAGTTGATCAAGTAGAAATTCAAATAGACTTAGTGCCAGGAGCGACACCAGTAGCTAAGGAACCCCACCGAATAGCATCGTCCGAAATGGAGGAATTTTCTAAACAATTAAAGGAATTGTCTGAAAAAAGAGTCATTTGACAAAGCTCATCACCCTGGGAGCTCCAGTATTATTCATTAAAAAGAAAGATAGATCGTTCCAAATTTGTATCGACAACCGGGAACTGAACAAACTCACCATGAAGAATCGGTATCCACTACCAAGGATCGATGACTTGTTCAATCAGTTACAAGGTTCAAGCATCTACTCAAAAATTGACTTAAGGTTGGGATACCACCAACTCAGAGTTCTCGAAGCAGATATCCTCAATACTACATTCAGAACACGTTATGGTCATTACGAGTTCCAAGTAATGCCGTTTGGTCTAACCAACGCACCAGCAGTATTTATGGATCTGATGAAAACCATACTTAGACAAGTTTGTAATCGTGTTTATAGATGACATTCTCATCTACTCTCGCAGTCAAGAAGAACAAGCTGAACACGTGAGAATCATTTTAAGCTTGCTCAAGGTTGAACAGTTATATGCTAAATTCTCCAAGTGTGACTTTTGTATCCATAATGTGCAATTTCTGGTGCACATCATCAATAGCCAAGGTATTCCATGGTGTAGTTATGCCCTATGATTTTTTTATCTTGTTTCCATTCTCCATATTCGATATCCTCATCCTTGTACTCCCTAATCTTTTCTTTCCATTCAATGATTTTTCTCTTAATTGCACTGTTGGGAACTCGCGAATCATGATCCTTTTTTTTTTCTTTTCCCTAAACTTCAAAGGATATCTCAGAGCTATAGGTATCCTAACTTTTCTTTTTCCACTTTTAAGTACCATAACACCCTCACCGCATTTGATTTAGCGGTGGCCAAGAAAGGGGTTCTGAAAATGAGGGGCATGTGTTCATCTTCTTCAATATCTACAATTGCAAAATCCACCAGATAGATGTTACTTGAAACCTTAATTAATGCATCCTCCGCTATTCCTAAGGGATAAACATATGAATGATTTGCTAAGGAAAGTCTAAGAGTAGTCTTGGTTGGCTTTTCCTTAGTCAATTTATTATGCATTGATAACGGCATTATGCTTACATCGGATCCCTAGTCAGCTAAGGCTTTTATATCTTCTAACCTACCAATGCTACATGGTATTATCAAGTTCCCACAAATCTCATGTTTCTTAGCTACTGGTTTCTTAAGAATTGCCTCGTACAAGGGCCTCAAAGGCATGGTGTCATATTCTTCCTCCTTTATTTCACCTAAGAAGGTTTTCCTAAGAGCATCATTATACCTAAAATTGTTTACTTGGTTAACAATGGCTTTCCTATTGATCTCATGCTAAAGGTAGTGCCCTATGGTTTTGGGTTTATCAAATTCCCTAGCTTTATCTTCATCCTTACAACTTGAGCTATCTTTGTTAGTCTCAATATCCTTTTGCTCAACTGCCCCATCCTTATCACGAACAATGGAAATGGCGTTAACAAACATAGTGGCGGCAGCGCGGTCATCATTCCTTACTAACTGATGCAGGTTTTACTGACCAGGTTTTAATATTTATATAGTCTCGTTATACCTATGGTCTACCCTAATGCACTAACGGGCAGTGTACCCGGTCGTGTGTAGTGTAGTATTCGGTAAAACCGAGGTCGTCCCAAGAGCTATGTGTCTTGGATTATTACTAAGTCTAGGTGTCACAGTTTATAATATGGTTTCGATAAGGAATTAATTAATTAACTAATAAAGCAGATAAAAGTAAAGGTTTAATAAATAGAGGAGATTTTGGTGCTAACCTAGTTAATCATCCTAGCTAGTAATGTCTACGTCTAATTACTTCCAATTACTTCAGGTGGGGTCAAAGTCGAGAGGACAACATTTGGTCAATTTGCCATAACCTATCAGCAAAGATGCCACCATTGGAGAAGTCAGGTATCCCCTCATAAGTCCAGTTATTCCTGGTCCCCTAAGCCCAGTCATTAAGTACCGCTACATGCTAAACTTATAATAGTGAGTGCCCAGGCGTTAGCAACTTAAACACTCACCCCCTAATTCTTAAGTTCATCCAAATGGTAGGTGATCTGTTGGTCAAATCGCACAAGTAGAAAGGGTCGTCAGTTGGTCATATCTTACCCTTCCCGTCTCAGTCTACACACTTAGGGTCAATTGGTCATATCTCCTAACCAACTAGCTTCTACCGCCATTCAAAAATACCGAAACAAGGGTAGCTACCAATAAAATATGCATGCATACACTTAGAAATAATTATACGGAAGTAATGTAAACTTAAACAAAACAATTAAGGAATCATGACTAGGCCAGCACCAAGAGGTGCTTAGCCGGTCATATTAACTATACAATTCAATTCAATATTCAATGTTACGAAATACATGAATCAAAAGTAAAGAAAAGATAAAATGCTAATGCTTATCGTAGGGGAGTGATTTCTCCCTTGGAGACAGCTCCGTATGCTCCTCTAGATATGCCTTTGGCTTCTTCCAACGTTCTTTGGTTGTGGTGTGTGAAATGGGATGCTTTGAAATGCTGAAAGTCGTGGGGTATTTATAGGCCAGATCTGGGTTACGGCGTAACTAATAGAATATTTACGCCATAATTTCTATTTCTTCGTAATTTGCACTAGATCTGCTGGTTACGGCGTAACCTTGTAAGTGGTTACGCCGTAACTTCAATATTTCTTGGTTACGGCGTAGTTATCAGCGGCGTGGAACCTCATTTGACCTAATATGGTTACGTCGTAGTCTTTTGTGAGAGTTACGCCGTAATCTTCTGATTAGTAGGCTTTCTGAGTCACGTTTTAGTTACGGCGTAATGTGAGAGATGAGTTATGCCGTAACTTCTTCAAAGTGAGCATACTCTGATAAATCTTTGATAATTCCCCAATTCCGCGTCTCTTTAGCTCCAATGCTCGTAATTTACCTGAAAGTGGAAAACAATAGAAAAAAGCGTAAATCCATATAAATGATATAAATTACAAGCATTATCGGGAGAAATTGACACTTAATATTCAGGACTATTTGATGTTATCAAATATCCCCCCACTTGAACTCTACTTGCCCTCAAGTAGACCTTATTAGAAAGATTCCTAAAAAGATATCTCCTATAACCTGGAAAATATAAGTTTACAAATCCCTTATGCTAGAATAAAACAAAGCCGAACACCTCATGAAATGGGAACGAAACACTCAAATCTCTCAACTATTCTAAGTGTCAATTTCGGGGTGATCACTCAATCACACAGTCATAGCATGTATTCTATCATAAGCTTGGCGGTTACACAAATCTCCACCACTAGAGTTAAGGACTAAACAATTAACGAAGGCAATAAGGGTAGACACGACAATGGTTAAGGGGGTGACTCATCATTACTAACATGTCACGGTGAAGTGGAAAAAATCAATGATACATGACCAAATCCATGGCCAAGGCACCAAAGATTGCTCGCTGCATCACCTAGAAACGCTTCATGACTAAAGGGTAGAATAAGACATGGGATATATAAATGGTGTAAAATAAAAATCAAACAGGTAGTCTAAATCTATAACCAAGTCATCACCACTTACCGTCCGCCCAAAGTTCAAGCTTTGAAGTCAAGAAACCGGATCATGAAATACTAGGTAGATGTGTCATTAGAGGACGTCATGATGGGCACACTACCTTTTCTCCAACTGTTGGCATAATTGCCAACTCCAATCTTCGAATGTGACCGAGGTGGCCTCCTCGATACTAAATCTATAAAAAGCTCATAACATAGTGCTTATAAAATCGCACTTTACAATAACTAAATAACATAACAATTTTTTTTCAACATAACAATAACCACTAAACATAATATCCCCCCACTTGAGATGAACAACGGGAATTCAGGGGGTCTTCAATGATCTTCAAGAATATGTCGTCGACGAAAGCGTGATTTCTGAACTTTTCAACTTAAACCTTGAACTTAGGCAAATGATGACTTCCCAATCACAAATAAAGACTACAGGGTAGGCTAAGGTGTAACCACTGAGATGCTATTACGCCATAATTGGTAATGCGTTCTGCTGCAAGGGGTTGGTTACGGCGTAATCACTGAGATGAGTTACGCCGTAACTATGGTCAAATCAGCAAACTGCAGCAGCAATCACTCCTCGTTCCTGCAAAAATAGTTAAAAATAGAAAACCCCACAGAAATGGAAAAAAAATGGATAATTCGGGTTGTCTCCCGAAAGAGCATTTTTCTTTATTTATGAGTCTTTAATTTAGACTCAGATCCGCGGGCTTTATGGGGACCTCTGGACTTGGTCAACTTCCTCAACTAGTTGGCGGCACTCATTCTTCCATTTGTTAAAACCCTTTTTTCTTGTAGTGCTACCGATGCCATATGTTCCAAATTTTTATGAAAGCCACTCATTACATGATCTTCCCCAGTCATCACCTTCAGCTATAAGATTGCTTGTTATACTTGTGCTTGATCTTTCACCATTATTTATTGCATTAGTAGGACGATAGTCATTGTTCTTGCATTTTAATTGCTTAACCAATCCCTTATCGATTTCTGATTCTCTAAATATTATTTTGTACGAATCTTCAAATGCTAATTTCTTTAATGTAATATCATTTCTTTCAGTCTCGTGAGGGTATATCCATTCGTCCGCCTTTCTTTCATAAAATTCTTGAAAAGGATTACACGAGGGCCATGTTGTTACTGATTCGTTATCCTCGGTTAATATCGGGTTGCAAAAATGTTTGTTTGGAATCGGAGCTTCTTTAATACCTTGGATCGGGACAGTCTTTTCCTATTTCTACTTACAATTATCAACATTCTCAGCACTATTATTAGTACTATGATCATAATGTAGAGGAGGATCGGGTGATTGAACATTAACAATATCAACATTATCTGAACTTCCAAATTTTTGTTTTAAATGCTATTTAATATTGAAAGTTATTCGTTCATTTTCAGTTCCCAAAGAAATTTGTTTTTTAAAAACCTTAATTTGAGCCCTACAAGTGGCCAGAAAAGGTTTTCCAACAATTAAGTTGTAAGTCTCCTGCTTCCCCATGTCAATTACCACAAAATCAGTGAGAAAAAAGAATTTTCCAATTTTTAGGAGCACATTATTTACTACTCCCCTAGGTACATAATTAGAGGAATCAGCCATTTCTATCATTATTGTTGTTTCTTTTAAATTGGTAAGTTTTATTTTATCAAACAAAGTGGTAGAAATAAGGTTTACCCCAGCCCCCAAATCAGCTAATGCGAGAATCTTAATATTACCAATAGTGCATGGAAGAAGAAAACTCTCCTGGTACTGTTGCTTCTCAGGAAGTTGGTCTGGCAGGATCTCATCGTCTTCCGATTTACCATATTCTTTCAGGTAGTTATTCCCGGATAGATCATTGGTGATAGTAGATGTGCACTGTTATCTCTTTGCCTTATCTTGCGCAAATATGGCTTTGCAGGCAATAGCTTTGGCATTACTGGTCTCGAGGTTTTTAGCTAATTGCCCAATTTGTGTTTCAAGGTTTTTAATTGCAACATCTTGGTTCCTCAGGTTCATGTTGGTGTCTTCTTTCACCTTGACCATCCATTCCTTGAGTTTATCTCCCTTTTTTGTAGATTCTTCGATGTGCCTATGCATTATTTCTTCAAGGCTTGGTCTAGGAGGATTGTTGTTGATTCTTGTGAGGAACCCTGGGGACATTTCTTGATATCTGGGCACGTTATTATAGTATCTATTGAAAGGGTTCCAACTTACATATTTTACTTCTCCGATCCTTATAAATTCCTCATTGGAGGAACATTCCTTAGTAGGTGGAGCTCCATTTCATTCTACTTGAATGGAATGCACGTTTTCCTTGAGTTTCTTCATGTCTCTTCCGAGGCTTTCTAATTTGTTGTTTATTGTTGCAAGGCCTTCCATATTTCCATTCTTACTTCGGTTGTTCCCCCCATTGTGCCATTTGTGAGAGTGGTTAGCCATCTCTTGAATAGTTTCCAAAGCCAATGTTGGAGTCATCCTAGGAATCGGCCCTTGAGAATCGATCATTTGTCTTGAGGAGATGTTCAGACCTTTGTAAAAGACGTTCACATTTTTTTGGTTGTTGAGGTCGTGAGTGGGGCATTTATATAATAATTCATTATACCTTTCCCATGCCTGGTACAACGTTTCATCACCCTCTTGTTTGAAGTTATGGATTTCTTCTAATTGCTTAGCAGTCTTAAATGGAGGACAATACCTCTCTGAATGAAATACTTTTTTAGGATAGGCCAGGTGTTGACTGTTCCGGAAGGTAATCGATCAACCCATCTTTTAGTAGCTCCCGTAAAAGAAATAGGGAATACCCGTAATATTACAGCATCGTTTGAGACTCTAGGAATTTTGAATAGGCTGACAATGTATTCCAAGTTGTCTATTTGTTCATGAGCATCATCGGTAATGCTTCCAGAGAAGGGATTTGCATGCAATTCCCTCATGAATTGAGGTTTGATTTTGAATTGAGCATCTTCTGCGATAGCCGGCCTAACAATCCCTGGTCCTTGTTCTTCCCTTGTTAATGCTAAATATTCCTCGAGAGTGAGGTCATCAATGTTAAAAACTTCCATGGTACCAGAAAACTTGAATAGTGATCGTGAGAAATTGAGAAAATTTTTAAACGAAAAATGAAAGACTTAATAGCAATCCTAATATAACTCCCCGGCAGCAGCGGCAAAAACTTGATGTAGGTTTTACTGACCAGGTTTTAATATTTATATAGTCTCTTTATACCTATGGTCTACCCTAATGCACTAACGGGTAGTGTACCCGGTCGTGTGTAGTGTAGTATTCGGTAAAACCGAGGTCGTCCCAAGAGCTATGTGTGTTGGATTATTACTAAGTCTAGGTGTCACAGTTTATAATATGATTTCGATAAGGAATTCATTAATTAACTACTAAAGCAGATAAAAGCAAAGGTTCAATCAATAGAGGAGAGTGGTGCTAACCTAGTTAATCATCCTATCTAGAAATGTCTACGTCTAATTACTTGTAATTACTTCAGGTGGGGTCAAATTCGAGATGACAGCATTTGGTCAACTCGCCCTAACCTATCAGTAAAGATGCCACCACTAGAGAAGTCAAGTGTCCCCTCATAAGTCCAGTTGTTCCTGGCCGCCTAAGCCGAGTCATTAAGTACCACTACATGCTAGACTTATAATAGTGAGTGCCCATGCGTTAGAAACTTAAACACTCACCCCTTAATTCTTAAGTTCATCCAAACGGTAGCTGATCAGTTGGTCAAATCGCACAAGTAGAAAGGGTCGTCAGTTGGTCATATCTTACCCTTCCCGCTTGAGTCTACTCACTTAGGGTCAGTTGGTCATATCTCCTAAGCAACTAGCCTCTACCGCCATTCAAAACTACCGAAACAAAGGTAGCTACCAATAAACTATGTATGCATACACTTAGAAATAATTATACGGAATTAATGTAAACGCAAACAAAACAGTTAAGGAATCATAACTAGGCCAGCACCAAGAGGTACTTATGTTAGGAATTAGAAATTCCAGGTATTAAAGAGTCGGTCACCTCAAGTATATGTAATCGTTAGAAAGCTCGTAGTCGTAGTTATTTTAAGTTAAGTATTATTTAGTTAAGTAACACCGTGGAGGACAGACGGGTCTTTACCCACTGTATGCCTGATCCACAGCCCGTTGTGTGGCGTTTTATGTAAGACTATAAATACTCTCTACCTCCCAAGGTAGAGAGTTGGAGCTCATAATAATATTTTCCTTTCTCTCACTATAGTTCCCAACTCTCTTCCACTCTCTCACTAGAACTTTCTCTCTAACATACTTAAACGCATACTTTGGTCATGGTTTAGAGTGATTGTGAAATCTAATATCTTACAATTGGTATCAAGAGCCATGGTTTGATCACTCATCTTTCATGCTCTTTGTTTTGGTAGATTTCATAAGGTTTTTGGTGTATTAAGGGTTTAGGAGAGTTTGATTCATTTGAACAAATTCTAGTGTTAAAGTTTGAATTTTGCTTGTACTTTTGTGTTTAGGATCATCATATGTGTTTATGTTTTGAATTGGAAGGCTTAAATCATTGTGGCTTGGTTGTTTTGGATTGATAAAGTGGTTATTTTTGAAAGAAGGACGAAGTGAGTTGCGTCTCGGACTTGCTTTTCTTCAAAGCGAGTTGCTTAGTTATTTTATGCGAGTTGGTACGTACGACTTAGTTGTTTAGCGAGTTGATCTTTATGCGACTTGGGTTCTAAGCGAGTTGTTTCTTTAAGTGACTTGAGATCTAAAGCGACTTGCTACTTAGCGAGTTGTAACGTTAGCGAGTTAACTTAAGCGACTTAGTGTTCAAGCGAGTTGATTGTATTACGAGTTGAGACTATAGCGAGTTGGCTATTTAGCGACTTGATTAATTAAGCGAGTTGAGTGTGTTGCGAGTTGATGCTAATGCGACTTGGCTATTGAGCGAGTTGACTGCTTATGCGAGTTGTGTGTTTAGCGACTTGTTCATTTAGATCTTTTTTTCTTCTTCGTGTTACATTTTTACGGTTGTTCTTTTGGTTTAGTAAAATCCCGTGAAAGAATCAATTTCCCGGTTTAATCAAAGAATAGTAAAATCCCGTAGAGCTTGAAACATGTCTACAAATGTTCCGACTATCATCTCCACTGTTGCCGAGGATGTTCAAGCAGCTGGTTCAGATATTCGTCCACCCATGCTTGACAGAACTGACTACGACTCTTGGGCTCAACGAATTAGATTGTACTGTCTTGGAAAGGAAAATGGAGTCAACATTCTCAAATCCATTGATGAAGGACCGTATCGGGTTGAGATGACTAGAGATGTACTTGATACTGCTGAAGATGGAACTCTGATTTACAGAATGGACAGACCAAAAATGTATGATGAGCTTGATGATAAGGGGAAAAAGAGATTCGATGCTGATATCAGGGCTTCTAACATTGTTCTTCAAGGTCTTCCTAAAGACATCTACAAGCTGATCAATCACAACACCGAAGCAAAGGCAGTATGGGATAATGTCAAGATGCTCCTCTCAGGTTCTGAATTAACTATGGAAGACAGAGAATCACAACTCTATGATGAATTTGAACACTTCAAGATGAAACCGGATGAGAGTGTTTATGAGTACTATGTGAGATTCCACAAGCTTATTAATGATATGAGGAACATCAGAATGACTATGCCCAACATTCAGCTGAACTCAAAGTTTGTAAACAACATGAATCCTGAATGGCACAAGTTTGTCACTTCTGTGAAGCTTACCAAAGGTTTGAAGAATACAAACTATGAACAACTCTATGCCTTTCTTCTTCAAAATGAGAGACATGCCATGTTTGAAAAGAGGATTCTTAATCAGTTCAAAGGTCAGGGAGAAACAAGCTCAACAAATGATTCAACTGCTTTTTTCACAAATGATGGAATTACCAACAAAGCTTCTCAAGTTGTACCCAACGGGAGATGGTAATCACAAACTCATGTCTGATCCAAGGTTCAAGCTACCAGATGCAAATGCTGTCATGCAACATTTCATCAATCAACTGACACTCATGGTCAAAGAGAATAGGACACTTTCACCTCACACTAACAAACTTCATACCTGCAATGAGATCCGAACCGCCTCCAATCTTCACAACCATGCTTTGATCAGGGATGGGAAAATTATGGGGCAACCAGTTCAGGAAAGACAGTATGATCAGGGAAGAGGTGGAGCTGGTAGAGGTTATGTTGGTAATCAGAATCGAGGAAGGAATGGTAATCAAGGTCAAGCTAAGCCGATCAAATGTTATAACTGTGGGGGTAAACTGCACATCTCCAAAACGTCCACAGAATGCTGATTACTTCAGAGATAAGATGCTGCTTGTACAAGCTCAAGATAATCGTGCTGCTTTGGATGAAGAGGAATTGTTGTTTCTTGCTGAGGGCAATGCCAAGACCTATGATGCAAATGTGGATGAGCAGCCTATTCAGGAGATAAGTCACAATCATCAGAATGCCTTTCAAGTCGCTGATTGTGATGCGTACGACTCTGATGTGGATGATGGACCTACTGCACACACAATTTTTATGGCTAGCATTTCTCCAATGGTTTCTCCCAAGGTCTCATCTTCACCACAAGCTGGCCCATCCAAAGACAAACTTATCTCAGAGGTATTAAAACTATACGATGATGCTGATGTGCAAAAGATGCATGACAAAGTACAAGTAACTGAAACTATTGTATCAAATATTGAAAATATGGGTAATATCAATGTTGTCCCATATGATCAATATGTGGAACAAAGTGAAAATGAAGTTGTACCAAGTAATGCATCTTCTGCAGTCAACAATAACTATATCTTTGATGAATACACTGCATGTGCCCCTGATGATTCTGTAATTTCTGAACTAAATGCCTATAAAGAACGTGTTGCTATTTATGAACAACGTGCAAAATTTGAGTTGACCACTCGTGAGCAGGAAATGGATGACCGAGTGCGTACAATCATTAGAAAAAGTAATTTTTGAGAAGAAGTATTAAAACAAGAGTTAAATTCCTTGCAAGAAAAGCTTTCTAAAACTGCTAAGCAAAAACAAGAACTTCAAGAAAATGTGAAAATGCTTAAGCAAGAATTTAATACAAAGGAATCAAAACTCTTGAAAGATTTTTCTAATTTGAAAACTTTGAAAAACAAACTTGAAAACAAGTTGTACATACAAGGGAACACCATTCAAACTGCTCACATGATCACTAAGCATAGAGTCTTAAGCGATAAGCATAGCATTCCCCTTATTGAGGAACCAAATCCAGAGGTTATTAAAAAGGATAGAAATGCTCATAAGGTTCTTTATGATGGCAATGAAATCCATAAACCTAGACAGAAACCTAGTTGCGTTGAGTGCACTGAGGAAGATAAGAAATCAGATGAAGTCACTAGGGAAAAGATGAACAAGAAATTAGATGATCCTAAATGTAAAGAGAAGAAAATAAAGATCACACCCCATGATTACAGGAAGGAAAACTGGAGTTCCTTTAACAAGTTTAAGCCTCAGACATAGTTGACTCCCGAACAAGTTTTTTGGAAAATAGATTTAGATAAGCAGAAAGCTGAAAATATTGTTGAAACAAACCCTCCCCTTTGGAAAATGCCTAGAGCAACTGTGTATCCTCCTAATACACCAATGCATCTTGTTCCTAGAACAATTGCCACTAAAAGCAAGACCTTAATTAGCCAATATGTTATCTTTCAACTATTTGTTGATTTTGAGAAAACTTGCAAGAAAAGGATCACACCCACTGGTATAACTGAAGGAGAAAGGGGTTTTGAGCAAATGAAAGAATGCTATTTAACTGAGGTCATGCCTTTCTTTAAACTTCTAAAAGATCACTTTGAGAGTCTTAAAAAGGGGATAGATACTGATATTAAGGGAATGGAAAAGGAATTTGATGCAATGATAGTTGAGGTTAGTGACTATGAGCGAGCACTAAAATATAATGAGATTGAGAGGAAGAACTTGCATACATTAAATGAGAACCTGATTTCTGAATGTATTGCTCAAGATGTGTTCTACACTGCTACTAACTGTTCTATTACTGCTTCTCGATTCCATGAACTGTCTGTTGCCTTGAAAGTCTCTCATGATCGTGTCATTGAGCTTGAAAAAACTAATTCTGAACTAAATGAGAAAATTGAACTGGATGATCACGACAATTTGGTTAAACATTTTTCTAAACTAGAAGTTGAGCATTTTAATTTACAACTAAAATATCAACATCTTAAAGAAAATGTCAAAACTTCAAATATCAAGACATCCTCAGATGCTCCAGAGTTTGATGCAGTTTTTCAAATTAATAAACGTGATGAACAGATTCAAGCTCATTGCAACACGATCAGAAAGTTGAAAGCCCAAATCTCTCAATTAAAGGGTCAAACGAACAATGTGACTGGTCCCCAAATGCCTCCTCCTTTAGATTCTCAGAATTCTCAAAACTTTCATCTTCAAAACTTAGTAAATGCTTTACAAAAGGAAAATGAGGCTTTTCTTGAAGAAAATGAAAAGGTTAAACGTCATTTCAATGAATTATTTGAATCTATAAAGGTCACTCATAACAAAAATAACGAAACGGTAGCCTCGTTACAAAAAGAAATTGAGAATCTAAAGAGTCAGGTAAAAGGGAAGATGCCAATGACCAATGGGGAGAATGGTGTATCAAAGGTACATGTCTGTAATAAATATGCTTTTTCTGTGAAATATGTTCCTCCTCATCTTAGGAATAACAAACTTGCTATTCAAACATATTTCTCATACCTTAAGGACAGCCTAGAATGTCTCCGTGAGATTGTAGAAGAGGATAAGTTAGAGAAACCAGATGATAATGCAATTGGCCATGCATGCTTATATGCCAAATGATCTCAAGAACTTCTAGAATGCCTAGTTACAATATGCCCTAAAATCTTAGGTGAGCAAGTCAATCCCTTGATACCGTGTTCTATGCCTAGTGCCAAGTATGCAAGTCAAACAATGCCAAATGTTATGAATGTGAACCCTACTGTGCCTTCAAGTAGTTCCGATTTCAAATCTGTTAGTGCTAAGAATGTGAACTCGAGTGTGCACTCTAGGTGTTCAAATCCCAGCTATTCAAGTGTTAAAAAAAATTATCTTAGTGTGCCTGCATGTAGCTCAGATCCCAGCACATCTAAACAGGTGAAGCAAATAGTAGCCAAACCATCTAATGTTCCCATTCCCTCTACAGGAGTAATCAGTGACATTAAAGCAAGCAGGTCAAAGTCTCAAGACAATACAAGGAAGGACACGACCTCGCAAGCTAAGAATGTGCATTGGAAGAAAGTAGAAGACCTACCTAGGAACTTTAAGTTTATGCCGAATAAAACGAATCGTGTTGATTCTAGTATTAGCCATAGGCGTACTGTAATTAATTCGAATACTGATACTATTTGCAAACCTTGTATTAATGTCTGCTTGAATTCTGTTTCTAATCATGAATGTGGTGTTAATGTTTTGCCTAATGATGTTAATTGTCTAATTAATATTGTTAATGCTAAAAATCATGCTAAGAAGGCTAAAAGGCAAAAACGAAAGAAAGTTAGAAAACAGTGGAAACCCACAGGAAGAACATTTAGCAGGATAGGGTATTATTGGATACCTGTTGGTCGTAAGACTAATCAGAGAATGCCCACTAGAAAATGGATGCCTACTGGTAGATCTATTCCCTTAAGAAGTGAGCACACTGTGAACAGGGCTAATACAGACACTAGTACTGCATCTATTCACAATGATTCCATTGCCCTATTTTCTTATATGAATGCTTCTATTTCTGATGTGGGTGTTCCAACCAGTGTTACTAACCAAATGGAACCCATTCTTGCATGGGGATCCCAATTAACCAGTTATCCATTCTTGTCTGTGTTCAACTGCAGATCGTTCAAACCGTTCTATGGTACCTGGACTCAGGTTGTTCCAAGCATATGACTGGCGACCGGTCACGGCTCATGAACTTCGTGAGCAAATTCATCGGGACAGTTAGATTCAGAAATGATCATTTCGGTGCAATTATGGGTTATGGTGATTATGTTGTGGGTGATAGTGTCATCTCTAGAGTATACTATGTGGAAGGTCTTGGTCATAATCTGTTCTCTGTTGGTCAATTTTGTGATTCTGATCTTGAAGTAGCCTTCAGAAAACATACTTGTTTTGTTAGAGAACTGGATGGTAAGGAATTGTTACGAGGAACTCGTGGTTCAAATCTTTACACCATCTCTATCGATGATATGATGAAGTCTTCTCCTATTTTCTTGTTGTCAAAGGCCTCGAAAACAAAGTCATGGTTATGGCATCATCGTCTAAATCACTTGAACTTCGGCACCATCAATGATCTCTCCAGAAAGGACTTAGTTGTAGGTTTACCTAGACTAAAGTATGAAAAGGATCATCTTTGTTCAGCATGCCAATTGGGAAAAAGCAAAAAGTATACCCATAAACCCAAACCTACAAACTCAATCACAGAAGTTCTTCATACCCTTCATATGGATCTATGTGGACCAATGAGAGTGTAGAATATCTTTGGAAAGAAATATGTGTTAGTTGTGGTTGATGATTACTCTAGATTCACCTGGGTCAAGTTCTTGAGGACAAAGGATGAAACTCCTGATATCATCATCAAACTCATCAAACAGCTGCAGGTTCGACTTAACAAAACCGTCAGAATTATCCAAACAGACAATGGAACTGAGTTTATTAACAAACAACTTAGTGAATTTTATGAAAGCATTGGAATCAGCCATCAAAGAAGTGTTCCACGAACTCCTCAACAGAACGGTGTAGTTGAAAGACGAAATCGAACTCTTGTAGAAGCCACTAGAACAATGCTGATTTACTCAAAGGTTCCAATGTTTCTCTAGGCTGAAGCTATTGCCACTGCATGCTACACACAAAATCGTTCCCTGATTCACACTATTCATGGAAAAACTCCATATGAACTTGTCCACAACAGAAAACCTAATCTCTCTTTCCTTCGTGTGTTTGGTGCATTGTGTTATCCAACTAATGAGGGTCAAGACTTAGGCAAACTTAGAGCTAAAGCAGACATTGGAGTTTTTGTAGGGTATGCACCAAACAAAAAGGGATACCGAATCTACAACAAAAGAACCCGAAATATCATGGAAACAATTCACGTTACGTTTGATGAGCTGACCGGTCAAATGGCTCCTGGACAATTCAGTTCAGGACCCACACTTCAAAACAGTCCCATTGGTTCATCCCTTGTTCCAAACTCTTCTCAAGAAACACCATATGTAACTCCATCTGAAGATGATTTAAAGAAATTGTTTGATCCTATGTTTGATGAACTTTATGAGCCAAGTACTAATGAGGTGTCAATTTCTACAACAGAGGCTGCTCATATTCCTGAGAATGAAGTCAATCCCTCAGTCTCAATATCTTTAAGTCAAGAAGCACCTGCTGATTTGATCGTTTTCGTACAAGATATTTTCCGAAGAAATACAAAGTTATGTATTTCCCCGGTCGTTCTCCCAACGAGGGATGAATGGAGTTTAACAACTCACGTCGCGTGATTCGGGATTCGAATAGGGAAAAAGAATTTTGGGTGATTTCTAATCTACGATGGAAGGAACAATAAGGGAAAGCAATTAAAACTACTGGAACAATGATGCAAACAAGTAAATACGACTAAGTATGCAATTTTAAAACTAAAAACGCGAAAAACGTAATTAATAAAACGCGAATAAAAAGCAAACTACTCTAGTTTAACCCATGAAAATGAAATACTATTTTTCTACAGATAAAAATGATATTTAAAACTTATTTGGAATTTAAATCTATTTTTTTTGGGGTTTTTCTTGATTTATTATGATTTAAAAACTAATTTAAGACATTTAAAATAAACTTGAAATACTAAAAATTAGGAAAATAAGCTAGAAAATTACAAAAATATTTTTCAAAAATCTTAAATGACTAAAAAGAATTTTCAGAACTGGAATCACATTTTTTTTTGCTTTTTCTCAATTTATTATGAATTTAATACTATTAAAAACTAATTAAATTCCTAGAAAATACTAAAATGACTAGGAAAAAATTTGAAAAATACTTTTTAAGATATTTTTATTTTTCTAAAACTAATAAAATTTTAATTGCATTTTTCTGAACATTTTCTGAATTATTTGGATTAAATGCTAATTAAAAATGCTAGAAAATGACATAAAATGCAGAAAAATAGCAAATGAACAGTGAAAAATATGAAAACTTCCAGTCAACTATAAAATAATACTGAGAATTCAGGAAAAATAACAGAAACTATTTTGGAGTACAAGAACAATGATTTGGGCGCACAACTAATGAAATAAGCACATGTAAATAAGCTAAAATCTAACCATAAGCTACTATAAGCTACCTACTCCTAAAACTAACCTATACTAACTGGAAATAAGCTATTGCAACTGTTTTCAACCCTATAAGCACAAGCTATAAGCATTTAAGCACAAAAGCAAGTTCTAAATCTACTATGCCAAACGCCCCTAACTAGCTACTTTAAGCCTAAAATAAGCTAGTTATAAAAATTCCTAAAAATAAACTAAAATGGCCATGGAGTAGAAAACCAACCAGAGACTCTAAATCCAAAACTTTAGCTAACTTGGACTTAAGGTGAAGAAATTAGAAATCAAAACTATAAGCTACTTATGAATAAAGTTGACTGATGCGGAATAGAAGTGCAGCTTATGAGGGGAATTTTCAGTCAAGAAATAAGCAAACAGATAAGCTAGGGAAACCAAGAACCTAAGGTAAATGAGATCAAAGCAAGTCTAACTTAATTCTAATCCTAAGCATAAATAATAAGCAACTAAGCAACTAAAAACACCACTAATTCTATTGATGCAGCAGACTAAAGAGCAGTTGCAGGCCTAAATAAGCACTTAAATAAGCTCTACATGGGAAATAAAAGCTAAGCTGATCTAACTTAAACTATGGGTTAACTAAGGAACCAAAAATCAGAGAAAACCAGCAGTAGGAGAAGCAGATAAACAGTATTGAAATAAGCTACTTGGACAACACTTACTGATGGTGCAGAGCAATTCAAAATCAAACCCACTAACTTCAAGGCATAAGCAGCAATTGAAAATTATTTTTCTGAATTTTTTTCTTTTTAGATTAGCTAAACCACTAGATGAAAATACTATTTCTGATTTTTAATAATTTTTATGGTAAAGACAAATGACTACAACTAAAGGAGATTAGATGAAAATATGACTTAAGTGCTAAAACAGATTTTGAATGAAAATACTTATAAGAGTAAAAACAACCTAAAAGAAAACTTGGATAAACTCTAATCTCAGCAAATGACTCTAAACGACACCAATTTTATCTCACAAAAACATATAAATCCTCAAAATTCTCCTAATCCCAAACACCCTTAAAAGACTGAATTATGAGAATAATCTCTTAAATTCCAACTGAAACTTAACTAAAACTCATCACAACTGAAATTTAAACATGAAAATTATCTTCAAAAAGGACTTGAAACCAGAAATGACCAAACTCAGCTTTGACTATTCGAATTTGACCCGTTTTGACTTTTGTTGACCAAACTTAAGGAAATGCAATTAAGGACAAGTGTAAACAAGTAAAGGCTCACAAAAGCTCATACAAGCTTTTGTGAGCTTCCAATAACAGAAATAGAAGCTGGAAAAAGGTTGAGCTTAAAAGAATAAATGCAAATTAAGTTCACTAAACTCTTTAACTTTTATTTATAAAAACTGAGATTACAATTTAAAAGGAGGATTACAAATTGAAACAACTATACTAATAAAACAATAAAAACGGAAAATAAAATGTCAAAACTTCTCTAAGACATGAGAAATTGGACAGATATCTCTTGTGAAGTTCAAGGGTTTTTATAGGCTGATGGGTTTGATCTTCAAAAGGTTCTGGGAGCTTGATCTCGACCTTTGATTTCACATTTTGTCATCACATCACATCTTAGCCCTTGGATTAAATCAATGAGGTGTCACAACCAATGATATCCCTCCATTTGTACATGCTGTCATTCCAAAGTACATGGATCGCCAACGTGGCCAATGAGATGCTTAGTACTATGCTTAGGGGGGCATTGTGGGTATTTTGGAGTTGAAGAAGGGTAACAGCAAATGGAGTTATCCAGGTTTTAGGCGCGTCTCTTCTTGGCTTATTTTTTAGTATAATTCGACTCTGGGTAGTAAATGTTTGACCGTGTGGTTAAAAGTTGGGTTTGACTGGGTTTTAGTGATGTGTTGACCAGGGTATGGTATCAAACGGGTAAAGTTATTTTGAATGGGATGGGCTTGAGTTGGTTTTGGATTATTCTTGGACTTGGGCAATTTATTTAGTGTAGGATTTTAGTACTAAGGACTACTTATGTAAATTTGTAAAAATCAAAACCAATGGTGTAAATTTGGAAATGGAAGGGTGACTTTGGTAATTTAATACAATGAAGGGCACAAGGGTGTAACGGGTAAATATGGGAAAATTGAGGGGTGAAAAGTGTCAATGTATGAAAGTTGAGGGTGAATTGTGAAATTTGGTGAAATGAAAGATTTTGATGTGAAAATTCCCAACAATGATCCAGAACTCCGTAATTTGACTTTTAAGCATCCAAGTCCCATAAATCAGCATCCCGGCATCGGCTTTTGCACTCTTCTTTCTCTCGTGCTCGGTTTTCTTCGGTTTTGGCTTCTTTTTGTCTGTTTTGTCTCATCCGAACCTGCACATGCATAAACTCAAGAAAACACCAAATATTAGCAATAAACGGCTCTTTCTTGGTTATTTTGGGTTTATTTTAGAAAAGAAATGATATGTGTTTTTGCACATATCAAAATACCCCAGACGAGACGATTGTCGTGTCCCCACGCAATGCAATCAACTCACGCTTCTAAAACCAAGGATTTCAATCTCTTTCTACTAAACCTGTAAAGAAGTAGCAAAGATTCCTCAAAAGAGACTAGGAACCCTTAATTCTAAAAACGCCCCGTTTACCTTTTAATTCACATATAGATATTACGATTAAGCACATTCCGATTATGAGTGACGGTTTGTTAAACTTTCATGTCGATTAATAACTCCAACATTTTTCAAACGACACGTTAGGATCACAGAGTAAGAAACACAACACAGCGTGAAGTGACCATATGGATAGAATACATCGTCCCTGATTTTTCACAAGTCCCAAACTAAGCGTAAAATCGAAATCAATGTTAAATATGACTTTAGATGCTAACACTACCCATGGAAGTTACTTGGGTAATTACCTTTTGTTCCCATTTTCCTATTTTCCTCTAGATTTTTTTATTTTTGTGAGAAATGAATTTCTTCAAAGTTCTCGTTTCGATAACTTTTATTCCGATAAAGATACAAAGCTAAGTTGATAATTAGTTGTACACCTTCCCTCAAAAACCATTGTTCCAAAAATGAGGTCCACATCAAGGAATTTTTATTCACTTATACTTTTGACATTTTCATTTTTCATTTTCATCATCATTTTTTTTTTTCACACTTATACCTTTTACTTATATGAGCTATGAACTACGGAGCTTCACGGGGTAATTCAAAGACTATAGGCTTTATGAAATGAGGATCCCAGTTGGTTAGACCAAGAACCTCACCCAATCCTGGCTAAAGATCCAAGGGTCCGATCTCGAACCGCAACTCATACTTTACTTATTACTTTTCACTTATTACTTATTGCTTATTTATTTATTTATTACGGATCCTTGATGTGTACCCAATTTTTAAAACAAAGATTCTTTTAAGAAGATAAAGAACTAACTATCGCCAAAAACTCAACATCTCTAATTATTTATTCACAGATATGGGGTGAAACAATTTTGTGGGAACAAAAAGCCATAAGTACCTTCGATGGGCTCTAAAGAGAACCAACTACTCCACGCTTAGCATCTAAACTCATAAGTAACTCTATCATTTCTCGATCTCCGCAAATTTAAAATCCCAAATAATGAGATCCGCGGATGCTTAGCCGATAATTTTTTAGATTACCTATGGTTAAGGGAACAAGCTAGGGCTCAACACGCCAGGTCAAGTCAGAATTCCATTCCTACTCTCACCAGCGGAAAGTCAACAAGGTGTCAAAACATATATTACTTAGCTAATGCTTCGTCAAATAATCTCAAGTCTCGCATTTTTAAAGTCACTTATTATAAACTCGCAAATTCTTGTTAAAGCTTCGCATATATAAAATCACTTAGGGAGACTTGCAAATTCTTTGCCTTTTGAGCTAGAATCGCATTTTATAGCCTCTTGTCTAAGCAATTAGCAAAGACTATTTCAAGAAAAACGCATATTTAAAGTAACTTCTAAGAGACTAGCAAGAACTTTTCGATCATAAAACTAACAAAAGCTTACGAAAAATTTTAAATTTTCTCATTTTTGCACAATTTTTCAATTTCTAAGGAAAAACGGGGTTACGAAAGAAACACGACCGAAAATAAGCAAGTGCGGATAAATCAAATCGAAGATTACCCACCCCAGACTAAAACAAAACATTGTCCTCAATGTTTAAAAGCAAGGGTAAGAACGAAAATCTAAAAGCCGTTTATTAAGTATGCTCAAAGATAAACGTTAGTCGATAAGATTAGGATATCGGATTTCCATAAGCGTCGACCATGAAACTCGAGTGGAGAAAAAACAAACTTCGAGCACGAAAGTCTTCATATCAATGAAATCCTGGACAAAAACATCACAAACAACCAAACACGAGAAATCGAAGAGGCTAACTCCTTCACGTCACTTATTAGAGAAAATAGAAAGAAGATAAAGATAAGCATGGGGTGCCTCCCACGAAGCGCTTCTGTTTTTGGTTACCGAGTCGCTAGCCTGACTCGTCCCCGAATTCATTTTTCCTTGGGGAAACAAGCGGAAGGGATACCCGGATCAAAGATGGTATCCTCAGTCTGGAGGGAAAGAGAATGGATGGGTTGGGAGGGAAAGAAAATGTCGGGCTCAAGCACATAAAAGATAACTTCTCCGTAGAAATATGATCATCGACCTCTTCCAAAATGACGTCACTTCGCTCAACCGGCGTGAGTGAAGGAGAAGGGTCGGAAATGAAAGGCTCATAAACGGGAGTAGGATTGCCACTCGGAGGATTATAATCGTCATCAGAATCAGAATCGTAATAATAGGTAGTTGGACGATATTGGATCACTTTCGCGGCTTCTTCAGCTAATAATTCACGACAGGTCTTTTGATTAGGATCTTTTTCTTGAGCCGGTTTATTAAGCAATTCTTTTAATTCCTTTAATTCTTGTAATATATTGAGACAACCTTGGAGAAATTCTTGATTATTTGACGGAGGTTGTGGTTGAATATCTTGGTATTGTGGAGATGGGTCATAAGAATAGTCATAAGGAACTTGCTCGTAAACAATCGGATTCTGTATTTGACAATCGGAATTAAAGTGCGGACCTCCACAATACTCACAACAATATGATTGTTGTGACGGGTTTGGTGAAGTATATGGATAAGGTTCATAACCAAAGGTTGTATTGTTAAATTGAGCTTGACATTGAAAACCTTGGTGAGGACCTCCACAATACTCACAAGAGTATGACTCCGTCTCATGGTATGGGGATTGGTTAAGGAAATCGGTCGTTTCATTGTAGGGATGTTGGTTGTAAACAAACTCGTTTCCCGTATTCACAATGGTACAACCGGGACAATTCCCACCATTTTGAGGTCCCCCACACCATCGACAACCATAATGGTAAGACGAAGACATCGAGAAGAATTATACGAATAAGAGGGTAAAGAGATAAAGAATTGATGGTTCAGAGGGTAAAGAAGAATATTTTTGGGTTTTTGATAAAAGCAAACATAAAAGGGAAAATAAATTTTGAAAAGGAAAATCTTTTTGGGTTTTTATAAAAGGGATATGTACAAATATCAACGATAACTTCACGAGGAAGGATCTTCAAAAACCGCGAATCGAGACGGAATACGAAAACTCACTACAAGCCCTCCCCGGCAGCGGCGCCATTTTTGAATTGATCGTTTTCGTACAAGATATTTTCCGAAGAAATACAAAGTTATGTATTTCCCCGGTCGTTCTCCCAACGAGGGATGAATGGAGTTTAACAACTCACGTCGCGTGATTCGGGATTCGAATAGGGAAAAAGAATTTTGGGTGATTTCTAATCTACGATGCAAGGAACAATAAGGGAAAGCAATTAAAACTACTGGAACAATGATGCAAACAAGTAAATACGACTAAGTATGCAATTTTAAAACTAAAAACGCGAAAAACGTAATTAATAAAATGCGAATAAAAAGCAAACTACTCTAGTTTAACCCATGAAAATGAAATACTATTTTTATACAGCTAAAAATGATATTTAAAACTTATTTGGAATTTAAATCTATTTTTTTGGGGTTTTTCTTGATTTATTATGATTTAAAAACTAATTTAAGACATTTAAAATAAACTTGAAATACTAAAAATTAGGAAAATAAGCTAGAAAATTACAAAACTATTTTTCAAAAATCTTAAATGACTAAAAAGAATTTTCAGAACTGGAATCACATTTTTTTTGCTTTTTCTCAATTTATTATGAATTTAATACTATTAAAAACTAATTAAATTCCTAGAAAATACTAAAATGACTAGGAAAAAACTTGAAAAATACTTTTTAAGATATTTTTATTTTTCTAAAACTAATAAATTTTAAATTGCATTTTTCTAAACATTTTCTGAATTATTTGGATTAAATGCTAATTAAAAATGCTAGAAAATGACATAAAATGCAGAAAAATAGCAAATGAACAGTGAAAAATATGAAAACTTCCAGTCAACTATAAAATAATACTGAGAACTCAGGAAAAATAACAGAAACTATTTTGGAGTACAAGAACAATGATTTGGGCGCACAACTAATGAAATAAGCACATGTAAATAACTAAAATCTAACCATAAGCTACTATAAGCTACCTACTCCTAAAACTAACCTATACTAACTGGAAATAAGCTATTTCAACTGTTTTCAACCCTATAAGCACAAGCTATAAGCATTTAAGCATAAAAGCAAGTTCTAAATCTACTATGCCAAACGCCCCTAACTAGCTACTTTAAGCCTAAAATAAGCTAGTTATAAAAATTCCTAAAAATAAATTAAAATGGCCATGGAGTAGAAAACCAACCAGAGACTCTAAATCCAAAACTTCAGCTAACTTGGACTTAAGGTGAAGAAATTAAAAATCAAAACTATAAGCTACTTATGAATAAAGTTTACTGATGCGGAATAGAAGTGCAGCTTATGAGGGGAATTTTCAGTCAAGAAATAAGCAAACAGATAAGCTAGGGAAACCAAGAACCTAAGGTAAATGAGATCAAAGCAAGTCTAACTTAATTCTAATCCTAAGCATCAAATAATAAGCAACTAAGCAACTAAAAACACCACTAATTCTATTGATGCAGCAGACTAAAGAGCAGTTGCAGGCCTAAATAAGCACTTAAATAAGCTCTACATAGGAAATAAAAGCTAAGCTGATCTAACTTAAACTATGGGTTAACTGATGGTGGAGAGCAATTCAAAATCAAACCCACTAACTTCAAGGCATAAGCAGCAATTGAAAATTATTTTTCTGAATTTTTTCCTTTTTAGATTAGCTAAACCACTAGATGAAAATACTATTTCTGATTTTTAATAATTTTTATGGTAAAGACAAATGACTACAACTAAAGGAGATTAGATGAAAATATGACTTAAGTGCTAAAACAGATTTTGAATGAAAATACTTATAAGAGTAAAAACAACCTGAAAGCAAACTTGGATAAACTCTAATCTCAGCAAATGACTCTACACGACACCAATTTTATTTCACAAAAAAATATAAATCCTCAAAATTCTCCTAATCCCAAACACCCTTAAAAGACTGAATTATGAGAATAATCTCTTAAATTCCAACTGAAACTTAACTAAAACCCATCACAACTGAAATTTAAACATGAAAATTATCTTCAAAAAGGACTTGAAACCAGAAATGACCAAACTCAGCTTTGACTATTTGAATTTGACCCGTTTTGACTTTTGTTGATCAAACTTAAGGAAATGCAATTAAGGACAAGTGTAAACAAGTAAAGGCTCACAAAAGCTCATACAAGCTTTTGTGAGCTTCCAATAACAGAAATAGAAGCTGGAAAAAGTTTGAGCTCAAAAGAATAAATGCAAATTAAGTTCACTAAACTCTTTAACTTTTATTTATAAAAACTGAGATTACAATTTAAAAGGAGGATTACAAATTGAAACAACTATACTAATAAAACAATAAAAACAGAAAATAAAATGTCAAAACTTCTCTAAGACATGAGAAATTGGACAGATATCACTTGTGAAGTTCAAGGGTTTTTATAGGCTGATGGGTTTGATCTTCAGAAGGTTCTGGGAGCTTGATCTCGACCTTTGATTTCACATTTTGTCATCACATCACATCTTAGCCCTTGGATTAAATCAATGAGGTGTCACAACCAAAGATATCCCTCTATTTGTACATGCTGTCATTCCAAAGTACATGGATCGCCAACGTGGCCAATGAGATGCTTAGTACAATGCTTAGGGGGGCATTGTGGTTATTTTAGAGTTGAAGAAGGGTAACAGTAAATGGAGTTATCCAGGTTTTAGGCGCGTCTCTTCTTGGCTTATTTTTTAGTATAATTTGACTCTGGGTAGTAAATGTTTGACCGTGTGGTTAAAAGTTGGGTTTGACCGGGTTTTAGTGATGTGTTGACCAGGGTATGGTATCAAACGGGTAAAGTTATTTTGAATGGGATGGGCTTGAGTTGGTTTTGGATTATTCTTGGACTTGGGCAATTTATTTAGTGTAGGATTTTAGTACTAAGGACTACTTATGTAAATTTGTAAAAATCAAAACCAATGGTGTAAATTTGGAAATGGAAGGGTGACTTTGGTAATTTAATACAATGAAGGGCACAAGGGTGTAACGGGTAAATATGGGAAAATTGAGGGGTCAAAAGTGTCAATGTGTAAAAGTTGAGGGTGAATTGTTAAATTTGGTGAAATGAAAGATTTTGATGTGAAAATTCCCAACAATGATCCAGAACTCCGTAATTTGACTTTTAAGCATCCAAGTCCCATAAATCAGCATCCCGGAATCGGCTTTTGCACTATTCTTTCTCTCGTGCTCGGTTTTCTTCGGTTTTGGCTTCTTTTTGTCTGTTTTGTCTCATCTGAACCTGCACATGCATAAACTCAAGAAAACAGCAAATATTAGCAATAAACGTCTCTTTCTTGGTTATTTTGGGTTTATTTTAGAAAAGAAATGATATGTGTTTTTGCACATATCACCTGCTGCTTATCCTTCAGTCTCATCAACAAATCATTATTCTTCAAATGTACATCATGGAAGTGTTTCTGGCATCAATGATGAAGTTAATTCCTTTGCTACTCCTGAAGATGCTCCATTCGAAAACATATTTGCTCCTGAATCTTCTTCAGAACCATCTTCTTCAGGAGACATCGACTCTGCTACTTCAGTCCCTCAACAACTACCACATGAACACCTCAGAAAATGGACTCACGATCATCCATTAGACAACATCATTGGAAATCCCTCTCGTCCTGTATCAACAAGGAAACAACTTGCAACCGATGCCTTATGGTGTTTCTTCAACTCCGTACTCTCAAAGATCGAACCAAAGGATGTTAAAACTGCCATGAATGAAGATAGCTGGTTCAATGCCATGCAAGATGAAATTCATGAGTTTGATCGACTTGATGTATGGGAGTTAGTACCTGCTCCAGACTGTGCTATGATTATTGCTCTTAAATGGATCTTCAAAGTGAAACTTGATGAGCATGGTGATGTGTTGAAGAACAAGGCTCGATTAGTTGCTAAAGGATACCGTCAAGACGAGGGTATTGACTTTGAAGAATCTTTTGCTCCAGTTGCTCGAATCGAGGCAATCAGAATCTTTTTGGCAAATGCTGCTAGTAAGAACATGGTAGTCTATCAGATGGATGTGAAGACGGCATTTCTGAACGGAGATCTTAAAGAAGTCGTCTACGTCAGCCAACCTGAAGGATTTGTAAATCAAGAGCATCCTACTCACGTTTATCGTTTGAAGAAGGCTCTTTATGGTTTAAATCAAGCTCCAAGGGCATGGTATGATACACTGTCAAAGTTTCTTCTATCTACCGGATTTAGCAAAGGAGCAGTTGATCCAACATTGTTCACCAGGAAGTCAGGCAAACATTTAATTCATGTTCAAATTTATGTTGATGATATAATCTTTGCCTCGACTGACCCCAATGAGTGTGACCGTTTTTCAAATGAAATGAGTTCAAAATTTCAAATGTCAATAATGGGACAAATGTCATTTTTCTTGGGATTACAAATTTCACAAAGTCCAGGAGGCATTTTCATAAATCAATCTAAATATGCAACTGAGATCTTAAAGAAATTTGGATTTGATTCAAGTGACCCTGTTGACACTCCCATGATTGATCGAACCAAACTAGATGAGGACCACTCAGGGATCGTGATTGACCAAACGAAATATCGTAGTATGATTGGATCCCTGATGTACCTCACTGCTAGTAGACAAGACATCTTGTTCGCTGTTTGCATGTGTGCTAGATACCAGGCTAAGCCTACTAAAAAGCACCTTGAAGCGGTTAAACGGGTCTTTCGGTATCTCCAAGGAACGATCAACATGGGTCTTTGGTACCCGAAGGACACCGGTATGTCACTAACAGCCTATGCAGATGCTGATCATGCAGGGTGTCAAGATACTCGTCGAAGTACATCTGGAGGTGCTCAGTTTTTGGGTGATAAGCTTATGAGCTGGTCTTCAAAGAAGCAAATGAGTACTTCTATTTCCTCTACAGAGGCTGAATACACAGCCATGTCATCTTGTTGTGCTCAAATCTTATGGATGAGATCTCAATTATCTGACTATGGCTTTGAATTCAACAAAATCCCTCTGTACTGTGACAATAAAAGTGCTATTGCTCTCTCATGCAACAACGTTCAACACTCAAGAGCAAAGCATATCGACATTCGACATCATTTCATCAGGGAACAAGTGGAAAAAGGTATGGTGGAACTCTATTTTGTGAGGTCTGAATATCAGTTAGCAGACATCTTCACCAAAGCTCTTCCAAGAGAACGTTTTGAGTTCATACTTCCACGACTAGGCTTGAAAAGCCTTCAACCAGAAACACTCAAACGTCTTCAGGAGGAAGACGAGGAGTAATGGTCTATGCTCATCTATCTCTTGTATATATCTATTCGAAAAACAAAATACAAAATTATAAAATCCTCAAAAATCAAATAGAAAAATATAAAACCTTCAAAATCCATAAAAATCTGAAAAATTTGAAAATTCTTCAAAAAAAAAAAAAAAAAAAATTTGTCAATTTGTTATGTTTTTCTCGGTTCGATAATATCTACGGTCTTTGTGCTGTCATTCAAAGAATGACACGGGACTTTAGATGTTGTTCGAATTCTTAAAAAAAAAATAAAAAAAATAAAAAAAATAAATAAATAAATTTTAGGAGAAAGAGAAACAATGGTTTATTGTCATTTCAGGCAGTAACCTGCTTTTCAAAGAAAGAACAGAGCCATGCTTTACCATGTTGTCAAATTCCATGCTCTGATTCTATAAACATTTATCTGCTGAAAACTAGTTGCTTTGAAAAATAACTCGGTTTCTATTTTTGATAATCATCAGGACTTATTTGTCAAAATCTCTATCTCTCAATCAACAACCTATGTCATTGATTGAGGGGGAGAATGACTTCAATTAAATTAAAAAGTTATTTGGCATTAAATTGTTTTCAAAAGATGTACATGCATGTTTTACCAATGGAGTTTTAAAGTCTAAAAATCCGATCCTTATCAGTTAAAACACTTTCATAATCAAGTCACAATTCCCCTTAAAATCTTTCAAAATCAATTTAAATCAATAAGAGATCATAAATCTCAAATGATTTGATAATTGTGATCGGGGGAGAATGTGTGATTTAAATTGGATTTAAACTGATAATTCGGTAAATGGTTTTATAAGGATGTACATGCTATCCTTCCCACATGTGACAAATGATTTCAAATTTTCCATGCACATGTTGAGGGGGAGCATCTGTCTTAAACCTATGTTTTGAAACGTGATCATTTATCTCAATGTGCAGGTTCCCTCTAGTATGTGCAAAACTCTTTTCAAACCTCGAGGCACATATTGAGGGGGAGCAAACTTATGGAAACCTCATCCTTCCCGAAAATGCTTTATCTACTTGATTTGATCAAGGAAGTGATGGTGATATCTTTTAGAAAATGGTAATCAAAGAATTAATTTCTTCCTCTTGCCTCCGTGTGCAAAACGATTTCAAACAATTCATGCACATGTTGAGGGGGAGCACTTATTCAAAAAATATCAAAAACAATTCAGGTACAAAATGTTTTGATAATATATCACAAGTATCTGGATTGATTTTCAAATGGTTTTTCAATTGGTTCCAATGGCAGATGAACAATACCAAATAGACCCACCAACTTTACTTTATGTACGGTGATATAAGGATGATAAGGTTAGGTATGTGTTCCCATGATCCGCCAGAACCGGAGGGATCTACCCAGGGACTATCCACTAGTTAGTGTAGAGTTCTTAGGTATGATGATAAAAGGAGAAAAATGAGATATGGGAAGAGTGCGGACTGAGACTGAGCTAGCACTGAAATAAACCCAACAAGGTTCTAGCTATGAAGTCTCGGTAAGCACTGAAGGGGTTAAAGAATTAAAAAGAATTGAATGAGAAAAGGGTGAAAACAAATAGCCCTCCATATATTCAATCTTAGGGCAGAAACCGGGTTCAATTCATATGTTACTAATGGTAACATCGGTATTGAAGACAAGACGTCATGGACCCAGTGACGCACTGCACTTCAACTTTCCAAACCACTCAAGTTCCTCTTAAAAGGACTTGTTTCATTCTCACGGGGAACCAACATTATCTATCGAATTTCTCTTAGAGATCGTTGATATTGAAAAAGGAGACCCTCTCCCTAGTCTCTGGCACAGGATCCAAATATGCACAAAATTGAGTCTAGAGCCACGAGATCATCAATAAATCTCATTAGGACACTTTCAATGAAGACTCTCTGTTTCACACAATGTGAAAAGAGAGATTATATCTTGAGTCCTATGCATTATCCTTGTGGTATTGCCAGAACATCTGAGTGATGTGTAAACATATTCACAATGAAGATGGAAAACCTTCTGGAGCCAACATCAAACAAGCTCCTGGTAGGTGGTAGGTGAGATCTATCATATAGATCAACCATGTGACAACTGAACAGAAACAATGGGGCGATTCAATCTCTTGAATCAATCCTGGTTCAGGTTATGGATTGACGGATACCTTTGAAAAACCGGTCTTTGTGCTTAATAAGTCTTTTCTTTAGCACATCAACCGTGTACTAATTTTTCAAACCAAAAGGTGTTTTTATGATTGATAATTGATTTCCAATAAAACCTTCGTTGTGTTGCAAAAACAATTTCTATTGAGCAATACACGATTGTTTTTCAAATCTCTTTTCATCAATCAGTGGACTTAAATTCGCTGGTTCACTCACTCCGTGTTGTCTTCTTTGAGACGTTCCGGTTTGAGAACAGCTAGAGCAGCTGCGAAACCCTGTCAAGCAAATTCTTCGGAATTATACCTGATCACAGGCAGTACATGTACTGATCAACGGGAAACTGTGGGCCGCGTACCTCAATTCAACTAAAGTGGTCAAAGACACTTTTGTACGCTTTATTGTTAATTGTTGTATGCAGGTACACCCGACGTTTGCAGCTGATCAGAATGAAGCGGTCAATCCATAGCCGCATGCTCACACAATACATTCATCTCTCAAGAAATCATGATAAGTGCATCAATGATTCTGATATTTACACTCCATGCTTCTGCTATGCTGCTGCCAATATCATGAATCAACGAAAGCTTCCGCTACTCTGATGAGACGATATCATGATCCAAAATGTGAGCATGTCGGTCCGAAAGTCACAACATCACATAATACCAACACCACAATGGATGTCTCAAAGATTTTTGTTAGCTGATGGTCTCAAAAGCTGGCTCAAAATTATTATCACGTGGATCAGTAAAAGACCTCCACTTGGATTAACCAAACATGCAATGAGAAGAATCAATGACTACGAGCTTCAGAGCAAAGTACTACATCAAGAATGCAAGAACAATTTTTTTGTAATATCTGTTTGTATTCAATGTAATTTTAGTACATGATTGAGGTGACCTCCCTTAGGGGGAGATTGTTAGGAATTAGAAATTCCAGGTATTAAAGAGTCGGTCACCTCAAGTATATGTAATCGTTAGAAAGCTCGTAGTCGTAGTTATTTTAAGTTAAGTATTATTTAGTTAAGTAACACCGTGGAGGATGGACGGGTCTTTACCCACTGTATGCCTGATCCACAGCCCGTTGTGTGGCGTTTTATGTAAGACTATAAATACTCTCTACCTCCCAAGGTAGAGAGTTGGAGCTCATAATAATATTTTCCTTTCTCTCACTATAGTTCCCAACTCTCTTCCACTCTCTCACTAGAACTCTCTCTAACATACTTAAACGCATACTTTGATCATGGTTTAGAGTGATTGTGAAATCCAATATCTTACAACTTAGTCGCTCATATTAACCATACAAATCAATTCAATATTCAATGTTACGAAATACATGAATCCAAAGTAAAGAAAAGATAAAATGCTAATGCTTATCGTAGGGGAGTGATTTCTCCCTTGGAGACAGCTCCGTATGCTCCTCTAGACCTGCCTTTGGCTTCTTCCCACGTTTTTTGGTTGTGGTGTGTGAAATGGGATGCTTTGAAATGCTAGAAATCGTGGGGTATTTATAGGTCAGATATGGGTTACGGCGTAACTAATAGAATATTTACGCCGTAATCATCTATTTCTTCGTAATTTGCACTAGATCTGCAAGTTACGACATAACCTTGTAAGTGGCTGCACCATATCTTCAATATTTCTTGGTTACACCATAGTTTAAATAAGAGTTACGGCGTAGTTATCAGCGGCATGGAACCTCATTTGACCTAATATGGTTACGTCGTACTCTTTTGTGAGAGTTACGCCGTAATCTTCTGATGAGTTGGCTTTCTGAGTCACGTTTTAGTTACGGCTGAATGTGAGAGATGAGTTACGCTGTAACTTCTTCAAAGTGAGCATACTCTGATAAATATTTGATAACTCCCCAATTCCACGTCTCTTTAGCCCCAATGCTCGTAATTTACCTGAAAGTGGAAAACAATGGAAAACAAGCATAAATCCATATAAATGATATAAATTTCAAGCATTATCGGGGGAAATTGACACTTAATATTCAGGACTATTTGATGTTATCACTAACACTTTCTCGAGAACCTTCGTCTTAGTGTACTCCTTCACCAAGTTAATCATCTCAGCCATTTTCGCCTGCATTTTTTCCCTCTGCCTATAAAATTCTTCCTCAAATTTAGCTAATCTCTCCGAGTGAGCTGCCATATATTCTCTCATTTGTGTTTTGAAACATGGTGAGAGCGATATTGGAGAGGTGGAACAAAAGCATCTTAGGGAATCGGGGATTCTTTCACGACTAGGTGACTCAGAGAGGGGTGTTGGGCTGTTGGCTGATTCAGCGAATTAACCGTTGATCGATGGATTGTGTTAGGATTTAGTAAATCCAGTTATTAAAGTGTCGGTCACCTCAAGTATATGTAATCGTTAGAAAGCTCGTAGTCGTAGCTATTTAATGTTAAGCAGTATTTAGTTAAGTAACACCGTGGAGGACGGACGAGTCTTTACCCACTGTATGCCTGATCCACAGCCCGTAGGTGGTGGTTTATGTAAGACTATAAATACTCTCTACCTCCCAAGGTAGAGAGTTGGAGCTCATAATAATACTTTCATTTTCTCTCACTAAGTTCCCAAACCTCTATTTCTCTCTCTAAAAACCTTATTGTATATGCCCCATTTGAACATGATTTGATATGTTTGTGAAATCCAATATGTTACAAATGGTATCAAGAGCCATGGTTTGATTATCTCTCTTACTTATCCTTGGATTTCTAGTGGTTTTATATGGTTTTTGGGGTTGAAAAAGTTTAGTGGTTTTTGCATCATTTGGATAATTTCTTGTGTTAAAGTTTGAATTTTGAGTGTACTTTTGTGTTTAGAATCATGGTATGTGCTTGGGTTTTGATTTGGAAAGCTTGAATCACTGTGGTTGAGCTTGTTTTGGATTGAAAAGTGTGGTTTTCAAGTTTTTCAACTTAGCGACTTGTGTCTCAGAGTGTTTTTCTTCGTAGCGACTTGCTTTAGTAATTTCCAGCGAGTTGTAGTTTAAAGTCGTAGCGACTTGATCTTAGCGACTTGTCTATTGGGACAAGCTGACAAACAGTACAACGTAGTGGAGGTTCCACTTCGGCTAGCGACTTGGTTGGCATAGCGACTTGTCTCTATTGTTTCTAGCGACTTGTCCTTATTGTTCTTAGCGAGTTGACTATTAGCAACTTGGATACTTAGCGAGTTGTTCTTTAGCGACTTGTCTACTTAGCGATTTGGTGCTTTAGCGACTTGTGTTCAGCGACTTGGGTCTTAGCGACTTGTGCTTAGCGACTTGATTCACAGCGACTTGAGGTTTAGCGAGTTGCTGCTTAGCGACTTGGTGCTTAGCGACTTGGTTCAAGGGTTATAGCGACTTGGTTAATATTTGTTTCTAATACGGTTTTCTCTTGATTTAGTAAAATCCCATGAAAGAATCTATTTCCCGGTTTAATCATAGAGTTATAAAATCTCGTGAAATCTGTAAACATGTCTACCAACGTGCCTACAATCATCTCTACTGTAGCTGAGGACGTTCAAGCAGCTGGTTTAGACACTCGTCCACCCATGCTTGACAGAACTGACTATGACTCATGTGCTCAACGAATTAGGTTGTATTTTCTGGGAAAGGAAAATGGAGTCAACATTCTCAAGTCAATTCATGAAGGACCTTATCAGATTGAGACTACAAGAGACATAATTTATACTGCTGCAGATGGAACAATGATATTTGGATTGGACAGACCAAAGACATATGATGAGCTCAGTGATAAGGAGAAAAAGAGATTCGATGCTGATATCAGGGCTTCAAACATTATACTCCAGGGTCTTCCAAAAGATATCTACAAGCTTATCAATCGCAACACTGAAGCCAAGGCGGTTTGGGATAATGTCAAGATGCTTTTCTCGGGTTTTGAATTAACTAAGGAAGACAGAGAATCACAACTGTATGATGAATTTGAGCAATTTAAGATGAAACCAGAAGAAAGTGTCTATGAATATTACGTGAGATTCTACAAGCTTGTGAATGATATGAAGAATATCAAAATGACCATGCCAAATATTCAGCTGAACTCAAAGTTTGTGAACAACATGAATCCCGAATGGCACAAATTTGTCACCTCTGTAAAGCTAACCAAAGGATTGAAGAACACCAACTATGAGCAACTGTATGCCTTCCTTATCCAAAATGAGAGACATGCTATGTTTGAACGAAGAATTCTTGAACAGTTCAAATCTAAGCATGGAGAAACTAGTTCGTCAAATGACTCAACAGCCTTCTACACCAATGTCAAAATTACCACCAAAGCCTCTCAAGTCATACCTACTGGAAACGGTAATCACAAATTCATTCCCGATCCGAGGTTCAAGCAATCTGATGCTGATACAGTCATGGAACACTTCATCAATCAACTGGCCCTTATGGTTAAACAAAACTTGACCCTTACTCCACATAGTAACAGTCTTCACACCAACAACGAAATCAGAACTGCATCCAATCTACACAATCATGCTATTGTCAGAGATGGAAAGGTTATGGTGCAACCAGTTCAAGGAAGGCAGTATGAACAAGGAAGAGGTGGAGTTGGTGGAGGGTATGTGGCTAATCAGAATCGTGGAAGGAATGCAACTCAAGGACGAGCAATGCAAATCAAGTGTTACAACTGTGGTGGTGATGGACACATTGCAAGGAACTGCACATCTCCAAAACGCCCTCAAAATGCAGAGTACTTCAGGGACAAGATGCTGCTGGTACAAGCTCAGGACAGTGAGCGGTTTTGGATGAAGAAGAATTGTTATTTCTTGCTGAAGGAAATGCTAAGACCTATGATGCGGATGTAGATGAGCAGCCAATTCAGAAAATAAGTCAAAAACATCAAAATGCCTTTCAAGTAGCAGACTGTGATGCATTTGACTTTGATGTCGATGATGAACCTACTGCCCAGACAATCTTCATGGCTAGAATCTCACCTATGGTCTCTCCAAAGGTCCCTTCAACACAACAGCCTGGTCAATCAAAAGATTCAATCATTTCAGAGGTATTAAAACTATATGATATAGTTGATGAGCAAAAAATGCATAATGAAGTACAATCTCTTGAAACTTATGAATCTGATATTGATAATGAGGGTAATAGCAATATTGTCCCATATTATCAAAGCAAAGTGAAAGTGAGATTGTACCAAGTGAAGCATCTTCTGTAGTTAATAATGACTATGTTTTTGATGAATACACTGCGTGTGCCCCTGATGATTTTGTCATCTCTGAACTGAATGCCTATAAAGAACAAGTTGCTATTTATGAACAACGTGCTAAGTTTGAGTTAACTAGCCGTGAGCAGGAAATGGATGACCAAATGCGTACTATTATTAGAAAAAGTAATTTTAGAGAAGAAGTTTTAAAACAAGAGTTAAGCTCCTTATAAGAAAAGCTTTCTAAAACTGTTAAGCAAAAGCAAGAGCTTTAAGATAATGTTAAAGTACTTAAACAAGAATTCAATGCTAAGGAATCAAAAATTTTGAATGATTTTTCTGATCTAAAAACTTTGAAAAACAATCTTGAAAATAAGTTGTACGTACAAGGGAACACCATTCAGACTGCTCACATGATCACTAAGAATAGAGTCTTAAGCGATAAGCACAGTATCCCCTTGTAGAGGAACCAAATCCCGAATATTGCTAAAGAGCTAAAGCGTTCCATAAGATTGTATATGATGGCAATGAGTTTCTTAAGCCTAGGCAAACACCATCATGTATTGGAAGCACGGAAGAGGATAGAAAATTAGATGATGCATCTAGTGAGAAAATGGATAAGAAGCTTAACGATCCTGCGTGTAAAAAGAATAACATAACGATCAAACCCCATGATTACACTAAGGAAAATTGGATCTCCCTAAACATGTTTAAGCCTCAAACTCAATTAACCCCATAACTGATTTTTTGGAAGAAAGATATGGATAAACAAAAAGTTAATGTACTTGTGGAAACAAACACTCCTTTTAGGAAAACGCCTACAACTACTGTGTATCCTCCAAATACACCAATGCACTTAGTTTCTAGAACTATTGCCACTAATAGCAAGACCTTAATCAGCCTGTATGTTGTTTATCAACTATTCGTTGATTTTGAGAAGACATGTAAGAAGAGAATCACACTACAGGGATAAGTGAAGAGGAAAGGGGTTTTGAGCAAACTAAAGAATGTTATTTAACTGAGGTCATGCCCTTCTTTAAACAATTAAAAGGTCAATTTGAGAGTCGTCAAAAGGGGATTAACTCAGATATCAAAGAAATGGAATAGGAATTTGATGCAATGATTGTTGAGGTAAATGAGTATGAACGGGAACTCAAATATAACGAAATTGAAAGGAAGAACTTGCATATCTTAAATGAGAACTTAGTATCAAGTTGTGTGGCTAAACATGTGTTTTATACTGTTACTAAGCATTCTATTAATGCCTCTCAATTTCATGAATTAACTGTTGCCTTGAAAGTTTCCCATGATCGTGTCATTGAGCTTGAAATCAAAAACTCAGAACTAAATGAGAAAATTGATCAGGATAATCACGATAATTTGGTAAAACAGTTTTCTAAGCTAGAAGTTGAACATTTTAATTTGCAACTAAAATATCAACATCTTAAAGAAAATGTTAAAATCTCAAACTCAAGACATCCTCAAATGTTCTAGAGTTTGATGCACTTTTTGAAATAAACAAACGTGAAGAACAGATTCAAGCTCATCGGAACACGATTAGAAAGTTGAAAGCCCAAATTTCACAATTAAAGGGTGAAAAGAACAACATGACTGGCTCCCAAATGCCTACTCCTTTAGATTCTCAGTGTTCTCAAATGTTTCATCTACAAAATATGGTTAATGTTTTACAAAAGGAAAATGAGAGTTTTCTAGAAGAAAATGAAAAGGTTAAACGACACTTTAAAGAGTTATATGATTCAATGAAAGTCACTCGTGACAAGAATAAAGAAAAAATAACATTTTTACAAAAGGAAATTGAGAATCTGAGGAGTCAGGAAAAAGGGAAAATGCCATTTGTCTTTAATTAGAATGTTGCATCAAAGTCATCTGCAGACTGCAAATATACTGTGACTGTTTAATACATTCCTCCTCATCTTAGAAATAACGAACTTGTGTTTCATAACTATTTCGCTCACCTTAAGGATAGTCTAGAATGTCTCCGTGAGATTGTAGAAGAGGATTTCATAAATAAGCCACTTGATAGAGAGATTAGGTTTGCTTGCATTCAGGCCAAACGATCTCAAGAGCTTCTAGAATGTTTAGGAGGAACATGTCCTAAATCCTTAGGTGCAAAAGATAAAGCTGTGATGCCTTGTTCTATGCCCAATATTAAGAAAGTGAACTCTAAATTGCCTATAAGTAGTACTGATCCATGCACGTCTAGTTCAGGAATGCAAAAAGTAGCCCAACCAACTAATGTTCCCATGATTCCCTCTACAAGAGTAATCAGTGACATAAAAGCAAGCGGGTCAAAGCCTCCAGGCAATACAAAGCAAGATAGGACCAACCTAGGAACATTAAGTTTGAGTTGAATAAAACGAATCGTGTTGATTCTAGTATTAGCTATAAGCGTACTGTAATTAATTCGAATTCTGCTACTATCTGCAAACCATGTAATGATGACTGTTTGATTTCTTTTACTGATCATGAATGTGGTGTGAATGTATTTCTTAATGCTGTTAAATGCCTAGTCAAAGTTGTTAATGTCAAAAATCAAGCTAAGAAGGCTAAAAGGCAAAAGCGAAAGAAAGTTAGAAAACATTGGAAACCCACAAGAAGAAAATTTAGTAATATTGGTTATCAATGGACACCTACTGGCCTTAAGTTTAATCTTAATGAGTTTTGCCATAAATTTTCTAAGTCAATGCGCATTAGAAAATGGATGCCTACTCGTAGAACTATTCCTTTAAGAAGTGAACATCCTTTGAATAGGTCAAATACGGACACTAGCACTGCATCTATTCCTGATTATTCCATTGTTTCTACTTCCGATATGGGTGTTCCAATCTATGTTACTAACCAAATGGAACCCATTCTTGCATGGGGACCCCATTTATCCAGTTATCCATTCTTGTTTGTGTTCAACTGTAGATCGTTCAAATCGTTCTGTGGTACCTGGACTCAGGTTGTTCCAAGCATATGACTGGAGATCGCTCGCGGCTCATAAACTTCGTGAGTAAATTCATCGGGACTGTTAGATTCGGGAACAACCATTTTGGAGCAATGGGAAAAAGCAAGAAATATGCCCACAAACCCAAACCCAAACCCACAAACTCAGTAATGGAAGTTCTTTGTTCAGCATGCCAATTGGGAAAAAGCAAGAAATATGCCCACAAACCCAGATTAAAGTATGCAAAAGATCATCTTTGTTCAGCATGCCAATTGGGAAAAAGCAAGAAATATGCCTACAAACCCAAACCCACAAACTCAGTAATGGAAGTTCTGCATACCCTTCATATGGATTGTGCGGACCAATGAGAGTTCAAACGATTAATGGGAAGAAATATATTTGAGTCATTGTTGATGACTACTCTCGATTTACTTGGGTAAAGTTTTTGAGGACAAAGGATGAAACTCCAGATGTGATAATCAAACTTATCAAGCAGCTTTAGGTTCGACTTAACAATACGGTTAGAATTGTTTGAACAAACAATGACACCAAGTTCATTAACAAAGACTTAAGTAAATTTTATGAAAGTATTGGAATCAGTCATCAAAGAAGTGTTCCACGAACTCCTCAACAGAATGGTGTAGTTGAAAGACGAAATCGAACTCTTGCAGAAGCCGCAAGAACAATGCTAATTTATTCAAAGGTTCCAATGTTTCTCTGGGATGAAGCAATTGCCACTGCTTGCTACAACCAAAATCGTTCCCTCATACACACATCTCATGGAAAAACTCCATACGAACTTTTCCATAAACGAAAACCTGATCTTTCCTACCTTCGTGTGTTTGGTGCGTTGTGCTATCCAACGAATGACGATTATGATTTAGGTAAATTAAGAGATAAGGCGGACATTGGAGTTTTTGTAGGTTATGCATCAAACAAGAAGGGGTATCGAATCTACAACAAAAGAACTCGAGATATCATGGAAACTATTCACGTCACGTTCGATGAGCTGTCCTGGAAAATGGCTCCAGGACAATCCAGTTTTGGACCCGCATCTCAACCTTCATCAAGTAGTCCTATCAGTTCTACTCTTGTTTCAAATCCCTCACCAGCAACTCCTTATGTACCTCTTTCAGAAGATGATTTGAAGAAATTGTTTGATCCAATGTTTGATGAACACTATGAGCCAAGTGCTAATAATCTGTCAATTCCATCAACAGAGGCTATTCCTATCCCTGTCAACGAAGTTAACCCTTCAGTTTCTATGTCATTAAGTCAAGAAGCGCCTGCTGTTGATCATTCTGTCTCATCAACAAATCATCAATCATCGAGTGTACATCATGGAAGTGTGTCTGGCGCCTATAATGGAGATAATCCCTTTGCTACTCCTGAAGATGCCCCTTTTGAAAACATATTTGCTCCTGAATCATCATCGGAACCATCTTCATCAGGAGATATCGACTTTGCTACTTCAATTCCTCAACAACAACCACACAAACACCTTAGAAAATGGACACATGATAATCCATTGGACAACATCATTGGAAATCCCTCTCGTCCAGTATCCACTCGCAAATAACTTGCAACTGATGCCTTATGGTGCTTCTTCAATTCCGTACTATCCAAGATCGAACCAAAAGACCTTAAAACTGCCATGAATGAAGACAACTGGTTCAATGCCATGCAAGAAGAAATTCATGAGTTTGATCGACTTGATGTATTGGAATTAGTACATGCTCCTGACTGTGCTATTATCATTGCTCTAAAGTGGATCTTCAAAGTAAAACTTGATGAGCATGGTGATGTATTAAAGAACAAGGCTCAATTGGTTGCAAAAGGATACCGTCAAGAGGAGGGTATTGACTTTGAAGAATCATTTGCTCCAGTTGCTCGTATCGAGGCAATCAGAATCTTCTAGGCTAATGCTGCAAGTAAGAACATGGTAGTCTATCAGATGGATGTAAAGACGGCTTTTCTTAATGGAGACCTTAAAGAAGTCATATACGTCAACCAACCTGAAGGCTTTGTGAATCCAGAGCATCCTACTCATGTCTATCATTTGAAGAAGGCTCTTTACGGTTTGAAGCAAGCTCTAAGGTCATGGTATGATACGCTATCAAAGTTTCTTCTATCTACTGGATTCAGCAAAGGAGCAGTTGATCCGACATTGTTCACCAGAAAGTCAGGCAAACATTTAATTCATTTTCAAATCTATGTTGATGATATTATTTTTGACTCGACTGACCCCAATGAATGTGACCATTTTTCAAATGAAATGGGTTCCAAATTTCAAATGTCAATGATGGGACAAATGTCATTTTTCTTGGGATTAAAAATTTCACAAAGTCCCGGAGGCATTTTTATAAATCAATCTAAATATGCAAATGAGATTTTAAAGAAATTTGGATTTGATTCTTGTGACCCTGTTGACACTCCCATGATAGAGCGTACTAAACTTGATGAGGACCACTCAGGGATCATGGTAGGCCAAACGAAATATCGTAGTATGATTGGATCCCTGATGTACCTCACAGCTAGTAGACCAGACATTATGTTCGCTATTTGCATGTGTGCTAGATATCAGGCTAAGCCTACCAAAAAGCACCTTGAAGCGGTTAAATAGGTCTTCCGGTATCTCCAAGGAACCATCAATATGGGACTTTGGTACTCGAAGGACACCGGTATGTCACTAACAGCCTATGCAGATGCTGATCATGCAGGATGTCAAGATACACGTCGAAGTACGTCTGGAGGTGCTCAGGTTTTGGGCGATAAGCTTGTGAGCTGGTCTTCAAAGAAACAAATGAGTACTTCTATATCCTCTATAGAGGCTGAATACATAGCCATGTCATCTTGTTGTGCTCAAATTCTATGGATGAGATCCCAAATATCTGACTACGGCTTTGAATTCATTAGAATCCCTCTGTACTGTGATAATAAAAGTGCTATTTCTCTCTCATGCAATAACGTTCAACACTCAAGAGCAAAGCACAGCGACATTCGACATCATTTCATCAGGGAGCAAGTGGATAACGGTGTGGTGGAACTCTATTTTGTGAGGACTCAATACCAATTAGCAGACATCTTCACCAAAGCTCTTCCTAGAGAACGTTTTGAGTTTATCCTTCCACCACTTAGTCTAAAGAGTCTACAACCGGAAACACTCAAACATCTTCAAGAGGAAGACGAGGAGTAAAGGTCTTTCTTCGTCCATCTCTTCTAAATATTTATTCGAAAAGCAAAATAGAAAATTACAAAACCTACAAAAAGCAAATAGAAAAATATAAAACTTTCAAAAAATCCATAAAAATTTGAAAATCTTGAAAAATTTCAAAATATATATATATATTTTCACTTTGTCGTGTTTTTCTCGATTCGATAATATCTACGGTCTTTGTGCTGTCATTCAAAGAATGACACGGGTCTTTAAATGTTGTTCGAATGTTCAAAAAAAAGAATTGAGAGAAAATGAAACTATGGTTTATTGTCATTTCAGGCAGTAACCCGTTTTTCAAAGAAAGAACAAAGCCATGCTTTATCTTAAATCTTCAAACCTCTTGCTGTGATTCTAAAAACAAATGTTTGTCATTAAAAAGACAAATGTTTCCTTTCAAATATTTTTCCTTCGAATAATTCTTCTGAAAAATATTTGTCATCCAATGAAAACAAAATTGCTTTGAAAATACTTCAGACTCTACTTTTGAAAATCATCCGGGCTTTTCATTTGTCAAAATCTCTATCCTTCAATCAACAACATATGTCATTGATTGAGGGGGAGAATAATTTCAATCAAAAAGAGTATTTTTCAAACAATTGGCACGTAATCAAGAAAGGTCTACTCTTGAATAATCAAAGCAAACAATGTTTTACAATATTGTATACAATTGGTACAAGACCTTTGTTATTATTATGTTTTCAAAAGATACTCAATTATGTTTAATCTTTGGAGTCTAAAGTCTCAAACTTGATCCTTATCGGTTAAATGTTTCTCATAATCAAGTCACATCTCCCCTCAAAAGCTTTCAAAATCAATTTAAATCTACAGAGATCACAAATCTCAAATGATTTTAAAATTGTGATCGGGGGAGAATTTGTGATTTAAACTGGATCTAACCTGATAATTCGATAAATGGTTTCATAAGTGTTTAGCAAGCTTTCCTCCCCACATGTGCCAAACGATTTCAAATTTTTCATGCACATGTTAAGGGGGAGCATCTTTTTAAACCACAAAGAATTGAAACGTGATTCATTTGTCTCTATGTGCAGGTTCCTTCTAATATGTGCAAAACTCTTTCAAACCTCGAGGCACATATTGAGGGGGAGAAAACTTATGAAAACCTCATCCTTCCCCTATATGCTTTATCTACTTGATTTGATCAGGGAAGTGATGTTGATATCTTTTAGAAAATGGTAATCAAAGAAGTTAATCCTTCCTCTTGCCTCCCTGTGCCAAAACGATTTCAAATACATGATGCACATGTTGAGGGGGAGCTCTTTTTCTAAAAATATCTAAAACAATTCAGGTACAAAATGCTTTGATAATATATCACAAGTATCTGGATTGATTTTCAGATGGTTTTCAATTGGTTCCGATGGCAGCTGAACAATACCAAATAGATCGACCAAATTTACTTTATGTATGGTGATATAAGGATGATAAGGTTAGGTATTTGTTCCCGGGATCCGCCAGAACCGGAGGGATCTACCCAGGGAAAATCCACTAGATAGTGTAGAAGTCCTTAGGTATGATGAAAAAAAGGAGAAAAGTGAGATATGGGAAGAGTGCGGACTGAGATAGAGCTAGAACTGGAATAAACCTAACAAGGTTCTAGTTATGAAGTCTCGGTAAGCACTGAAAGGGTTGAAGAATGAAAAAGAATTGAATGAGAAAAGGGTGAAAATAAATATCCCTCCAATTATTCAACCTTATGGCAGAAACCGGGTTCAATACATATGCTACTAATTGTTACTAAGGTAACAACGGTATTGAAGACAAGACGTCATGGACCCAGTGACGCACTGCACTTCAACTTCCCAAGCTACTCAAGTTTCTCTTAAAAGAGACTTGTTTCATTCTCACGGGGAACCTACATAATCTATCGACTATCTCTTAGAGATTGTTCATATTAAAAAAGGAGACCCTCTCCCTAGTCTCCAGCATAGGAACCAAATGTGCACAATTGAGTCTAGAGCCACGAGATCATCAGATAAATCTCATTAGGACACTGTCAATGAAGACTCTCTGTTTCACACAATGTGGAAAGAGAGATTATATCTTATGAGTCCTACGCATTATCCTTGTGGTATTGCCAGAACATCTGAGTGATATGCAAACATATTCACAATGAAGATGGAAAGCCTTCTAGAGCCAACATCAAACAAGTTCTTGGTAGGTGGCATGTGAGATCTATCCAATAGATCAACCATGTGACAACTGAACAGAAATAATGGGGCGATTCAAACTTATGAATCAATCCTGGTTCAGGTTATGGATTGACAGATACCTTTGAAAAACCAGTCGTTGTGCTTAAAAATTCTTTTCTATAGCACATCGATTGTGTATTAATATTTCAAATATAAAAGGTGTTTATGATTGATAATTGATTTTTCTCAAAAACCCTTGATGTATTGCAAAAACACTTTATTGAGCAGTACTCGATTGTTTTCAAATCATTTTCATCAATCAGCGAATCTCAATTCGCTGGTTCACTCATTCCATATTGTCTTCTTTGAGACGTTCCGGTTTGAGAACGGCTAGAGCAGCTGCGAAACCCTGTCAAGGAAATTCTTCAGAATTATACCTGTTCACAGGAAGTACTTGTACTAATGAACGGGGAACCGTGGGCCGTGTACCTCAATTCAACAAAAGTGATCAAAGAAACTTTCGTGCACTTTATTGCTAACTGTTGTATGCAGGTACGTCTAACGTTTGTAGCTGATCAGAATGGAGAGGTCAATCCATAACCGCATGCTCACACATCACTTCTAAATAAATCATGATAAATGCATGAATGACTCTGATATTTTCACTCCATGCTGCTGCTACGCAGCTGCAAATATCATGAATCAACTAAATCTTCCGCTACTCTGATGAAAAGATTCAATGATCCAGAATGTGAGCATGTCGATCCAAAAGTCACAACTTCACACAATGTCAACACCACAATGGAAGAGTCAGAGATTTATGGTAGCTGATGATCTCAGTGCTGGCTCAAAACTCATTATCACGTGCATCAGTTAAAGACCTCCACTTGGATTAACCTAACATGCAAAAATGAATACTCGATGACTACGGGCTATAGAGCAAAGAGCATTATCAAGAATCCAAGAACAATATTAATGTAATATTTGTTTGTATTCAATGTAATTTGAGGTGACCTCCCTTAAGGGGAGATTGTAAGGATTTAGTAAATCCAGTTATTAAAGTGTCGGTCACCTAAAGTATATGTAATCGTTAGAAAGCTCGTAGTCGTAGCTATTTAATGTTAAGTAGTATTTAGTTAAGTAACACCTTGGAGGACGGACGGGTCTTTACCCACTGTATGCCTGATCCATAGCCCGTAGGTGGCGGTTTATGTAAGACTATAAATACTCTCTACCTCTGAAGGTAGAGAGTTGGAGCTCATAATAATACTTTCATATTTTCTCTCACTAAGTTCCCAAACCTCTAACTATTTCTCTCTCTGAAAACCTTATTGTATACGCCCCATTTGGTCGTGATTTGATGTGTTTGTGAAATCCAATATGTTACAGATTGATCTAGACACTTTCTTTTGCCTTTCAACTAGATAGTCGATCCTTTTTTTCTAGAGCACAAAGTTGCTCTTTGGTGATGCTAGAAGACCTACGAGGTACCGATATGGCATTTACCATGCTTTGAGGAGTTTCATGAGATTCACTCCAATCTTTGTAGCTTTGACCAGGGGGCTCTTCAATGATATCCCATGATTCTTCCGCATTGAGATTTGTGAAGATCGTTGAAAGCTCTTAGACGAGGTCTAATATTATATCTAGGAACACATAATAATAAAGGTGGAATATTCAAACATAGAATCAACATTATTATGAACAAGGTTTTTCATTATCATAAACTAACTAACTAACTATAATAAAGATCAAAGACTTGATCTAATACTAACTAACTAAACCCTAGGCGTTTATACGCTACGCCTAGGTTACAAACACACACACCTTTAGTCGACTACATTATGGAAGACATATGTAAAACCTACACCTATGTCCTCTTTATATACTAGAGAACAAGGACTAATAAATAAAACTTCTTTTGCAAGCAAGTCCTTCCATCTTTTTGTAGGTTTCCTTCTTGTCATATTAAGTCCCTCTTGTTTCATTCTTTTTGTCTTATCACCTCAAACGTATAATTCCCAACAATCTTCCCCTAGTTGATAATGACAAAACCATTCTTGAATGAACTTCCCTAGACGAAGTAGAGAAATTGAGATCAGGGATCTCACCATGAATGAAACAAGTATGTCTTCCTTTGTCTTCCCCTTAATCCATGCCATGCCACTTCAACATCTCTTCCCCTTTTTGTTATTATCCAAATAGGGAACCTATGCAAATAATGATCTTGACCACCACGAACCAATATCATACTTCCAATCTAAGCCGTCCAATGTTTCAAATCGCCCACCATTACGCACCATAGGAAAAATGGATAAAAAACAGTAGAAAACTTCAACTAGGAGTAGTAATAATGATCAACAATAGTAAAAATCAAACACTTCCCCTTGAGTGATGCATGTATATCAATGATTCTTCAAAATCTGTAGGCTCCATGTAATGATCACTTGTGAAGAAAACCAAATATAACGAACTTGATGAAGAAGTAGAATTTCCCAAACTTGTGTCTTAAATCTTTTACAATCCACGAAACTCCATACTTATACAAATCAACAAATATAAGTAGACCGCAATCCCTTGACAAGAATCCTCAACTAGTATGAGACACTGAGCACTACAATGTAACTCCTTCAAGTGATAGCCAATGTGTGCATAGAGCATCATAAGAAAAATCACACATTGCTAGATTCATCAAGCTATATGATAAGAACACAAACTAAGTAATTCCACTTCACCTTCAAATAAGTGATAAATAATCCTCTTCATAATCAATTCTTCAATGAATCTCCAAAACGAGCTTTTTAAATCTTTTTAAGAACAAATCACCAAACTCCTTGTGTGTGTGAGCAATAACATGTGTGTGTGTCATCCAAAATCAATTACAATTGTCATGCTTGACTTCCCCTTAATTCCAAATCTTCTCGTAATAAAGCATTACACTTGAGCAGTACTTTCAATAAAATCTGCAGTACTTAGTGAATATAAGCAGTACTTTAAGAAGTACCTCGCAGAAATACTTAGACCTACGAGCAGTACTTTGATTATATAAGCATCAGCAGTACTTTAAAAACAAAAGCAGTACTTTCGTCTTGGTTAAAACAATTAATCGTACACCATCATTACTGAGCATAGTATCACGTGATATTCAAGTCCCATGTTTGAAAAATAGTCAACCTTGATGTGCTGCTCATAAACTCATGTAGGACCATCAGCAACTATCTTTATTTTGCAAATAATATACCAATTGCAAACAAATAGCCCAAATAACGTCAACCAATCAGATCTTCATGAGGGACCACGAAAATAAATGGACCAATCAAACATGTTAGTCCAGCGTAAGAACCATATACATTAACACACTGAACCGAAACCCACGTAGTGACTTATTAATATCAGCAGAAATGTCAGTACTATCCTTATGAATTTATCCCATACGTGTAGACCAACCAATGAAAATATGACTATGAATATCCCATGTGATCACATCCATCCCATTAATTAAATCGTCCAACATGTTAACCAATGAAAAAAGCTTGTCTCCAATAAAAACCTTCAATAAACCCAAGAATTTCGAACACAAATCAAGCGTACATCAAAGTACTGTTTCAGCAGTACTTTCAAAATCCTTCAGCAGCCAACTTCGACATAGTATATCTTTTTACTGGAAGTTCAGATCGAAGATCCCTTCGGTGGAAAGTTAGATTAGTATATAGAGAACGTCCATCTAAAATTTCGTCCCGATCCAACGGTTAACGAAAAAGTTATCGCCGTTTCAAAACAGTCCTGCAGAAGCCTTACGGAATTTTCTGCAGCAGACTTCGACTGCTTATATCTTTTGATTGAGAGCTCAAATCAACAATCCCTTCGGTGAGATTAAAGATAAATATACCAAGAAGCTCCAGTTCGAATTTTAGCCTGATCCAACGGTTCATTAAAACGTTATGACGTTTTTAAAACAGTTCTGTATAAAAGTACGAAAATTTTGAGATCCTAATTTTTCATCTTTTTCATCATTCCTCAACACATAAAACCTTGTAGATCCTAGATATCACGAGCCCCAGGCTCTGATACCACATGTGAAGATCATTGAAAGCTCTTAGACGATGTCTAATATTATATCTAGGAACACATAATAATAAAGGTGGAATATTCAAACATAGAATCAACATTATTATGAACAAGGTTTTTCATTATCATAAACTAACTAATTAACTATAATAAAGATCAAATACTTGATCTAATACTAACTAACTAAACCCTAGGCGTTTATACGCTACGCCTAAGTTACACACACACACCTTTAGTCGACTACATTATGGAAGACATATGTAAAACCTACACCTATTTCCTCTTTATATACTAGAGAATAATGACTAATAAATAAAACTTCTTTTAAAAGCAAGTCCTTCCATCTTTTTGTAGGTTTCCTTCTTGTCATATTAAGTCCCTCTTGTTTCATTCTTTTTATCTTATCAACTCAAACGTATAATTCCAACAAGATTAATAAGCCTTCCACCGGCCGCTCGGTCCATGGATCGCTTGGTGAGGAAATTGACATGATCATAAAAAATTTGGACTTGAAGCCAAAGATCAATGCCGTGATGAGGGACTTTATGGAGTAAGTCCTTGAATCGAGTTCACGCATCGTAGAGAGTTTCGCCTTGACGTTCTACCCGGTTGGAAAAATTAGGTGAGGAAATGAGTGGTGAGATCATCCTAACTTGAGATGGATCCGGCGGGAAGTCGCTCAAGCCAATTACTAGCTTGTCTCCTGTTTTGTAGCATCAAGGTCAATGGAGTCAACAATTTTTAGGAAATCCTTGAGAAGCTGATTAGGATCTTCCAAACGAAGTCCACGGAATGCACATCCGTGTTGCACCAACCGGATGGTGTCGGATTGCAGGGCCGTATATTGAGTTTGAAGTTGGAGCTCAATGGTGTTCCTATAGCCTTGATGGCTCGGTCTAGAATATTCACCAAGAGTACGGCATCTTGGTGGGTCATGTGTTGGTTGGTTGAGTAGAATTGGTTGGTGTGTTGGTGGATTGTTGTTGGGTGGGTTATCACCTTCCATGATGAAAAGTGATGAGGCTACGAACAAAAAAATCGAAGAATGGGGATAGACTACAAGCAAGCTAATGAAAAATAGAAAAAATCTCTCTTGATAGGAGTCAAGCGAGTGGACCTAAACGAGATAGAAATCTAACTAGCTATTCTTTTCCCTAGCAGCAACACCAAAAACTTGATAGCAGGGTTCGGGGTCGAGAAAACCTCCTTTTCTATGAGCAAGTCTTTCAACCCTCTAGGCAGTGAACCTAATCGTTGTAGTGTAGTATGTGATATGCCCAGGGGATTGATTTCGTTCTCTAGGGGAATAGGAATGCTAGAAAGAGATATATGACGAGAAGGTGGGGTTGAGGAAGATTCTTTTTAGTCTTATTTATGTTTTTTTTAGAAAGAAAGGGTAAAAATCTCGGGATATAAGACTTGGGGGTGGTACTTCTACCGATTTCTACTACTTTTACTAACTACTAATTATCTAAGTAACTACGGATAGATTATTGTAATTGAGGTGTGCTCGTATGATGATTAAAGATGTTCTCACTTAGATGCTATTACTCTCTAGTTATCTCTTATTGGTTGGTTGAATTGTCACTTCCTTTATCTTAATTGGTGCATTGTATTCTGTTTGGTCGTTGGGTGGTGCCTAATTCTCTAGTTCTATGAATTGCAACTCTCCTCTAGAATACCCCGATATTGGTAAGTACAATGGTATCTCCCCTGAATACTCTACTATCCTAAAGCTACAACTCACTCAATAAACATAACGAATGGCCTAAGTGCACTCAAAGGCTTTTTTACTATTTAGGACGTTCAAGCTCGCTACAATGAAAGAAGAAGCCAATTTTCCTTAATCTAGCGTCTACCAATTAAGACAATAGACAACCTAACAATAATTAATAACTAGGTTTCATATATCTAAGAAAACACAAGAATAATTTAGCTAGACATGTTAAACAAACAAGCATACACACATACAATTGAACATGGGGTAGATATAATGATAAATTGGATAAATAAACTTATCTTGTGATGCAAAATAGGGTATGGGACCCTAGACTACTGTCCAAGTCGGACTACAACTGTATTAGGGTTAGTTCTCCAAACTTCTACCTCCCAAAATAGAGAATAAATCGAATTCTATATATAGATTTACAATCACGAAAGCGTCACCTTTTGCGAGTGACGCCGTCAGGTCGCCGTCATTAGGGTTTCGTTTGGTCCAACTCATCATTGGGACGACGTCAGTTGAGAGGTGTGACGTCGTCAGTCTTCATGCAGGACGTCGTCTGCATCTTGGTTCTTGGGCGTCTAGTGTAGATTTTGTGAGTGACGCCTTCCAGAATTTATGCGTGATGCCGTCAGGGTTTAGGACCAGAAAGTCCACTGAGCCATCACGTGCACTTTTCATCAAGTCTTCTATAGAGGGACGGTGTCGCCCTTTGGTTGGGACGCCATCAGTTGTGCTGGAGTACCTTTGATCTTGACTACACCATTTTCTTCATGTTTTTGCTCCTTTTCGTCCAAATGTGCTTCATTCCTGCATTTTGCTTCCAAAAGACCTAAAATGTGAAAAGGAACAATTTTGAGTAGTAACGGATATAAAATGTGTCGATTTAGGTCTTATATGACCCTATAACTATGTGTGTTTTAAATCCTTATCAATTTCTATGTTCAGCAACCCCAGGCTTTGAGAGTAGTGAGTACCTGATTATGTCTGCAAGCTTGACAAAGCCCTATATGGACTGTAGAAAACTCCCAGAGCATGGCAAGAAACTCTCTTAGCCTTCCGATTCAAAACAAGTTTGTCAGAGGAAAGATAGACAACACCCTGTTTATCTATGGGACAAAACAATATGTGATACTGGTCCAAGTATATGTTGATGACATCATATTTGGCTCAACAAATTATACTCTTTGCAAACAGTTTGAAAAACTGATGACACACAAATTTGAACTAAGCATGATGGGCGAACTCACATACTTCCTTGGACTACAAATCAGGCTAATTGATAAAGGAATCACCATTAGTCAAGAGAAATACACCAAAAATCTCTTGAAGAAATATAAGATCTCTGATTGTGCCTCAGTAAAGACTCCAATGGTCCCACCAAATAACCACGAACCAGATCTCACTAGCAAATCAGTCAACCAAACTCACTTTAGAGGAATAGTAGGGTCACTAATGTATCTCACTACTTCTAGACCATACAATGGATAAAGAACGTTAGATGAGTAACTAAATGCTCTAGGTATTTCAGTTACTTAATGCCCTAGGTTGGTAAACAAGCCAATTTAATATAGAAATATATGTCTCTTAACCTTTCTGTTATCCATGTCATGGGTCCTTTTTCCTCTCACATCATCCTACTTGGCATTTAAGGACTACACTCACAACAAATATCTTAAGGATATTTTTATCTCTGCAAATGCACTTTTACTGTGCTTTGCAAATGTTCCCTTGAAAACCGGGAAAAAACTACGAGTAATGGAATGGAGGCATTTAATGAGGAAAATGAAACGTTTTCAAAAACAACTTTACAAATCCTCACATGTACAAAATCAACCCTCTCACCACTCTATAAATACCCCTCTCAAAACAAAAAAAACACACACATACAATTGTTTTCTGCAATCAAACTCTGTCAAATTTCTTTCAAAATCTAAACAACTATGTGTGCTTTATTCTAAATTGGTTTAATCAAAAATCTCTCTCATCTTTGCAAAAAACATTCAAAGGTTTCTTCAAATCTCAAACTTTCAATAA